>CM031236.1:250959157-251430869 GCA_018340775.1 Taxus wallichiana var. yunnanensis | reverse complement strand
CTTTCCCCATGGTTGTTTCCTATCACGCGTACATCGTGGCCTCATCATCTAACCCGGCTAAACATGACTTCGCGCAAAAGAAGCCATGCCTAGTTAAACCCAACCATCAAAATCCCTTACCTAAACCACCACTCCGTATGAACCACTGCGTACCCGACCATTATCAAAACAATCAATAATCTCACCCACTCAATCAATAGCCTCATCTTCATCCGAATTTGACCGCTCTTCCTAAAGGATCTTATGCCAAGATCCTTGATATGTTGGTAGGGGATGCAACCATTTCCCTACCCCCACTGCACTTATGATCCATCTAAACCTCAACCTATAGGTTATGATGAATCTAAAATTTGTGCCTACCATCACACACCATTGAAGCACAATGTAGAAGGATCTGCAGCTTTGAAAGCCATCCTTCGCGGGTTTCCTATCTCGGATAGAAAATCTAAGAAAGACAACTTATGGAGGAAAATCCCTTAGCTTCGATCCCTTCTCCTATATGACTGTCCCGCCTCACCAAAATCTATCATCATTACAACCCCACCCTCTCGAGAATAATGACTTATCCTGTCATCTTCCTCATCTCATATTCACGAGATCGACATGATTAGCATTGCTACTCGAGGTCAGAAAAATAATGGAAAAGCTAAAGAGAGCACACATGCGGCCTCTCTTTCTCCTTCCGCCATCCCGATCGCACCACCACCTAAAGTGGTTATTCATGGACCTGCCTATCCAGTCTCTGATGGAGTTTCCCATCGCACCATGATCAAACAACTTCACTAATCTCCTAGTAAAAATGACACTCTATGATCTCATTCAGAACATCTGAATCTCATCGACAAGCTCTAATTGAGATCCTCCAAGGGATAGAGGTCCTACCTAATAAAACCCTTCCCATTACCTCCATCTTAACACCCAACCACATCACTTCTCTCACCAAACAACCTACCTCCATAACCACCTCTGTCCCTGTACAACAAGTCGCCATTCTATTGTTAGTTTTTCCGAAGAAGAAATTATCCTCTTTAGTGCACGAATATCCCGACCCCACTCTTTTCATTTCCGGCTTATGTCCGGAGACATCCAGGTACATCGCGTTATGATTGGCAGGGCGCTAGCCTAAACATCGTCTCTTCCAAAGCCTTCCAGATGAATATCCTCCTAGCTGCATGTGTGCCCGGCCCCACCATGTTTGCATTCATTCAACGATGCTATTACTTCTACCCTAGACACCGTGATCCTTAACATTCGTGTAGGGCCACGTACCTTGCCCGAACTCTTCTTATTTCCTTGAGGGAGAGTTCCAATACAACATGTTGTTAGTTAGGCCACCCTTGGATCCGTGCTATGGGATGTGTTCCTCCACCTTACATAGATGCATAAAATTTGAGTATGCAGGGAATTCATACACGTCACACCGGCGATGCTTCCCCCTTCAAAACCTACAATATGTTATACACCCTAATGATGTGCTTGTACCGGTCAAGGCACCCATTGATTTGACCCAACCATTTATTTCAACCATGCCTCAACCATCCACCTTAGCCACACCCACACCTTCGACCCAATGAAACCACCAATGTGAATACCTCTTCCTTCCTCGCAGAAACATCCCAACCTTAGATCCATTGGTAGGTTTTTTTCAAAGCCTTACGCTGGGGAGTACTTCCTATACAACGTTAACACCTTCCATACCCCACAAGAGTATGGGACGGTTACATGTGCATCCTACTACCTATGACTATGTGCGGGAGGTGATCTCCTACCAACCTAACGTATGGGGGTGTCGACACATCCTCTGTCACCCCCAGAACCTCCCCTTCGAATTGGTGTGGTTCCCTTCTAATCTGATTTTCAATATCTAACCAACCGTCGTTTCCCCTCACACCTTCGACTCGGGCACATGCTTTGGGGAAAGGTTTTGGTTTCTGGTCTTTATGAACAAGGGCAACATATGATCATTCCCATGACTACACACAAAACACAAAGATCGTAGTGGTCTTGGATTTTCTAAAAATCCTACATCGAAGAAACCTCATGTCAATTGTATCCAGGAAGATGACAAAGTCACCCTTAGAACCATCAACTCGCACTTTGCCATCTTAACCCACGAGTCGATGGGCCACCCAGGAATCTATCCCTCCTAACTTTTTTTTTTTTTTTTCATGAATGCTATCTTCCTGGTCCTCTCACTTATCAACATGATGGTGAAGACCCATATTCTCTCCCCCTTTGTATCCAGGACATGATCGAAGAAGACTCACCTTCGATTAATGTTGTGAGTGCCATGTTGATGACTCCATCCTCACCTACCTTGGTGTGGATGAATTATATTCAACGCGCCTTACCATCTCGAAACCCAAACCATGTTGAATGAGTCGACCATATAGAAATCAACATCCACATAGAGGATGATCCTCACATTGTAAAGATCGAGCATAATCTCTTGGCGCATTAGAACAAGCCTCCTTCACTACCTTCCTCCGTGCCCACAATCCAAGCTTTCTCTTGGTCCTACGACATGCCAAGAATCGATCTTGACATTCTTGTCCATAACATCACTCAAACTAGACTCCAAACTAGTTAAACGGCGAGAAAAAAATGCATCCACGCATTGCCCTCTTGGTTAAAAGAAGAGCTTCAGCGACTCCTTTTCGCTTTCTTTCATCTTACCTATTCACTATCCTCAATGGATTTCTAATGTATGTACATGTCACTAAAGTGACTCGGGACTTCGGATATGTCTGATTTACGGGATCTTAACCTCCTCACTTTCCCAAAGGACAACTTCCCCTACCCTAGCATTGATCAACTTGTTGATCTCCATGCGGATCCATGAGATGCTTTCTCTCATGGATGGTTTCTCGGGATACAATCAAATTTTATTAGCCAGACCAATCAACATAAAACTACCTTTATTACCCCTTGGGGAACCTTCTGCTATTGTGTCATGCCATTTGGCCTTAAGAATGCTGGTGCGACCTATCAACGGGCTATGACTTACATTTTTCATGACATTATGCACACTATCCTTGAGGATTATGTTGATGATCTTCTTGGAAAATCCAAACATCGCAGTGAACATCTTGATGTTTTAACCATTATTTTCGATCACCTATTACAATATTGTGTTTGTCTTCAACCAAAGAAATGTGTCTTTGGTGTCCTTTCGGAAAAATCCTTGGCTTTATCATCTCTTTGCTTGGCATTGAGGTCAACCCAGCTAAAGTCAAAGCTATCTTAGAAATGCCCCACCCACTAACCTAAAACAATTCCCCACGTAGTTTGCACAGGCAAACTCCAGTATGTATCTCGCATTTCATCTCACAACTCTTGAATCGATGTCAACCTTTCTATCATCTCCTTAAAAAGGACATTGTCTTTCAATGGAGTGAGGAGGTTACCACCAAGCCTTTGCGGCTCCTAAAGCTTATCTCTTGCAGCCACACCGTGCTTATCCCACCTCAAGAGGCGATCACCCTTTCTACCTTTACCTTTCTACCACCGACCATGTTATAGGAGCCATGCTCGCACATCGTGACTCAGAGCATCGAGAGTAGTTTATTACATAATCTATACTCTTGTGGATTATGAGACTAGGTATACACACGTAGAAAAGTTGTGCACTAGCCCCTATCATTTGTATTAGCCACCAAATGCCCGGCATTACCTCCCGAATCACAAAATTTTTGTCATCACAAATGCTGATCCCATACATTATATGTACGCCAAACTTCATCTAAACCAACGCATCACTCGATGGCTTATGCTCCTCACCGACCTCGACCTTGAGTTTGTACACCAGAAATTAGTCAAAGGACAAACTATATCGGATCAACTTGCGGGCAAGCCCCTTTACCTGGGAACAATTTACCAATTTTACTTTCCACTGATGAACTCGTCACAACCCTTTCATCGGTGATCGTCTTATCCGATGACCCTCTTCTTCGATGGATCTAAATGTCAGCGTGGTAGAGGGGTAGGCATTGTTCTCATTCCTCTTGATGGTGAACCTATGCCTCTTTCATTCAGGCTCGATTTCCCCTACACTAACAATATAGCAGAATAAGAGGCCCTTGTTTTGGGTCTCCATGTTGCGTTACACTTAGTTAATGAAGTCTATTAACATTTTTGGTGACTCTCAATTGGTCATAAATTAAATTCTGCATCTACCAATGTAAAAATGAGGAACTTCAAAAGTAAAAACATTAAGTGGATTCACTTTTGACCTTATTTACTCATTATTCTATCCAAACCATTCCACGCTCAACTAATAAATTTGTGGATACTATGGCTTTCTTGTCCTCACAAATTCCTGCCTCACCAATGACTCGACATATTTGTCTTGGTCAACAAATTTTGTCCCATCTTACTTAGTCCTAGATGTTTGTATGGTAAATAATGTATTTGCTGATTCGCAGGATACCTGGTATCACCAATTTCACGACTACCTTACAACCTCTGTTCTCCCACCTGACCTTACTAGTAATGGCAAATGCACTTTTCTTAAAAGTGTTTCTCGTTATGTCGTCATGGGGGGACTCCTCTATAAATGTGGCTTCGATGGTATCCTCCTTCGATGTCTAACCGGCACTAAAGTCACCCATACCATCCAACAAGTCCATGACGGAATTTGTGGTGGGCACTTTAGTGGCCTTGTTGTGGCCAATCGGATCCTTCGCCTAGGATAATATTGGCCTACTCTTGATAAAGACCGATATGATTACATTAAGTGTTGTGTTTTGTGTCAACAACATGCCAACCTTCAACATACTCCCAGCCACCTGCTAGAGGTCACACGAGATCTTTGGCATTTCTCACAATGGGGTTTAGACCTTATTGGTGAGATTCACCCGCCTTCTTCGCAGCGTCACCATTGCATCCTCACTTCAAGCAACCGAATATTACACTAAATGGGTGGAGGTTGTTCCACTAATTTCTACTACAAAAAGAGAAAATTGTTGAGTTCATCAATCATCACATTATCATCGTTTTGGTGTTCCTCATTATGCACTGATAATAGATAACGTAAATTTTTCAAAAATAAGTCATTATGAGCCCTTTGTGACAACTTTGATATCAAACTTAGCTTCTCGTCACCCTACTATCCACAAGCAAATGGTCAAGTTGAATCTTCTAACAAAACCTTAACCAAAATTCTCATGAAATTTATTAATGATTAAGGAAAAACTAGCATGATCACATCCCCTTTGCCCTTTGGGCTTATCGTACTAGCATTCATACTTCCACTAATGCCATACCATTCTCTTTAGTGTATGGTACCGAGGCTGTCTTTCCTCTCGAAATAAAAATCCCTTCTCTCAGAATATCTCTCCAGGATATTCTCACCAATGATGACTTCCGCCAAGAGTTGTTAGCCCAATTGGAGCTCCTTGACGAGCGTCGTCTTCTGACTCTTAACCACCTTCAAATTTATCAAAAGTGCATCAAGTGTGCTTATGATAAGAAAATTCATAAGCGTACCTTTAAGATTGGTGATTTTGTCCTCAAAGAGAATCAACATGTAACCAAACTAGAAAAGAGCAAACGTGGAAAATTTGCTCCTAATTGGATTGGGCCTTACATTATCACTCACACTTACAGATCAGGTATTTATCATTTAGCTTCACTTAATGGTAAACCTAAGCTTGAACCCGACCATTCTAATGTTGAATTTAGTGTTACATCACTTCTTATCTACCTTACGCTCATCCCTTGAGCTCATTTACCACCTCATACAACTTTTTTTGTGCATTTCAAAGTAGAATCAAACTCACGTGGTTTGATCATCATCTCCTCTTAAATATGCCTTCCCCCTTTTTAGTCCGGTCCATGAATTAAAAGTATCAAAATAACTTGATTATCAATTATACAATTAAGGGATATTCTTGAGTCAAAATTCCTACAAAACTAGATGCTTCATGCCAAACAGACATCTAGACCTCTAAGCTATAAACTAGACTACTCCCTCGAAGGACAGCTATGTGCAAAGCCGCATCTGCTACTATAAGTAGACTGCTCCCTTGAAGGACAGCTATACAAAGTTAGCCTCTATCAGAAGCTTCTTGCATTGATCAACTTCATGAAGACCTCAAGAATAACAAAATGCATATCCCATATAGACTTCCGCATCGATCGATTCCTATATCCAGAAAAATAAAAGTAGTATTCAAAAGCACTTTTGAGTCATGGACTTGTCTATTTAGGTTTGGTTCTCTTTCGTCAGAATAATCACCTTATAACAAGTTCTCTGCACCCTAGCTATACCATCCACCTCACCTCACCATTCTTCAAAACAACAAAACTCAAGGGACGTGACGTATATCTGATATATTGTGATTATACAACTCTTTTCACCTATCGACTTCTCACCTATGCAAGGTACCTAGGGATTCAAGCTCATCCTATGATAATACATGGTTTGTTTACCTCTTTCCAACTATGGGACACTTTTGCCTCTTTTACTGAATCTAGGATTATGTGTTGACCTTAATCGGGACATGGTTTCCTATGCTTGGAGTAGCTAACCCTCGCTTCACCTATACCCACACCAAAACCAACAACATTACCCTACCAACATCCAAACTTTTACCAACCAAAAAATTTCCTAACCACAACCAATTTTCCTGAATTCACCTCTCCATGGTCCTAAGGAGAACTAAATCGGTCTAAGGCCCCTCCTTGTCTTGTGCAATGAGGCTATGTAGGCAGCACTTAGGAGACATGGGGTCTCCCAGGTTAGCTCAAATCATTGTCCTACCATAACCTATCGTGTGTTGTGTTTCCTTAAAAATATAAATATTTTCACGTATTTATAACACCCACCTTTGTCCTTTATCAATCCAAACATTCAAAACACAAACAGTCTTATTATTATCATAACTCAAATCAACATACATATTCAGTTTTATTTAGATGTTAAAAAATACATCTTCTCTATTATCGATGGATAGGTCGAGTTCTTATTTATTCTTACTACCCCATGTATGAAACTCACTTAGGTCCCGCCTCATCCCAAACCAGGTAGCGATGGTGATCATTGTGCCAGCTCACCTAGCCTCTCCATCCTCAAAGGTACCCTTCTTTATGGTTCCTCCCACCGATCCACCAATCTCTCTTGTAACATACTTGAATATGCCCTCTTGCGTGGAGGAATCTTACCTCTAGTCTCTCCACTTGTGATTACGAAGCCTCCAACAATCTCGTGGTCTCATTCACCTATGTTTATAGCTGGTGAACTAAAACTGTGGTGGTCTCTCTCCACCTTTGTAATTACGGCTATGTCGGGATGATCGACCCTCTCATGTGTGCCTCGCATGCTCTACTACCCACCATAATCTATAATACTCTATCACTCCTACATCCATTACCCCGCGCGATCGGCTGCTATCTCTTCTGGTCCTTCTGGAAGTGTTGGCCATGTGGAGGTGAGAATGGTGCCTCGGTGTCGATCCTCTGTATGGTCTATGATCCATGGGTATATCCTAAACAAATCCAAATTTTCACCGCACGCGATCTAGAGGAATCCTCTCGTACTCACCTAGCCTATGTCCCGTGATCCACCTCAATCACTCTACAACCCTCAAATCCTCAACTATGTTCCTCTTCACCATGTAGTTCCCATCAGGCCTCCAATGGATATCCGTAATCGTCACCATATCCAACATCTGCGCTCTGATACTCGGCGTCATCCGTCATGGTCTCGACTCTTGCCTCTTACTGCATCCCGGACCCATCACCGAATCCCAACCTCTACAATCCTATCTCTCATGTACTGGATTGGTGACCTATTAATTCGCACACACACAATGTGCTCATAGGCCCAACAATGTAATAAGTATGCACAATCTAGTGTAGTCACAGATTTCACCTACATGCCCATAAACCCTGTATAGCTCCGCTAGATATGCAGGTTCCCATGTAAAGAAATAACGCTACCTTCTATCATCTCACAAATAATACACATAAATGATTTTGGAAATCTTCCCCGTCCGCTCTAGGTAATGCATAATACCCCACCGCTATCATTAATACTATGGCCATCCTTGTTGGCTCACGGTGTGCCGCAAAACATTATACCATAAGTAAATGTCAAGCCTTGCTTTGTGTCGGATCTCATGTGGCATTTGGACCAAATCTGCTGACGCCGTATATCGCTGCTGCGCCATGTTGGGCCACTGCACGATACATTGGTCTTCCTATAATTGGAAGTCTCAAAATTTGAAACACATCTTCTAATATCATTGTCATCTCCCCTATTAGAAGATGGAAGGTATTCTTTTCTGGATTCCATCTCTCAATCAACTTTTTGTAACATAGCAGGATTGCATGTGATTCATGAATAATAGCGGATTCCGCTTAACCCCACACGGTTTATTAATGCCCACTCAGCTAGTGTTACATCCGCTTGGACCCGTGACAACAAATCGGCACCCTATCATTCATCCTCAACCCTACCTCTTCCTGCACACATCAAACCAACAAACAACAAATAAATCCCCAAGTGTTTTTTATCAAAATCTGCAACTTTACACAGTAACTGATATCGGTTACCTAACCGATACTGGTTAGGCCTAAACCGATATCGGTCACTGTCAATTCTATCCACCCTACTCAAAAACACCACCTATGATAACTTATTCACTTGTTTGCCTCTCTCTATACCTAAAAACATATCTAAAACACCTGATTACCTACCCCATAACACTCACCCCATCCCAAACCTTATATATCACCTTTCTTTTCATCTCTACCCACTTACCTTATCACATCCTATTCATAACCATGCAAACTCTAATTCCAACAAAACTTATACCTCTTGGGATGCGGCGGCTTGAGAGTGGAACTGTCTTCCTCTCTCCTCTCACCCCACTAGATGCTTCTCCTTGTTGGCCATGTTCACCACCCTCTTCATTATAACTTTCCTTTACGCCTTCTTAATCCAAGTCTCACGATCACTTTACCTATCTCTTCCTCCTTATCATATCGATTCTCCCATGAAACTAATGCAATGGATGTCTCAACGGCCTCGCATCCTCATATTTAAGCTAGCAGCCTCAAGAATTTATGCAATTGATGTAGAGTTAATGCGCCCAGACTAAACCTCTCTCAAAAACCACGAAAAACCTCAATGAAATAGATACAGGCATGTTCAAGATGCACTTCATGTAGATAAAGGCGCGCCTGCAATAGCAAGTCGCACGATAGATCGAGTAACTTTATCACATGCAAAACATATTTTCAGGTGCTTGTGAGAAAAAGATGGCGTTAGAAAAGATATATGGGTGGGTGCCCAGAAGCGGGTCAGAAGCGATAAGCTTCACTTGGCGGATGTCGATCCACGTTTTCATAAAGAAAAGCGCATACATGATAAAAGATGTAAATAAAGACTAGATTCTCGATTGCGGTAATAAAAGCAGAACACGAGCAATGAGGCAGGGAAATCTGAAAAGCTGAGGCGAGAAATAATGCTAGATTTGTGTTACTGTGACCTTTTACATGTCTGCGGGAAATCGCGTCGGCCCATGTAGAATCGGCGCGGCCCGATGTGATCAGCGGCCAGCCCAGGCTGATCGGCGACCGGCCCAGGACTTGTCGGCGTCGGAGATAAGATCGAGTGTCAAGCGAAAGCGACCCGACCAATCGGGGGGCGTGCGATGAGGTTCGAGATCGGAAGGTGAATGTAGTGCATGCCAGGATGTGCCGAAGATGGAGAAACGGCTTGGAGCAGAGTCACCCGAGATGATAGATAATGGTGTATGGTGTTGATATGATACGAGGCGAATATACGGTGCTCCTCTCGAGGATTGATTAGGACGAGATCTGCCCTAAGCTTGAGACAATTGATGCTAAGAAGATCTCTCTTTCTCACTCTGTTCGTGCGTAAGTGCTTCCTTTCACTCGTTCGTCTCTTTTTCGGTCTCTTCGCTCTTTTCCCTCCCTAGAAGCGAGTTACGGCTTGCTTTATAATCGGCGCCGCTCTAGAAAATCGGCGCGCCGACCATATGGAGTCGGCGCCGATCGCGGAAAAGACTCCCGAGTGCCTTAATGATTGATTCGAAAAGAAAAGGCTTATCCGACTACGGGAAAATATCCCGCTTAGGGAAGATTAAGAATAGATGTGGTACATGGGTAAAATAAATTTGGGGTAGATAAGTGATTAAGATGCATGGGAAGAAGCGTAATTAAATTTTTAATTATTTAATTACCCATGGGCAAGATATGATGAAATGAATTAAATTTAGAGATAGGTGATTAAATCACAGATTGGATAATATCCCAAGGGGATAGTTGGTGACGCAAACGTGCCCCAGGTTACCTAAGCACGTAAATGGGTAAGAGGGACACTAAATTGAGTAACCAATTTTAGGTGTCTACATTTTGCCCCTTTTTGTCAAGTAACTTGCGATAAGCAAGGTTATGAGACAAAAACATGGAGATGGAAGAAGAGAAGAATTTGTGGTGATGTGATCCCCCTCAAACTAGGGATGGGATGGATGATAGAACAGACGATCCCGAGTTTGAAAGAGGTAGATAAAAAAATGCAGGATGCCCCAGTCGGATAGCTGGAGTAGAACTGATCATTGAGGACGCATAAAAATAAACACAAGGGCAGCAACCTAAGGAACTCACATTGGTAGGGAAAACTAGCCGGTCTCCTCATGAGACGACGTTAGTGCCTACAGACCCATGAGTGTAAGGAGAACTGCAAAATAGCCAACATCTAAAGAGAGACACATTGGTAGGGACAACTAGACGGTCTATAAATCAGACGACGTTAGTGCCTACAGACCCGCGTAACTCTAAGCGGCTAAACAAAAAGCGAGTGCTCCACGCGAAAGGGAGCAAACTCGAAATAGATGATGATATCGAAAATATGTGCGAAAAAGACAACATGTAGCGCACAATAATGATCGAGATAGACCAGCCAAGCATCAACACTATGGCAAAGAGATTAGCAGATGGAAATGAAGCGGCGTGGAGAAGCGATACCGCAATCCACGGGCAAAAATGAGTATAAATCGATAGGTGATAGATGATGATATAGACATAGGCCCGATAGATGATGAATAGGCGTGATTGGATAGATATGGTGATAGAGGATAGAAATAGATGTGATTAGATAGATTGAAATGTGGATAAAATAGATGTGATTGGATAGATATAAACTGATAGATGATAGATGTGATGTGGATAGAATTTTGATTGATATGTGGATAAAATTTTGATGAAAAAGAGAGATAGATAGATGTAATGTAACTTGGATGCACAAGTTTTTAGATGTTTTGATGGATAGATGGATAGATGTAGCGTAATTGTGATGGATAAAGATATAGGTGATAGAGGATAAAATAGATGTGATTGGATAGATATAGATAGATGATAGAAATAGATGTGATTAGATAGATCGATATGTGGATATAACTTTGATAGATGGATGTGATGCAACTTGGATGCACATGTGTTGGATGTTTGGATTAGATATGGATAGATATAATGTACCTTGGACGTACATTGTGATGGATAGATTTAGATATAGATAGATGCGATGTATTGGATGTACATTTTGATGGATAGATAGATGGATGTGTTTGATATATGGATGAGATATAGGTAGATGCAATGATGAAATGAATACAGATAGAATGTTTGGATAGATAAGATGAATTTAGATAGAAGATAAATTGTGATTGAATTAACATGCGAAATGTCAATTTAACAGGATGCAAGAGCCAAAGATGAAAGCAGAAACAACCGTGACTTAGAAGAGAAGATACTCGGAGAAGAAGAAAAATGATAAGTTGGACTTCCAACCGACCATAGATAGAATCCAGAAAGAAAACCAAAAGACCAAGCATATAAGGCCCTATATAAGATTAAAATAAATCTGACACTAACTAGTCGCAAACCAGATCTAGGATAGAAATGGAAAGAAAAGAAAGTAAGTATCTTGTCGGAACCTACAAGGGACATAATACATGTCCATGATAGGAAAATAGGATTCTCCATATGATCGACAAAGGTCTAAAATCTCAGCTTCATGATTTGGGCGAGAAAAGCAAAGCGATCAATGTGGGAAGTTTGCTTGATATGGAAAAGCGATCGATCGGGAAGTCTTTCGTTGATCTTGCAAGTGTATAAAAGCTATTTGGAAGGCTGATTGATTACAAAAGCCTTGAATATTTCTTTGAGAAACAGCCGTCCTTGAGGAGCGATGCGTATTTTGAAATTTGTATGATAGCCATCCTTCGAGGGTATGGTCTATTTGCTTTTTGATTCACTTGACAATGTATGGATAGCTGTCCTTCGAGGGATCAGTCTATCTTTTTGGATAGCATCTTTTTTTTTTTTTTTTTTTTTTTTTTTTTGAAACTCTTTGGAAGAAGCTGAGTTTAGACCTAGATAGATCAGATGAAGGGGAGGAGAACATGGAAGAACATGTACTCATGCCCCGAGCAGATCCGATTAAGATAAGTACTTGGGACAGATGAAGTGGTGATTAAGGTATTCCTACCATGAGGAGGAACATATCCAAAAGAAGCGTCACGATGAGTAGAGCCGCGATACTCATATTTAAGGTAAAAGCGAGGCAATAGGCGGAGAACCACACAATTTCAAATCACCACGAAAGTAGATGTAGTTATTAGGACGGATGGAAGATCGAGTTGCGACTAGATTTGTGTAAGAGATTTTAACAATAGAAGGGCCGTAAATGCAAGGCATTAAGAGGTTACATTTGAGGATACCATCCATGGAAGACAAAGCGATAAGCCCAGAGACCCATATTTATGAGTGATAATGTAGGGACCCATCCGATTGGGAGCAAACTTACCACGTTGACTCCTTTCAGTGTAGTGACATTTTGATTTTCCTTAAGAACAAGGTCACCAATTTTGAAGTCACGGTGTTGCACATGCTTGTTGTAAGCACGCTTGACACGCTCGAGATAGACTTGATGATGCTCAAGAGCGTTGAGGCGCCGCTCATCTAATAATTCAAGTTGAGCTAGACGATTTTGACGATAATCCTCATCGAGAGACAAATTCTCTGAGAGAAACACGGAGAGATGGGATTTGGACCTCCCGAAGGAAGGGCGGCCTCGAGACCCATAGGCGAGAGAGAAGGGAGTAGCACCGGTAGGAGTACGAATGCTAGTCCGATAAGCCCAGGCGAAAGGGATATGTAGATGCCAATCCTACCCGGCTCGACTAGTTACCTTTGCTGAGGATATTACGCAAAAGTTTTATTGGAAGCTTCGGCACGACCATTAGCTTGAGGATAGTATGGAGAAGAAAAAGCGAGCTTGATTTTGAAAGCATTGCGAGAGATTTTGCAAATCGGCGTTCTTGAAGGATTTACCATTATCGTGATGAGCTTGTGTGGAGCATGGCGACAAATGATGTGTTGATAGACAAAATCAACTATGGGTTTAGCCTTTGTTGAAGAAAGAGGGATAGCTTACTACCCACTTAGTAAAGTACTCGGTGGCGTAATGATAGAATGATGACCTTTGTGAAGAACGGGGATTGATGAGACCAATAAGATCAAGGCCCCATTGTGAAAAAGGCCACAAATCCGCCGCGAGTTGCAAAGCGACTAGGGGCGTGCGTGAGATTGGAATATTCTTGCGACACTTGACGCATTTCTTAGTGTATTCACAACAATCTTGATTAAGAGAAGGCGATAATATCCCAAACGTAAGATGCGCTTAGCCACGGCTAAACCACTAAAATGTCCACCACGAGATACCGTCATGGACCTCTGAATAGCTTTAGATGATTCATGGGTTTTGAGGCATCGAAGCAAAATACCATCAAAGCCGCGTTTGTAAAGAATCCGCTAGGATAGAATAGCGATTAGCGCGTTGGACAAAAGACCTTCTACCATTGGAAGTCGAGATCGGAGGAAGCACCGAATGAGATAGATAATCAACTATCTGTTGATACCACTCATCTGAGTATGGGTTGTGACATTGATCGAAGTTAGGCTGTTGAAGATAAGATGGTTGATCTAATCGTTGCACTGACCACATAAAGGCGAGTCTTGATAAAAAGCGGGATAAGGGATCTAATGAGGCCATGGTATCCAGCGAATCGATTTGCGATCGAGGAATGGATTGGATGGTGAACTTATCGAAAGATTGGAGTTGGCAAGAACAATGTCGCGATATTTTTGAAGGATATCATTCTTGCATTGATAGACACCCGTGACTGATTAACGATGAGTTGAGAATCACCAAAGATGTCAATATGACGAGCCGAGATTAATGGCATTTTGAAGTCCTAAGACAAAGAGCTTCGTACTCAGCCATATTATTGGTGCACTCAAAGTTCAATTTGTGTGCGGCCCAGGATAGCGTACCCCGAGGAGGAATCATCACGAAACCCGCGCCTCCCCACCTGCTGGCATTTGGATCCATCGAAGAAGAGCTTTACTTTAAATGGAGATAGACCAAAATCGATTTGTTGGATAAATTCATCGGGGAATTGAAGCGAGGGTCTTGAGTGTCGGAAGAGGAGCACTAGCTAGTTGATCTGCAATAACGACCCTTGATAGCCTTTTGCGGGATAAATTCGAGGTCAAATTCATGTCATGAGCATAAGCCAACGAGTGATGCGATCATTGTGATAAGGCTTTGCATGAATTGTCTTGAGGGATTGACATTTGTGACGATGTAAGTTTTGTGATTAAGAAGATAATGTGAAGCTTAGAAGTTGCGAAGAAGAGCGCAACATAGTTTTCAGCCCCGAATAACGTGTCTCATACTCATGGAGGTGCGGCGATGTAATAGACAGCTTGTTCTTTACCACAAGTGTCCGTGCGAAATCATGGCTCCCGAGCATGGTCGATCCACGAGAGATATAAAGATAGAAAGGCTCCCCCTCGCGTGGAGGTGTAAGCACGGGCGGAGAAAGAAGATAAGCTTTGAGATCATCAAAGGCCTTTTGCGATGCTCATCCCATTTGAAATGAACATTCTTACGGAGAAGATGGTGAAAAGGTTGACAACGGTCCGACAATTGGGAGATAAAGCAGCCTTGCGATTGAAGGCGTCCTTGGAGGCTGCGGAGTTGCTTTAAGTTAGGCGGGGGAGGCATCTCAAGGATGGCTTTTATTTTTGCGGGGTCCACTTCATACCCACGATGGAAATGATAAACCCTAAAAGTTTACGGTGAGGGCCTTGAACACGCATTTAGATGGATTTAGGCGAAGACAAAAGCGGATAAGCCTCTCGAAAGAGAGGTGCGAGATGAAAAAGATGCTCTGGCGGCGTTTGGATTTGCGAGGAGATCGTCAGCGTAATCCTCTGATTTTGTGTAAAGATCATGGAAGATGTAGGTCATTGCTCGTTGATAAGTTGCTCGGCGTTCTTAAGACCGAAGGGCATGACACGATAGCAAAAGGTCCCCGAGGAGTTATGAAGGAAGTCTTATGCTTGGTCTTACAGTGCGATGAGGATTTGATTATATCGAGAGAAACCATCCATAAGAAAGCATTTCATGACCCTTGATTAAATCTACGAGTTGGTCGATATTAGGAAGAGGAAAATCATCCTTTGGGCGAGGCGAGATTAAGATCCGGAAGTCGGTACAAATTGAATCTTCCCGGTAGCCTTGAATTCTTTGGTACTACATTGGACACCCATTGCGGATAATCGATGGGTTGGATGAAGTTAGCGAGAGCAAGCGGCTGTAATTCTTCTTTAACAAGAAGGGCTACTCTAGGGTGCATTTTACGTAATTTTTGCTTGACTGGTTTGATATTGGGAAGGGTAACGATATTGTGGACTACAATATCGGGATCGAGTCCTGGCATATCCTCGTATGACCAAGCAAAGGCTTGACGATGTTTGGAAAGAAAAGTAGTAAAGTCCCCTAATTCTTGTGGATCAAGGGATTGGCCGACCTTAATGATGCGAGGGTCTTCAGGAGTCCTTATATTAAGGTCGATAGTGGCCTCGTTGAGAAGGGTAGACGTGTCAGAAGGAATGGTTTTGGGAAGATATGAATCCTCTGCCCCTAGATAGGTGAGGACAGAGTCGTCATCCGCACAGTGGATAGTGTTGATAGTAGGAGAGTCGTCTCCAACTATCTCAGGGAAGATTAATGGTATAGAAGCAGACCGATTGTTAGTCTCATAGACTAAAGGTCCCAAGGAAATGGTATTGATCAAAAAAAAAAGTTAGGTGGGATGGAAATGTCATCGTCCACATCAAGTGATGCTTCGGATTTGGTGGGGGAAGATGGTTCTTCAGTAGGAAGAGGCTCATCAAGAATAGTGACAGTGGCTTTTGAAATGGGTTTAAATCCCAAACCAAACTTTTGGTGTGGCATGAGAGTAGGAATGGATTTGAGGTCATGTATACCTTGTTCATATTTTCAAGGCCAAAACCTTTCCACGCGCATCGATATAGATAAGTTTTTGCAAGCGTGGGATTACGTAGATAATCAAACCTGTTAGGTAAGGTTTGGCTCTAGGAGGAGAATCCGGACAATAATGAGGTGTATCAAGACCACCGTAGATGAAATTGAGTACATTGATTGGGCAAACCAATGGTAGCGATGCGGCAAGAGACTGATTGATATTCGGGTTGCTTGTCGGGTCTACCATACTCATTAGGTTTGAGATGGGCATCGAAAGAAAAGAGAGGAAGCTCTCTAGTGAGAAGCGCTGCATGTCTCTTCCAGTTACAAATCTGGTAGTTTGGTTGCGAGTATGGAAGAAGATGAAGCCCCATCGGAGAAAGATGCATTTTCTTTTAAAGAGGCGAGACCTTGTGGTCATGTCGCATTGCGCGAAGGAAAAGGATCTCTGGATGGGTGTAGATTTTGCCCTCATATTGATATTTTAGGCATCGATGGAGGGTGGATGGGACCTGATGCATTACGCGAACCCGGGAGCGTCCAGGATCATGTTATAGTGGAATTTTCCTTGACAATATAGAAGAGTTCATGGAGCACTTTTTACCTACTCGGATGGGTAAGACCACGGTTCTAGAGTGGCCCCGCTAGCTGATCGTTAAATGATCGAAGGCGAAAGGCGGAGGTGACACCACATTCTTAGGTAACTTAAGTTGTTCGAATGTGTGGGAAGAGATGGCGTTGAGAGCAGCTCCACTATCGATCATAACACGTTTTAAAGGCGAGTGTTATTGACTTGGGCGTGATGAAGAGAGGAGCCTCAAATCCTCGAAGAAAGATGAGAATTTCTGAATCCTCAAAAGAAATGGCGGTCGATGGACCATTGATCAACAACCCACTCGAAGAAGTGGGGCTCATCGGAATTTCTTTGCGATGCGGCGCGATTATCGATTAGAGCTGGCGATGTTGTGGAAGGATTGGATGAGGTCAAAAAGAGACATTTTGACCGGAGCTTGGGTGAGTTGCTTCGCTGACCTCTCCTCAGCGGATACGGGAACTTGAGTCAGTGCGGCACGAATGGAGACCTTGGGTCGTGGGGCGATGAGGAAGGAGACACGCCTTCGGGGGCTGCGAAATGACAACCCGTGGTCTAGATGTTGGAGATGAAGATGGGTTATGATAATGTTGGGTTCTAGTGGCGATATGGATTGTGTCGATTTGGGAAGGAGGAGATCAAGTGGAGTGGAACCACTAGAGAGTGCGAATGGATGGTTGAGGTTCGGATGAGGCTAGGGTAGCAGGAGGTACTTGTTCCTCCTCCAGCCAAAGGTCACTTTCTTCGAGAAGGTTCTTGACAACGGCTTGAAGAGCTTTACATCCTTGATGTCATGACACGGAGTACGGTGGTAAGCAAAATCGAGATCGAGTTAAACCGGTAGGTTTCACTCCTTTGGGGTTATAAGGCTTAATCGGAGGAAGGGTTATGGCTGAAGATTGGATAAGTTGATGAAGGATTTCGGTGTAGAATCCGGTGAGCGAAGATGAGGATAGAGATAATGGAGATGGTTCTTTTACCTTAACCCATTAGGCTGCCGGGTAAAAGAACTTGCATGTTAGGTTTAAGCGGATTTTATTAGGGATCCTCTTATTTGTTTGGACATTCGGAGGAGCAGTCTTGGGTGCTTGGGATGGGAGTAAATGAGACATGATTGTCTTTGGTGGAGGAGGAGTCCCTAAGATAGATTTTGAGGAGGATGGAGATGCGATAATTTTTGCGGTTTTTGGAGACAAAGGGGGTTGCTTAGTCGGATTTACGGATGATTTAGATAATGTCGGTTTGGAAGAGGAAGAAGCTCCCAAAATAGGTGAATTTGGAGGAAGATAGGGTGTCTTGATTTTTGGTAACAAAGATGAGGATTTTGATAGAAGAAGTGGCATCTTTTTGGTAGGTAAGTCTACTTTTAGGGATGTTGATGAAGAAGAAGATGATGACTTTGATAGGTGTGTAGAAGAAGATGCCTTCTCAGCGGGCAAATCTAATCGTTTATGAGGCGTGGAGAGAGATTTTTGTGGAAGAACACCGAGAGTTTTGATGGTCGAAATATGGGCTTCCCCTTTTCGGAGGATGGTGACAACTTCAGCGTCATAAGGTGATTGTAACCTTTTTGGAGGAAGCAAATGGGGAGATATTGATGGTATAATGTTAGATTTTGGTTGTCGCGGTTTAGGTTGAGGAATCGAGTGTGCGGTGTTGGTGTTACTTCTTTTGATTTTCTGAATAGGTGAAGTAGTATTAGTGATGGAAGAAGTAAGTGATGAAGAAGTTCCTTGCGAAGGGACCACTTTTGGTGTGGTGATCATGGGTGGAACTACTATAGGAAAAGAGATAGGAAGAGTCAAAGTTGAGGACACTTCGCCGAAGTCGGCACGATTATAGGGATGTTTATCAAGGGCATAGTTGTAGCGGAATGGGAGCAGCAGTAGTAGATGTGTGCAAGTGGAAACTCGAAGGGATGTAATTGCCTCGAGCATTGAAAGATGTCGATGATGAGACGGATGAGAAGACAACTTTGTCTCGGGTATGGATGGGAGATCGGACAAAGGAGCGGAGAGAGATGACTCCGTGTTTAGCAATGTAGGAATATCCAAAGATGGGTTATCGAGGATGGAGGAATTCCAGTGATTGGTGAAGTGGAAGAGGTTACGATTCGATTCTGCGTTTGTAGATGATGTGGTTTTGAAGCGGATTCTTGATGAAATGAAGTTGATAGTGTGGGTGTTTGGTTTTGAGATTACGAAGAATTATGATTTGGGGCATGATTGGGGAAGGGTTGTTTGAAAACGTCCAGCGCTTGATTTGGGGGAGCATTTGGGTTATCCAGAATAAGCTCGCCTTTATCAATGAATTTTTGGACAAGATTTTTGAAAGTCTGACATCGTTCGATGTCATGACCCTTGGTTCTATGATAGTGGCAAAAATCGTTTTCTCTGTACCACAAAGGACGTTCTCGACTTTCATCAATATCTCTAATGGGTGGAAGTTCGATCATGCGAACTTCCAACATTTTTCCTAAGATGGAGGCATATGATTCCCCCAATGGAGCGAAGGATCGAGATGATGAAGCCCCTTTTCGAGCAGATGAAGGGTCTCTTCGTGGTGGTTGATTAGGAGTACTATCGGTTCTCGATGTTTTTAATACGATAGCATTGGTGGACCCTTGATTCTTATCTTTAGGAGGAAAAGAATTTGGTTTGGTGAACCGAGAGAAATCGGGTTTAGATTTGGAGCGAAGTTTTAGTTTTCCTTGTTGATGGCACGAGATTGAGTTTGCGTGCCATTGTGAAGGCTTCTTGAAGGTGTGGAAAGTTTGGATTCTTAACGTGGAAGAAATGTGACTAGCGCAAGATCGGGTGAACAGCTCGATCTGTTGTGATTGAGGAAGAGAGAAGGACAATTGGTTGATTATCCCTCTCCAGCGGCGGCAAAGTCTGCAATAGACTCATCGTCAAATTGGCGAATGTTGTAAAGATCGTGATTGAGATCTTATGGGCAATATTTATTGAGAAGTTCTCAACAAACATTTGGGCCAATTGAGAGAAAGAAAATAATGAATGTTGAGAATATTATTGTACCGGTCAAAGCGGGACCAGCTAGAGACATAGGAAAGATGCGGAGCATGAGCTCTGATCTTGGACAATGAGGTAGCAAGCATGTTTGAATGCTCGCGAGATGTTGTTGGGGGTCTTCCCGACTATGAAATTTTGAGAATTTGGGAAGTTCCCATTGGGGAGGATAAGGCTTAAAAGCCACCGAAGGATGAATGGGTTCATTGCATACTTCTTGAAAAGGAGTATGAAGGGCGGGCTCCTTTTGTGGAGGCTTCCAAGTCTGCAATTTTCTTGAAGAGAAATTGAACCACATCCGATTGGGGAGGAGGTACATTGGTTTGTCCTACATGAGAAGCAAGTAGTGGGTGTGGTTGAGGTGTCAATGGGGGATTCATCTGTTGTTGGATAGGATTATAAGAGGAATAACCAGGTGTTCTGGGTGACACCGGGTGGGGTATTTGTTGTGCAGCTTGCGTATAGGCAGGCTGCGAGATAATAAGTGGTTGAGCAAATAAAGGTTGGGTGACGGATGGAGCCTGTGATTGGTGGACTCCTATGTTGGTTGATTGGATCGGGATAGATTGAGGAATATGAGTGTTGGTTGGATTGGTCATGTTGGGGAACAAGACACGAAAGGGCCTTATTGCTGAATTAGGTATCAAGGGTGCCGATACTTTTAGAGGATGGGCGAATGTCACGTAGGCTGGAATATTGGAAGAAAGACCCCTAGAGGGCGAAGTAGGAGCCAACTACTGTTCGGAGGGTTGGCTCATGAAGAGTATTGACCTTGAGAAGCGATAGAGGCATAGGCGAATTGGCAGCAATGTGCGGATGTGCGAGGCAATTTACTATAGCAAGAAGCGAAGACCTCTCGAAATGGGTTGTGGAATAGTCGAGGTAGGCTGCAGTGTTAGGGATAGAGTAAGACTAATTGAGAATTAGTCGACATGGTAGGTGGAAGAAAAAGGAGGCATAGGGGCCTCACCCTTCTCCGTGGCTCGAGCAAGAGAGATGGTGCAAAAGCTTGCTCTAAAGAGGCATGGGATGATCCGCGAGGATAATTGTACACTTGTCGGATTGGTGGGTCTTGGTCGAGATATTTGGATCGACTTGTGTACTAGATAGTCCATGAGGGCTGCAGATTGCGATCGAGGAGAGCAAGTTCGAGATCCCGCGAGGAATAGACTCGAGTCGAAGATATTTCGATGGACTAGGAAGAAGCCGGACGTGATGGGATTGTTTTGGCTTGATGGAAAGGATTATCGACCATGAGGGGAACCCACTAACGCGTGGTCAGGAAGATTGGAGGGTGCCGAAACATCCACACGTTTGGTGGTGATTTCGGAGGAAGAAGGAACTGTTGGGCCATTTTCCTAGATTGTGAGCGGGTGATAGCCGTCATAAACAAGCGAAAGAAGATTGTCTTAACTAATGCACAAATAGTTCAAGCGCGCAAGTGATTATCTCCTTTAAATTTTGATGCTTTTAAGAAATGAAAATGTTAGGGAAGGCTTTTAGAAGCAGGGAACTACTCGAGATAGCCAAACTAGGGATGGTTTGGGTAATGTTTGGTGAGGAGTCGAAGGCACTTGATAAAAGACCGTGCGTGGCTTGATATAGGGGCCTACCCCGCACTTCACACACATTTGCGATAAGGGAGTGGTGCTTTGCCAATATATACCAAAATCTTTCGTGAATTTATAGCGCGGCCCGAGTACCGCGTAGGCTCTTCCTCTTGGATATCACTTCCAAGTAGGCGAGGCCAGGGAAGGAGTTTTGTTTAGATGCTTTATACCTAGTGATTTTGGCTTTGTGTGCAAGGGTGAAAAATAAAAATCAAATAGTGTCACTACCGATTTTGATCAATTTTCCAACCTAATTAACACTAGATGACAAAGCATGCAGCAATGAAAAAGAAAGGGTTCTTTTTAAGCACTTAAAACGAAATGTTTGATTTCGATGAAGACAATTCAAACAAGTTCTTTCCCAAATGCGATTAGGTTCTTTTTAAGCACCAAAAACTGAAGTGTTTGGATGTGATAAACAACCAACAAAGAAAACCTAAAAAGGAGAAAACACCGAAAAAGAGGAATACCTGTAGTTTTAGCTCTCGAGGTGTGTGGACTTCAAAAAGCGCGTTGTTGAGCTCTTCCCTCGAACAATCCACGAACAAGCAAAGTGCTCCGCAAGAAAGGATCAAGCAAACAACAAACAAGATCCGGAAAGATACATCCAGATAATGGCGAAACGAAAAATTTCTATTTTAAGAAAATAGAAAAATTTCAAGATAATGACTTCGCCTAAAAGCAAGATTGAAATGATGAACAGGGAAATGTTCAAATAGGGTGATAGAAATCGGTGAAGAAAAGGAACAAAGTTCAAAACTAGAAAAGAGATGAACTTACCAATAAGGGACTTTGGTTCATGTCCCACCGGGCGTGCCAGAATGTAGATCAAGAATTTCGTGCTTGTTACCTGTCCAAGTTAATGCACCAAACTAAACACAAAAACCCTGAAAAACCTCAATGAAATAGATACCTGATGAAGATGTAGACGGATGAGGAAGTCGATGTAGATAAGGCGGGCGCACACGAGCGGTTCGCCTGATAATAGATCCGAGTAACTGCAAAACACCGGTGCTTGACAGAAAAAGATGGCGTTAGAAGATATATGGGTGGACTGCCCGAGAAGCGGGTCCGAGAAGCGATAAGCTTCCTTGGCGGATGTCAGTCCACGTTTTCAATAAAGAAAAGCAGCATACATGATAAAAGATGTAAATAAAGACTAGATTCTCTGATTGCAGTAATAAAACAGAACACGAGCAATGAGACGGGAAATCTGAAAAAGGAACGAGAAATAATGCTAGATTTGTGTTACTGTGACCTTTTACATCTGCGAGGAAATCGGCGTCTGATTGCCCATGTAGAATCGGCGGCCCGATGTGATCGGCGGCCCCAGGGGATCGCGGCGGCCCAGGGCCCGATCGCGTCGGCCCAGATAAGATCGATGTCAATCGAAGCGACCCGACCAATCGGGGGCGTGCGATGAGATTCGGGGATCGGAAGGTGAATGTAGTCACGCTAGGATGTGCCGAAGATGGAGAGACGCTGGAGCGAGTCACCGGATGATAGATAATGGTGTATGGTGTTGATATGATACGGGCGAGTAACGGTGCTCCTCTCGAGGATTGATTAGGACGAGATCTGCCCTAATTTGAGACAATTGATGCTAAGAAGATCTCTCTTTCTCACTCTCTCATTCGTGCGTAAGTGCTTCCTTTCACTCGTTCGTCTCTTTTCGGTCTCTTCGCTCTTTTCCCTCCCTAGAACCCGAGTTACGGCTTGCTTTTATAATCGGCGCCGCTCTGAAAATCGGCGCCCGACCATATGGGTCGGCGCCGATCGCGGAAAAAGACTCCCAGAGGTGCCTTAATTGATTGATTCGAGAAAAAAAGGCTTATCCGAGGCTACGGGAAAATATCCCGCTTAGGAAGATTAAGAATAGATGTGATACATGGGTAAAATAAATTTGGGGTAGATAAGTGATTAAGATGCATGGGAAGAAGCGTAATTAAATTTTAATTATTTAATTACCCATGGGCAAGATATGATGAAATGAATTAAATTTAGAGATAGGTGATTAAATCACAGTTGGATAATATCCCAAGGGGATAGTTGGTATATAAACGTGCCCCGAGTTACCTAAGCACGTAAATGGGTAAGAGGACACTAAATTGAGTAACCAATTTTAGGTGTCTACATTAACATGTTGCATGACTCTAAAAATAAGAATTTAAGTTGCCTCCCAAGCTTTTCTATTTTTAGAAAAGCTTATTTTAGCATAAGCGATATTGGTTACCTAACAGTATCGGTCACATAGTGACCGACATCGATTAGCTAACCGATATTGGTCACTGTATCCTTTTGCTTATACTAGGCCTTTTCTTTATTTTTTGCAATTTTTGGAAGAGCCCGTCTCTTTTCCCTAAATAATGACATCACTATTAACATCCATCATCATAATAACATCAACATTTCAAAACATATGCATATCATCAAAACATCATCAACATCATCTATATACATCAAATTCCAATACCATCGACAAAACACATGAAACATTATAATATATGCATCAAATCAAAAATTATACACACCATGTGGATCAAACTCATCATCTATATATCATCAAATCAATGTCAAAATATACAAATTGCCCTGCATGGGGCCTCTGTAATCCAAAATACAAAGTCGGCATGTAGGCCACTATCTCTGTCAAAATCTCGACTTGGCTTGCGTAGGCCGGTCTCTCATGTCAAAAATATACTCGGCTCGTAGGCCGGTATCAACTATACAAAATGTACTCGGCTCGCAGGCAGTATATACAACAAAAATGAATACATAAATCCTATGTGGGCACGCAAGCCCCTATATGCACACTCGGTTCACAGACCGGTGTCTCTATCAAAAATCATCTATCCAACTCGACCAAAAATGTCTCCGCTCCTAGGGCGACTCAGCTCTCTCCCTCCTCGGCCCGTCCCTCAGCTAGCCCCTGTGTCGGGTCTCACCTCCTACCTGTAACCGACCCACGCAGTGTGGCTCATTTGCGACTATGACTACCTATGACTCAGGAAGTCTCGGCTCTATGAGCCACATATATGGTTAATAATATACACTGTACCATTTAGTAGAGTCTGATAATAATAACCCTCCGCTCTAGCCTCCATGTAATAGGCCCATCCTGACCATGGCTTGTGGGGTTGGTCCCCTCTCCTAATAAAAGTGGGCCCGCCCTGCTTGTGTGCCTTGAACTGAGCCAAGGTACTGTGGTGGTGGTGGAGCTGCCATCGGGCTCGAACAGGGGACACGAGGTTGCACTGCATGCACTCGTGCCGTGCACATCTACTCGCCACCGTAACACCCCAATGCACTGTACTGTGCGATAGCAAGCTACCCCTGCGTAACTAATGCGCACTTTGACTCGGAGACGGTCCCTCTCCTCGATAGCGACCCACAAAATCTGCTATGCTTGGTTGTGCTCTCACGGCCGCCCTCCACCTTTGCCCACCAAACAAAAAATGAGTTTGTAACCCCGGCATCATCCATTGTGTTATCTGCCGGTCTCTCTGCTACCCAGACTGGGTCGAATGGCTGTGGTAGAGGCAGTGGTGCCTCTACATCCTCCCTCTGATACTGTGGGAGGGGAGGTGGCACATCCTACCGTAGTCCTAGCTATTGTCGTACCCTCTCTAGGGAATCTGCTCATACTCCCGGGTCTCTGTCCAGCTATCCAGAAGATGTATTGGATCCATCGCAGCTGTGCTCGGGCTCCTCCACGGGGTTGATGGCCTCTGTATGGCCTCCATATAATATCTAATGCGATCGGGCTCTCTACCATATGCCCGTAAAAGGAAACATCCCGCCCTACGACCACTGCTCGTGGCTGGCCCACGACCCCCAACCACCTCTGAAACCCGTATCTATAGACTCCCTGTGGCCACAGGCCACAGTTGTTGGGTAACCCTACGTCATATACACACGATGTGCTCGTATGCCCAGTAGTGTAACAAGAATGTCAAACATATACCAAATTACCTCATATGGCGATAGCCCCAGAGCTCTCTATATAGCTGCACTAGATACACTGGTGCCCATGCGTAGTAGGTGTGCTCCTCCACCATCTCTTGTAAAACTCCCATTAGAGCCCGTGGGAAGTGGCCTCCCTTTGAGTCGGGGAGGGCGAAGCAGGTGATACCAACCATCATCAACACGGTAAGTCGTGTCTCCTATCGATGAGTGCGATACATCTCACCGTAGCAGATGCTCGCACTATGATACGTAACCAATGGGGTTGCATCCCCGAATACCTACAGGATGCTATCCATCACTGTCTCGGCATCCACCTAGAACACCTCCTCACCTATGATCAGCAGTCTCAGGATGTGATACACATCCTCTAGGGTGACTATCATCTCTCTCAGTAGGGAGATGGAAGGCATTGGTTGCTGGATCCCATCTCTCAATGAGGGCAACCATCAGGCTGTGGTCCCTATCCATAGCCCTATACCTCTGGACTCCGCTGAGTCCAACCTCCCGCATAACTACCCACTACTCTGCGGTCACATGTGGCCACATCTGCTCCAATAGGGGCGGCATCCGATCTCGCATGGTCAACTATTGGCGTGCCTACAAAAACAACCCACTCCATCAGGCCTACCCTTAACAAAACAACCAACCTAACCCTCTATACTTACTCACCCACCCAATCACAACCCAACTCTGTAAACACATCTACACCCACCTATCTTACCCTATACATCTCAAAATCCCTCTCACTCCTACAATCCATCTTTAAATATCCCACCCACTCTAATCAAACCTATCTCACCTAATCTCCCTCAGAATCAATAACCCCACCCAAAAAAAATAAAAAATCTAAACTATCCCCTTCACCTATCCCACACCCTACCAACCGCCCCAACAATACACACCCGATCTACTCTAAGCCCTTTAACCATACCCCAACCAATTTAACCCATCCCAATCCATACACAACCCATAACCTATCCTACCCGAACCGACCCCAACCACCCAATTACCCCCCACCAAAATAACCTATCCTACCCCAATCAACTTATCCCACCTAATCCCTACAAGCAATTCACCCCCCTCAACCCTATAATCTATCCTACCCGCCTAAAACAACACCCAACAAAGTAATTTTACAACCCTACCTCCTACCCATGGTGACCACTATCGGTCACTCTCGACCGCCATCGGTCCCCCACCCACATCCTATGTCCAAATTTTATGAACCGATGTTGGTCGATACATGATCGACACCGGTCTCTGCACCTGCTAATCTACACCTGAAAACTATGATCGATGTCGGTCGACTAGTGACCGACATCGGTCACTGTGGGGTTTAGGGGCTGAACCAAAAATGGCCCCCAAACCCCTTTTTCCCTATTTCTCCCAATTTACCCAGCATAATTGCCTAAAACCTTACCCACCTTGATGTTTTTTCCTACCTAACATATCTACCCAATCCATTTTACTGTTTACCTTCATTTATTCATTATTTTATCAAATTTTGGATTCCTACCCCAATACCCAAATCCCAACTAAATTCATAAAATTGACAGAAATAGGGGTTCCGAGCCTACCGGTACGACTACATATCATCATGGTGGGATAGGTGGTGGTGGTCCAGCTCCTCCAGCACCTCCTGCTCCTCCATCCTGTGCCATAGCTCCAAATCTCCTCAGCAGGGTCCTCAACCAATCAAGCTCTGCCTCCCGATCTCTGGGGCCTACCAATAACTCACTCACCCACTCAACTAGTGCCAACTCAGCCCAAACACTCGACACAATCAATTCAAAACTCAACAAGAGATGTTTTGGCACTCAAATTCACAATGTGAAAATGACATGCCACTTTTTTTTCTTTTTATAGGTTTTGACCTCTAACCGATATCGGTTAGGGCGTGCCCTAGAAGACCGATATCGGTCTTCTAACTGATATCGGTCACCCCTAACCGATATCGGTTACCTACTTATTTTAACCTAACTCCTGCCCTTATCCACCAATCTCCATTTTTCACCACATCACCTACCCCCGGCTTTGCTAAATAGCCTTATTTTGAATTCATCGGCTTGACCCAAGGCGCGCAATCGGCCGCAACCACTTAATTGGCCTCGACATAAGGCCATAACCAACCAATCGGCACGACCCAAGGCGCAACCAATCAATCAGCCCAACCTAAGGCCATAACCAACCAATCGGCCCGACCCAGGCCGCCCAACCAATCGGCCCGACCCAAGGCGCGACCCACCAATCGGCTGGCCAAGGCCATAACCAACAAATTGGCCTGACCCAAGGCCACAACAAACCAATCAGCCCAACCCAAGGCTACAACCAACCAATCGGCCTGACCCAAGGCTGCAACCAACCAATCGGCCTGACCCAAGGCCGCAACCAACCAATCGGCCCGACCCACGGCCGCACCCAACCAATCACCCGACCCAAGACCACACCAATTAAGTACCTCAACCGAGGCCCACAAATTATGATTCTATCCACCCATCATGTAGTTGTTTGTTTAATCAAACTCACCTGTTCGTGTTTTAGCATGACTAGGATACTTAAATTGCCTAGGCCGAGACCATGACGTTTATCTCAACCAAACTAACCATTTGGTACTACCGAACATGCCTAAATGTTCTGGTACCTTACCCATTATATCCCATCGGAGCTACTTCCTATGCCTTGGATACCAAGATTATATCAACCTTGTTTGGATAAACTATCGACCTTTGCCTATGAATTGCTTGTTTGCTCTTCAAATCATGTACCCTAGTCGCACTACTACATTTCAACGTGTGTCTGCTTCCTTGAACTTACCCCACCATCTTACCATCATCTCATCATCATTCACCCTTTATCAACCCTATCCCCGATTTCACGTAGCCTCAATACGTGATAGATTTGAGGGGGATTACGTATACCCTTAACTGGGGCAATCACTTCTTATTATTGTCAGTGTAACTTTACAAGACAAGCTACACGACAACAAGGGGAAAATGTAGACACCAAATTTGGGTCTTACGATGCCCTGTGCCCCACATCTCATCTCGCAACCTAACCCTACCTCACCACCTAAACCTTACACACTTAATTATTTATTAATTACCTTGTAATTAATAAATCCACATCTCCAACCCTGCCACCTCACCTTGCCACCTCACCATGACCTAGGCCTAACCCTAAACTAACCGAATTAAGACCTATAACTTGGTCTGACCCACATCCATGACTCATCACCCTCACCCACACCAAAACAAACCTAATAATGACTTGACCAAGCCCACAACCGATCCCTCGGAGAAAAGGAGGAAAGTTGGCTATTTTACTAAAAATAGCCAACTTTGACCTAACCGACATCGGTCCCTACACGACAAGCATCGGTTAGGTAACTACCATCGATTCCCTATAAATGACCTCCCCAACCAAAACAAAGGAATCCGAAATCATTTGCAAAAGATCTCAATTCATTTTGCAAGAGAGGGACAAGTGAGAGAGGGAGAAGAGGTTACGAGAGGGAGTATTGAGCCCAATACTATAATCGAGAAACTATATCATGGTCACACTCATCTAAACATTGGGAGAGTCGGAGGATAGTTTCATCAACTCACTTTCGATTTCCGAGATCATCCCAATCCGAGCCTTGCCTTCGCCACTACCTTCTTTGGACCTACATCCGAATCGAAACTATCCTTCCCGCAGAAAAAGGAGCTCTTCACAATCGGTCCGATCTCTCTACGACGTGCACACCTTCCCAACACTCAACAGGTATTCCTCCTAGCCCTAACCCTTATCTATTTCTCAAGAGAATGAAAATATAGAAATAACTCTATTTTAGAACAAAATTCTGTGTGAAACAACATGGTTGAGTCGGGTTGGTGTTATGAATTAATACTTGCAATGAATGATGATATGGGTCATGTTTAATATGTTTTATAATATTTGCATGATGTTTGGAAAGAAATGGTAATTGAAATAAATGTATGTTTTGATGATGATAAAAATGTGAAGCAATTTACCATTTGGTTTTGTTAATTTCCAATTTTTGATATAAAAAGGAAACTAAATAGGGTAGAATGTAATTTAGGAAGATGAAATATAAATGGGTTAGGGTAGAGAGTGGCCAGGCTAACCTCTAAGGGCCCCATACCTCGTAGTGCCACCTACATAGTCTCGACGAAAAGGGACCTCAGGTCGATGTAGTTCTCCCATAAGCTAGGGAAGAATATGAGGAGATATGAGAATGAGTTGGTAGATCGTAGGCATGATTTGGTTTTAGGTATGTTAGGTGTGGGTGAGTCATGGGAAATTTGGTATAGGTGATTTTGATGGTGGTAGAAGAAGAAGATTACCCAAAAGGTAAGCATTGGGGACCAAGTCCTATATAAGGTAATTAATACGTAATAAAGGAGATTAAAAGATAAGAGGGGGCAAGAAAGACACCTGATTGGTGATGATCATGATGAGTAGGTCATACCTAGAAGGAGATGATGAATGTAAGACCCTAAAGACATTGCATGATGGATTACTCTAAGTGTGAAAAGTAGTCACATGATCACCAAATGTCATGGTTACCAAGATGTCCCTTGAGAGGCGTAGGAAATGGGAGTGGGAATGGTGAGAGGGGTGAAAAGTGGTTAATTTTTATATGGTATGAAGTATCATGCTCTTTGGGTAAGGGATCCAAGGTCACGGTGGGTAAGTCCATGATGAAAAGGCTTTCTACGTTGGTGATATTTGAGATAGACCGATCGATGCGGGAAGTCTATATGGGATGAATAAATTAACTGCTTGAGGTCTTCATGAAGCTGATTGATGTGGGAAGCTTGATTCTCTCACTTGTTTTTTTGAAAGAGCTTTACATATCTGTCCTTCGAGGAGCGATCTATTTATAACAATGATTACAAAGAGGAAGATGTCCTTTTGAGGGAGTCATCTTTTTATTTGAAGTTTGAATCAAGGAGTTAAATCCCATGTGAGGGATTTGAACTCATGGACAAGACCAAAGTGAAGAATAGGATTCTTGTTCGAAAGCAGGTGAAATGACCATGGGATGTCATCTAAAGGTAGATGAAAAGTATCCATGAGAATCTGCTATGTGCGGCACCATGGTACACATATTTAAGAGAAGACAAAAGGTGATGGGTACACACATGATTCTTGTTTAATCATTGGTGAGGTGTAAGAAGTGGATAATGCTCAAGGGACAAGCATGAAAAGAGGAAAAAGGTGAGGTAGGACTAAAATTCAATAGTAGAATGGTCGAAGATGCAAGGAATTAAGGGGCTTAAGTTTGGGTTTACCATCGAGTGAAGATAAATGATAAGCACCTGATCCATAAGTATGGGTCACGATGTATGGTCCAAGCCAATTAGGAGCAAATTTTCCCGTTTACATTTTTCTTTAACGCTTTAGTTACATGTTGATCTTCTTTCAGGACGAGATCACCAACGTGAAAGGTTCGTTCATGGACACGTTTATCATAGGCACATTTGATACATTTTTGGTAAACTTGAAGGTGGTCAAGAGCGTTAAGATGACATTCATCTAGTGACGATGATGTGATGATTGATTAACTCACATATTTTCTCAGCTTTTGTGGAGATGAGTGGTATGGCTTCAACCCATTTTTGTAGTATTTAGTAGCGGTGATGATCCATTGATGGCATTAGGAAGAATGGGGATTGAACTCTCTCCGACAAGATCCAAACCCCATTAAGAGAAGAGCCAAAGATCACAGGTGACTGTAAGGCGTGACTCGGTGTATGATGAAGGTTGGCATATTGTTGGCATTTTACACAATACTTGATGTAGTTGTAATCATGGTTAAGGGTCGACTAGTAATAGCCTATGCAAAGAATACCCTTAGCAATAGCAAGGCCAATGAAGTGACCTCCACATATGCCATCATGAACTTCCTTAATGGTATAAGAAATTTTAGAACTCGTGAGGCATCGTAAGAGAATACCATAAAATCTACGCTTATAGAGGATCCCCCCCATGATGACGTAATGAGAGACATTTTTAAGGAAGGCACGTTTTTAATTACGGGTGAGATCGGGAGGTGATATTGAGAGAGAAATATAGTCGAAGTATTTTTATACCAAAGGTCAATTAGATCGGGGGCATTGGTTCCGATGGAGCAAACATCACGAGCTAAATTAAGAGGGTGATTGGAGTCATTGTATGGTGACAAATATTTTATAATCGGTAGGCGAAGTGGGGATTTGAGAGGCCAAGTGGGCCATGGTATGCAGTAAATTTTTGGTTGAACGTGGGATGGTTTAAAGGGTGTAACGAATGAAAAGGTGGTCAAAATTATGTCTACATGATGTTTGTACTTTTGAAGTATCTCATGGCGACATTGGTATATACCATTGACCTGGTTTATGACCAATTGAGAATCACCAAAGATGTTGATTGATTTGACATCTAGGGTGTAGGTGGCTTAGAGACCTAGTGTGAGTGCTTCGTATTCAGCAATATTGTTGACAATCAAAATCTAGTTTGAAAGACAAAGGAATGGGTTCACCATCTAGGGAATGAGGATAACACCAGACCTACCCCACGGCTGACATTTGGAACCATCAAAGAAGAGTGTCATTTGGTAAGTGGGTTCATCCAAGGAAAGGGTAGCAATTGACTCATCTAGAAAGTCAAAATTAGAGGGTTGATCCCGAAAATAGGTGCATTAGCCAATTGGTCGGTGATAGATTAGCCCTTGATGGAATTTTGATGAATGAATTCAAGGTCAAGGTTGGCTGAAAGCATAATCCAACGTGCGACACATTGATTTTGATAAGGTTTGGCATACATGAAGTTTAAGGGTCGGTGTTGGTCACAACATAGGTTTTATGGTTGAGTAGATAATGGCGGAGTTTTGTGGCAACGAAAACTAAGGATAAGGAAAGTTTTTAGGATGGGTGTATCGGGTTTCATAGGCCAAAAGAGTATGGATTATGTAATAAACCTCTTTCTCCTGTTTTGTTCATCGTGATGAGCGAGCATGGCCCCAAAGAGTGATCGGTAGCTGAGATGTATAGGTAGAAAGGTTGATCATCTTTAGGTGTAATGAGTACGGGTAGTTGAAGAAGGTATTATTTTAAGGCCTCAAAATATTTTGGAAATCCTTGTCCCATTTAAAGGATACATCCTTCTTGAGAAGGTGATGAAATGGTTGACATCGATCGGACATAATTGTGAAATGAAACGTCGAATAGACGGCAACTTACCTTGCGAAGCTACAAAGTTGCATAAGGTTGGTGGGCGAGAGGCATTTCTAGAATGGCCTTGAATTTAGTAGGGTCAACTTCTCTACCATGTAGCAAAATGATAAATCCTAATAGTTTTACTTGAGATAACCATGAAGACACACTTCTTGGGATGAAGGAGAATGCAATATTTAATGAGGCGGTCAAAGATGATTATCGGGATAGCGAGGTGCTCACAGTGGCGTTTAGATTTGACAAGGAGGTCATTGACGTAATCTTCCAATATATAATGCATGATGTCATGGAATATGTAATTCATAGCCCATTGATATGTGGCACCAACATTTTAAGGCCAAAAGGCATGAATCGATAGTAGAAGGTCCCAGAAGGGGTGATGAATGCGCTTTGTGTTGATCCTCTAGAAGCAAGTAACATTTGGTTGTAACCTTGAGAAACCATCCATGAGTGATAGCATCTCATGACCGGTGGTAAGGTCAACCAAATGGTCAATCTTGGTAGAGGAAGTCATCTTTTGGGCGAGTTAGGTTGAGGTCACGAAATCCATGCAAATGCATAGTCCCCTATCACCTTGGTGATAGGGACAATGCTAGAAATCCAACGAGGATAATCAATGGGTAATATGAAGGAAATGGAAAGAAGGCATTGAAGTTCTTCTTTGTGAAGGGCAATGCGTCAGGGTTCATTTTCCTTAGCTTTTGTTTGACTAGCATGGCATCGGGAATGGTTACGATATTGTGGACCACTATCATGGGGTCAATACTAGGCATATTTGTGGAAGACCAAGCGAAAGAGTGGTTATGGTCTTTGAGAAAAGAGGTGATGGATTCTTGTTCAAAAACATCTAAAGATTGATTGATCTTTAGGATATGCGGGTCGTCCCGAGTATGAATGTTGATTTTGATAGTTGATTCATTAAACATGGTTTCCATCTCAGAAGGTAACAACTGATGAATATATGATTCTTCTGCACCAAGGTAGGTGAGTATAGATTCATCATCCTGACATTAAACAACATTAATTGAAGGTGTATCATCACCGATCATTTTAGGATATAGGAAGGGAAGAGAGGAGGAATCCTCACCCTCATGTTCATAAGTCAAAGGCCCTAAAGAGATGGTATTTATGGAAAAAAAAAGTTAGGAGGAATGGATTTTGGATCCATTGACTCCATCGGTGAAGGTGGTGATGGCTTTGGTGAAGAAGGTGGAGAAGGGATGATGTCCTCGATTAGTTCAATGCGAGCCTTCTTGGTAGGTGGTTTAGCAAAGCTGATACCGCTATGGTCATTATGTTTGTGGGTAGTGCATGGAATAATGGTATGGTGACCTTTCTCATAAAATCCAAACCAAAACCCTTCCATTCACATCGGTGCAGGAAGTTGTGGGCAAAACAGCAAGATGGTGGTGAGCGGCGGAGGTCGGCGGAAAATGGGTGGGTTTTTTACACGGTGGTTCGGTGTGTAAGTTGCGATGTCAAGTCCCCATAGGTAAGAATAGTACGAAGGTGGGGGAGGACCATAAGGAGATGTTGTCTATACAGGTGATCATAATGAGGGTTTTGGTGAAGACTTCCAAACTCTTATGTAGTAAGGAATGTGTTGACACTATATAGGCAATACTCCCTAGAGTGAGGCATTTAAAAATGCCTTCCAAGGATCGGTGGTTGGTATGTGGGTAGCTGAAATAAACAATTTGTCAAAGGTCCACATGGAGGTGGAGCTAATGGATTGGGAGGCTGATGGTTTAGCCATGGAGGTTGTGGCAGTGGTAAGAATGGAGGAGGCATGTGTGTTTGAGGTAGCGGATGTACTAGTAAGCGGAGGTGTAGGTGAAGCGGTAGTAGTTGTGGAGGTAGATTCCTTAATGGGTATAAGCACATCATTAGGTCGGTAAAGCATGTTACATGTTTTAAAAGGTGATGGATCAGCTTTGGAATAGTATAGGTGCATCCTTCATGCTCAAACTTTACAAAGCAATGCAAAGTGGAAGGAACACAACCCAGGGACACAAATCCGAGTCTCATGCAAGCAATAGTTTATATTGGAATTCCCCCTCCAAGACGTAAAATAACTTTGGAATAGTGTGGGGCCCACATGAACATGGAGGATGACGATTGCCTAGTATAGAGGTGATAGCATCATTGAATGAACGTAAAATGACATGATGTTTATGCATGTAATTATCGGGTATGCATATTTGAGAAAATTCATGGGATGAAATGATATTAATGCTAGCACCCCCATTAATCATGACACGTTGTACATGTATAAGATCGATGTGGATAGAGATGAAGAGAGATGGGTCAGGGTCATCAGTTTGGTGCGGTGCGATCTCTTCCTTTGAGAAGCTAAGGAGGCTACTTGGTGAGTAGGTTGAGGTGTGACTAAAGGTGGCAATTTGGTGAGAGAGGCTACATGATGAGATGTGATAATGGAGGCTACGGATGGGATTCTAAGGTTTATATGAGGTCATATAGGGACATTTTGAGGGGGATTGGTGTAGTTGTTTGAGCATTGTGTGGTGTGTGACCCCATTAGAAATAGGATACGTGGGGAGGTGGATAGTGATCTTAGGTGTGGGTGTAGATGGTATGTTGGGTATAGGATTGGTTCATGAGTCATTTTCCTTTTCCTTGCCTTTGTCCTTCGAGCACTAGTAGCAACGCGAGACCATGTTTATATGAGGTGGGGAGGTAGATGAGGTAGGTGAGCTATGAAAGGTATGGAGACATGAAGGGTAAAAGGCCAATGGTGGAAAGGAGCCTTGTGAGATGAGCTAGGAACATCAACATTTGGGTGGAGGTTTGGTGAGGTCATTGATGTAAACCATGTTAATTTCAAATCTCGAGAGGTGGTTCTAAGAGTTTGTGGGGAAAAGGTCTAGGTTATTGAGTAGGCAATGAGGGAAGAGTTGTGGGAATGGGTGTTGGTGAAATGGGGTCCTCGGTATGAAGGTCATCATCACCAAAGTTCTAATCGGAAGGGCACAACTGGATAACAACATTTTTCAAAGCCTTACAGAGTTCTCCACATTGTGTCTGGCACACAATGGTAGGCATAAATTTTAGTTTCATCAAACCCTTTCAGCTTAGGTTTGAGAGGGTCATAAGGTTTGAGCGGTGGTAATGTAATGACAGAAGTCTCAAGGAGGTTGGTTAAGATTTTGGCATAGGACCCTGCTAGTGGGTCGATGGGAAGTGAAAGTGGCTTTGGGCATAAATATGGCTGATTGTTGAGGAACGGTCTTTGCAGGAGGGGGAGTGGGTTGAGCTAGGGTTTTGGGTGCTAGCATGGTCTTGGGTGTTGGACGTGTTTGCTTAGGTATGGGTATGGTAGATGAACTGGAAGAAGAGTGTGGTTGTTTTGACTACCTTATTAGAGGCTAGCAGATTTTTATTTTTGTGTTGCACCTTCTTGGGTAAAGGTGATATGGGTGTACAAGATTTAGAGGGAAAAGTGGATGGGGGAAGAGGGCAAGTTACCCATGGAGATAACAGAGGTGCTGTGAAGGTAGATGATGTGGTTTGTTCGGGGGTGTGAGGGACGAGATACTAAAGAGTAGTGGGAAGTGAAGAAGTTGAGGTATTGGAGGTATGGGTGGTAAAGATGTTGCGAGGTGTGGGTGTAAGTCGTGTTAGGCACTTGGGTATGTTGGAGGTTTGTGAGGAAGGAATGGGTTGTTGTATTTTTGGTTTCTTGAGGTTTCGAACCATGCTTTAGGAGGTTGAGGTCCTAAGAAAAAGCGAAAGGGGTGAAGGTGATGAAGGTGTGATTGGCCTTGGTGGGGTATGAGTTCTATGGGCTTGGTTCTTCTGTTTGGGTGCCGAAGTAGGTTTGGTGTTGACTTTGGAGGATGTAGCTAAATCTAGTTTGATAGGTGGATGAGTAAAATTTGGTGGTTGGGGTGACCCCTAAGGTAGTAATAGGTTTAGTCGAGGAAGATGATGTAGGTGTGGTTTTGGATTTAGATGTACGTTGGGTTATGGGTAAGGGTGTGTGTTGAGCTATGATGGGTGTCGTGGCGTGAAGTTGTGATAGAGGTGCTTATGCTCGGTTCAATTGGCCTTAAATATTTTTAGGTAGATAGTGGAAGTGTCGGCAGTGACATCTGTGTTTTGTGTTGAGACAGGGGAAGCGGGAGACACCCCCAAAGTAAGGATTTGTCCACATAATCTAAGTGATCTTCTAAGCATGAGAATGGAATGGTTGTAGGAAAGGTTCATGAGGACTTCATGGCAATTCCCATAAAAATTTTCTTAGAAACAAGGAATTTTATAGCTTCCGCTTCCATGGGTAAGAGAGCTGAAAGTAAGTCTGCAGGATCTTTAGTAGGCGAAGAATGATCACCTAGAGGCAAATGTATCTCTACTAGGTCTTTAATAGGTGGAGGAGATGATGGGTGCTCCTCTATGGGTGGAGGAGATGATGGGTGGTCATATGTGGGTGGAGGAGATGGTGGGTACTCCTCTGTGGGTGTAGGAGATAAACATGCATCTTCTTTGGGTTGGAGAGGTACTGCGGGTGATGACTCTCTAGGTGGAGAATCCAAAGGTGAAATTGTCTCGATATTAATGGAAGGATCCTCCACGGGTGATGAAGGAGGTGAAAGGTGTTCCTCTATGGGTGGAGGAATAGGTGAGGTGGATTCAAGTGTAAGTGGAGGACTTCGGGCTAGGATTTCCTCGATGGAAGATATATGAGGTAATTGGGAAGCAATGGGTGCATCGCTGAAAATAGCGTGGACCTCATGGGTATGGCTATCATGAGTTGAGGTCTCACCAGTTTGATCAAATGAAGGGGCATGATTAGGAAAGGGTTTCTTGAAGATTTTAAGGTTTTTATTGGCATGTGTGTTAGGATTATCTACAATTAACTCACCTTTCTCAAGCATTTCTTAGGAAATGTTTTTGAAAGTGATGCAATTGCCATCACTATGACCCTTTACTCGATGGTAGTTATAGAAGTTGTGTTATTTATACCATGCGGGTGTGGGGAAAGTAGGGTACAAACTATTGTGTGGTTTCACGAGAAGGAAGGGTGATGGCCCCACTTTAATTAGCTTTTCTAAGACAAAATAATAAGGTTCCCCAATTGGGGTATATTTTTGTTGTTCTCATCTGAATTGAAAAGTCGAACAGGTGAGAGATTAGACAAGGGGCTAGCCCGATTTTCTAGATGAGCTAGGATGGATTTGAGTACCACTGTGTTAGTGGTCCCCTTGGCCTTTGAATAATTAATTTGTGGTTTTGAAGAAGAAGAGGTATCATTCGACTTGAATGCCGAGTTATTATTACATAATTGGATTTTCTTCTCTTGATGGCCCGAATCTCTAACTTTCATGCCATGGTGAATGCTTCATTGAAGGTTTGGAAGGTTTGAACCTACAGGGTCGGTGAGATATGCCTAACACAATCCCGTGTGAAGAGTTCAATGAGTTCGGTTTGCGGTAGTTGGAATGTGAGTTGATTGATCAGGCTATACCAACGAGCAACAAAATCTGTGATAGATTCATCATCATACTAACACGTAGAGTATAGGTCAGTCATGGTAACCTTCTTAATGATATTAATGGAGAAGTGATCCAAGAAGGCTTGGGATACCTGGTTGAATGAGAAGATAGAGTGTTTGGGTAACCCACTATACCAATCTAACACGGGTTCAATCGAGCCATGGGAAAGGTCGTCGGGAGCAAAGGATCATCATGAGCGATCATATAATACCCTTGTTTGAAAGATTTTAAATGTTGTTGCGGGTATTCTTTGCTATTGAAATGGTTGAATTTAGGCATTTCCCAATGTATGGGATATGGACAGATAGGAATGGATGGATGTATAGGCTCATTAAAAATCTCATCGTAGGTGAGAATGTTGCGGAACTAGAAACCAATGCCTCCAATGTTTGCATCTTGCCAATCATTAACTTAATTAGGTCATTGGTAGGTTATGATGGATGGGTTTCTCTTGTAGTGTAAGAGGGTTGGTGTTGGGCATGTAACAAAGGTGGAATTATAGTATATGGTACTTCCGTATATGTAGATTAAGAAGAAGGTAGCGAAATAGAGTACGTACCCAAAGTGAATAATAGATGAAACAAGAGGCTACTGATAGTATGTATATGGAGGTGGAAGGGTCATGGTGACCCTAGTGGCAATGGGGGCTAAGGATTGTGGAATAGAAAGGATGACATTTTGAAAAGGGGTAGGGGTCACCGACACTGGGGGTGGTTGTGTAGCTACGGTATATGTGATACAATAGGCATAGATGAGGTTGTGTTAAGGTGGTTGGCAAAGGTATAGTGGATTTGGCGGGTGTAACAGGATGTAGTAGACATAGGCAGTCATAGTGGGTATAGGGCCTAGCTACGAAACAAATGGGGGTAAGGTAGATGCGGGATGCGTAGAGCCAAATGGGGATGACGTAGGAGTGGGAATGAGAGTAGGGGGGATAGATATGGGCATGCCATATATCAACCGACACAGGCATCTTGAGTGGACAAGTGGGAAAGGTAAAAAAGCGCAAGGTGGTGAGATTTTTTCAAGGAGTCGTGTGAACTCCTCGTCACCTTTGGTGATAGTGATAGGTTGGGTAGGATCCATGGGTGATAAAATAGAAGGTGGTGAAGGGATAGGGGGAGTGGTTGACAGATAGCATGAAATATGAGGGCATTCACTTGGCTTGATTCGAAGCACCATGTGAACAGGTACTGATCAGGTTGGATTGTTTTCTGTAAATGACATAGAAAGAGATATGAGAAATAGGTGGTAGTAGGGGGATTAGGTACCAAATTTTAGTTAGAAGATGATACAGGCTAACCGATGTCGGTTAGGTTAAACCAACGCCGATCCACGAGTAACCACTACCAATGACTATGGAAACTCGGACGATTGGTCAAAAACAAGGTAAAAGGCTAATAATCTGCTAAATATGCAAGATGCTAATGGGATTTACCATTAAAGTGAATATGATTATAGTGATAGGAACTTTGAAAAGTAAAGAAGGTGAATAGGTGTCCTTTTGGGTAGGTTGATCAAAAGAAGCAGTAACAACACTTTGGTTAGATAAAATCGATGAAGGTTAGAGGGTAACCGACAATGGTCACTTTGGACTAACACCGGTTATAGTTAAATTGAAATAGTGATGAAGAAATGTGGTTGTGAGTTAAAAATTGAAGTGGAATCAAACCCAGAATTCTGAGAATGATGAGAATATGGTCCAGGAACACTTAGATGAAGCTGGAATACACCAACTATGATGAGGAGTGTGCAAGGAGAAATAAGAAAAATGAAGAGCATGACCTCTCACCTCAAAACACAAGCCAAGTAGAAACACTAAGAAAAAGACGATCCTAAGAGTGCTTTTTCAATTATGTTTGTTTATCTTATGTTATTTAAGGACTTACTCATGAACTATAGAATAATTTTTTTTGGTGAGGATGGCTTCCTATGAAGAAGGAGATGTACAAGGAGAGGTTTCAGGTATGTTATGGTGGGGGTGGGATTTTCTCTAAGTATGACTTGGACGAAGCAATGAGCTAGGGAGTACCTACCAATCCTCGATTAGTGCGATATTTTACATGCGTTTCAAGGAAAGATGTGTTTAAGAATATGTATTTGTTTTAAATTTATGCAATTTGGTAAGAATTAGAGAGAGAGAGAGTGTTATTTCTATGATTCATTTGTCAACCATCACCGGGAATGACTTCCAATGTATAGGTTTCCCTCAATGAATGTGAGATAATGCGAAAAAGTAGAATGAAATGCAATGATTTTAAACCCAAATTGAAATGTAGAATTCGATGCCACAAATAGATGAACAGGAGAAGGGATGCTCTTTCACTAATGTGATACTAATGAAAGGGAAGAAGTGTTCATTTTAAAGCACAAAAGTACGATTACTTTTAGACAATAGAAGAAGAGATGATTCCAAGGGAGAAATTTAAATGTAAGAACCTTTTTGAAAAGGAAACAAACATGCAACTTTTCACCTAGAAATGAATGAATGCAAGAAACCCCGAATGGGTCCCACCGGTGTGCCAAATTGATTCACTTGATTCTAGATTGTTTCTTTGAATTTTGATGAAACAAATAAGAGTAATGGGATAGGAGGAATACATTGAAATGCTGGTTGGTAATGGTGGGTGATCAAAAGGAATGGACTTGATGTGGTGCTAGCACTTCCCAGATTCTCCCGTGAAGACAAATGGCTTTGTGGTTGCTTCAGGTGTTGGCTATGGATGTTCTGATGCTTGTACGGATGTTGGTTCTATTACATACGGCTTTGGTTTCATCACTTGTTCTCGGAAGATCTCTCTCTCTCTCTCTCTCTCTCTCTCGATGTGCCAACCTTGAAATAAGGTTTTTTGGGGGTTAAATGGTAACCGATGGAGGTTTTGGCTTAACCGGCAGCGATTAAGGGTAATCGGCATCGGTTAGGGTGGGATTTCCTAGGTCTACTAAACTAGGCATATCCTCTTGATTTTCTGGGATCTCGTTTCGTTTACTCTATGGATTAGCATGGAAGTTTCCTTCTAATAGGTGGGAAAGTGATTAGAGGGAATGTAGGCATTGATTTTTAGGGTTTGGGTAGGTCTTAGTTAGTTATGACAACTTACTAAGAATAGGTCTTAGGGTGAGGTGGCTTGATGAGGTGTCTAGGTGAGGTGGATATGTGGGCATTATCCCAATTAGGATATTTAAATAATAAATATTGTGAGGATAATGAATTAATTTAATTTAATTAATTAAATTAATATTAGAGTGGGATGAAAGGGGCCATGGTTAGGTGAATGTGTTCAAGGTGTTTATTTGATGAGGGACCAAAGGGGAGTGTGACCTAATTTTAGTGTCTACAATTATACCTATTCTCTGCAAGGACCCTATCTCACCCCTTCCCGTGAACCGGGCCCTTGTCCCGATGCATGTGGAGGTGTCATTGGCCTCACACCCTATGCCTATACCTATGCCATGGCCAACTGGCCCTGTAGCCCTATAACATGTGCCTATAGGGTGGCCACCTGACCATCATCACCATCCCCATATCCACCCCCGGGCCATCCGGCCTAAGTAATGGCCACTGTGTATGAAAATCAGCCACCTCCACCTCTGAACTGGCTAACTACCCTACACCATCCCCAACTAGGTAATCAGGGTCACCACCTACCCCTGTAGGGCATCTCTCTGCACCGTGATAGTGGCTAAATCCGGCTGCCCAAGTCTGGGTGGTACTACTCGTAAATGAGCCACCACCATTGTCTATATCTATCTGTCACTCGACATCATTGATTCGTTGGTCTACCACCTTCTCCTCCTCGCCTTACGGGCATTTTTCGGCTATGGTAGAGGTAATGGCCTCTCCATGTCATCTCTCCTGTACTGCGGGAAGGGTGGAGGTATGTCCTATAGCAACCCAAACTACCACCTAACCCTATCAACTAGGATCATCTCGTGCTCCCCGGCACGACACCCCTCTATCCATCTTAGTAGTTGAAGGCCATCTAGCTCATCATGTATCCATCTGTATGAGGGATAACCCACATACTGGTCTTCATATGATGTCCACCCCAGACAACCCCTCTAATAGACGCTTGTAATACACTACATCATCATGTATCCTGTATGATCGATGCTCTCTCGATCACGGGAACCCATCACCTATACCCCACCTGAACCAAACTCGATGGAAATGCATTTGCTCGGGCATACCCACCTGCAGCCACACACAAACTATGTGCTCATAGGCCTAGCAGTGTAGAACAAACGTGCAACATAAGCGAGCACTGCACAAATGCCCATACGCCCACGATTCTCTATATAATTACACAAGGAATGCTTGTACCCGGAAAGTCGTGTCGATACATCACCATGTTATGTAAAACCCCCATCAGGGAGTGGGTAAATCTCCCACCCTTTGCATCCGGTAGTGTAAAACAACACACTTTCTCCATCAATAAAATAACTAGCCTCATCTCCTCTAGATGAGCTAGGTACATCCACCAGTTACTCAAGCTGGCACTATGGAATGTCATATCTGCTAGTCCCTCCCCAAACATTGTCATCATTAACCCCTCCAAGGCCTTGGAGGATATTGATTACACCTGCATCCCTAGTATCAATAACTATAGGATCCTAAACATGTCCTCCAGGGGTGATTGTTATCTCGCCTGTCAAGAGGTGGAATGTGTTGGTCACTTGAATCCCATCTATCGATGAGGGCGACCATCATACTGGCTATCTCGGAATGAATTTTGATAGCATTAGACCCCAATCAGGCCCACCTCCTCCATGTGCCGCCACTCCTCAACTATCACTATGCCTCGCACTCTCAAGAGCAAGGTGGCTGCACCCTGTCTCTCATCTGTAGCTAATCTCTCCCCTACATCCAACACAAACATCAAATTAATCTACCTTCATCATACCCACACTCAACACCTCACCTATACCTACTGCCCCATCTCATTCTTTCTTCCCCAACCTACCTTTGTATCACATTTCTATTTACCCACCCCCACTCTCACCCACTATCATCTACCCATGCCCATTTCACCCCCCGCCTATGCCATATTTTACACCAAAACACCTTCTTTTCCCCCTACCTCTCTCACCCACTTGACCTGGGGCCCTTTTGGCCCCTTTTTCTCCAAAACTTGATTGGTTTTGGTTATCTCTAATCACCGAGGTCACCCCTAAATTGGCATGGGTTACCTTTTTCTACCGATACCAATTTGACCTTAACGACGCTAGTTAACCTAATCGACATCGATCACTGTCGCGGTGAAACCTGCGACCCCCAAACCCTCCCCTCTAAAAAAACTCCCTCTCTTGACCCTTTTACCAACCCATTCTCCCCTACACTTCCCCTCAACCCCGTCCCAACCCTCATTCACCCACTTACCTCTCTCCTTGTTCCTATTCTACCCAATTTACCCTCCCACATTTCAAATTTCATTTTCCCCAACAAACCCAATATTTCAAAACCCAACCTATCACCTAATTTATCTCACAAAACACAAAAAGGGTTTGACACTTACCTCATCATGCTACCATCGCTGTGGTGGCACATCTAGCTACTACATTGGTGGCCCGCCCGATCCATCTCTGGCCTCTACCATCACCAATCAGTCACCTCGCCTCCAACCACCCGAATCCAACAATATGATCTCATGGACCTGCCTCTCAACTACCAATCACTCATCGTTTAGCTTGCCAACTTAGCTTTCCATTCCAGCCAGACACTTTCCAACTTTCCCTCTCTCTCATGTCATTTTCCTCTATTTTACACAAGACAAATGATTCCAAAAAGCATGGAATTTTATTTTTTATAACATCCCTAACCTAACCGACACCAGTTTTACCTTCACCGACATCGGTCACGTGCCCTACCTTACCATGGTCATTACCCTATACCAGCATTGGTTACCCTTGACCGGCATTAGTCACCCTCTCTTCCACATTTCCCACAATTTCACCCTATTACCCTGCCTATCACTCTTTTTCACTCACCCAACGCTTACCATGACCATTCACCTCACCCTCCTCACCTCATCATTCATCACTTGCTCTTACCACTAGGTGGGGCATATTTCTACCTCTCATCCTCATTTTATACATTAGAACAAGTGATTTTTTTTTTTTTGATAAATGCTTCTTGGTTCTAAATACATAATTTAGAACTCACAAATCAAATAACCATTCTTATAACAGAAAACCATATTACTGCTGTAATGACTCGGAGTACCTCCGATCTATTCATTCCATGACTCGGTAATCTACCGATCTATTCATGAGTAATAAGAGTTGGCGTTTTTATTTAACACTCCACTCTTGCGGTTCTCTTCCCTATTCTGGGATTCAGAATGCTCTGTCTAAGGAACCTATCTAAATAATTGTTACCATTATTCATTGGCATCTCATCCCTTAGACTAGGTGAATTAGGACAACGCAATCAGCAGCTTGCGATACTTTGGCCAAAGATTTGAAACATATTGCTTATGTCTCATATTCCTTAACGACATACTCGTCGATCTGGAATACATCCTACACCCATTCTAAGTTATATAGAACGTCTTATATTGACTTACATCCTCCCTCCTATCCCAAATTATTCACTTGAAAACGGATTAGTAAGGTGATAACGTTATGGATGCCCACGAGGACTAGGGATACGATGACATACTGGTTCAACCCTAGTTAAACTAGTGTGTCAAGATACCCCGAATCTCTAGCGCAGCCTTATAACGTGACCACATTTCTAATCGGTCCCAGAGTAACTTGTTCGAGTTCATGGTGTAAATCTTATCGATCAATGCAAAGGGTGTCATCACAAGACACCTGCATTGTTGTATCTTCGAGAAGATCCTAACCTTCTCGGAGGTACAACCCTTCAGTTGACTTGTGTCGTCAACCTTTAAATCCGCCTCGAAAAGATCTACTTATTAAAAAGTGTTACATATCTTTGAGTTAAATTATATTAAAAGATGTTCCCCTAAGGTTAGCCTTTCCCATCCACTGGGTTCCTCACCTTAGAATGACCTTTCTTAATAAAACCCTTTACATAGAGAAGTTATTAAGACTAAGGTTCCATCAAGAGTTCATAGAATATACATAATTCTAAATCAAACGAAATTGGACAATAACCCATAATCTTCACATGTGATTGCCATGAGAACCCCTTTTTGGTTTATTTCGGTTCTCATTACTTGAATTTATATCGTACTTATAAGTATCAAGATATAATGATTAAGAATCCAATTAAATGTTGTCTTAGCTTAATCAAGACTAGGGATTAATAATTTAATTCAGCTTGTTTAGTGTTACTAACTTAGGTTTATTTTAACCTAGTTTCGATAAGACAGGTGATCTATATTTCAATTTAGCTTTAGATAGAACATACTAGAATTGCTAAACAATCATAAGTATTCTAATCACATATTCTTGCAAGCTTACATTGATAATCACAAAAGTCTCCAAATTATACAATAATAACAATGCTCTCCAGATATTTGAACCGAAGAAGGTCAAACTATCAAGATAAGAATACAAACACATAAGTAACAAATATCAATTTCCATTCCTTTCAGAACTAATCAAATACATTTTATGCATTCAGCATACTTGATACAATACTCTATGGAAAAAGAACATCTTTCCACATGTAGTACATTTAGAAAATCAAGCTGTATTTCAACTTAAAATCAAATTAAACAATCTGATCATCCTATCAGATCTGCGTGCTTTTACCACTTACGGCATCCATCTGCAAAAATTGTCAACATGGGTCAGTTCGATGAACTGAGCATGATAAGCACTAACTCTTAAAACAATTGCAATCCATCAATTGTTTTCATTAAACACCCTGTTTAAATGAGATCAATTCACCCAACAAGTAAACATATTTCATCAAAATATTAGGGATCAAGAAGAATGAAAGTATCTGAGACAACTATCCATCTGAATCCCCAGGACAGCAAACATCAGACAGATCATTACATTCATCATAGTAAAATGAATATCATAACAACCCATGATTCAGCATAGTAGTTAAAACAGTTCCAACAGTTAGATAAAAATATTTATCAACATATACTTTACAACGAAGAGAAAATAAATGATCATACATATTTCCCTTAGAACTAGCTCATGACTATACCGCCTTTCCAAGAGCAAGGCATTCACCTTAAACACATGCGAATAAAACAGACCAGACCACCAAAAGCACCACTGTTCCGTTTAAGTTTACAATATAACAAACTAAAGTACAGTAGCTCTCATGCCAAACAGTGGAGACTAACTACCAAACAGACTCTGTATGACCTCCCACAAGAAGCGACAGACAAGAAGATGTTCACTGCTAGTACCTGTTGAGGTGCAGTCGACAACTCATAAGTTCAATTAAACTCAAGAATTGATATCCATGCGACAGAAGACGTAACACGCCAACAATCCCTTACATCAACCTACAACCCATTCTAGTCCTTACTAAACACTGTAAGGCTTTTCGACCCAAGGTCGAAATCAAAGAACTTCTATTTTATCGCAGTCAACAATGGACTTCTTGACATTAAGCAATTGATGTTTCCCTAAGACTATGCAGAGATAATCTTACAACATTCCCGCAACATGCACAGCCTCATCTAACTGGAATAATCAGAAAGGAAACATAATATACCGTATTCACATCTGGACGCATTCAGAATTTGAAGTATGGTATTCACGACCCACTTTCACAGAGCCAAGATACATGATATCTATCTATACTCAAGGAACCCAACAGTGCCAAAAACAACAACTGTACCAATCAGCTTAAATAGAGGCAGATACTATAGCTACCTATCAAGGATTCAACTGAATCCGAACAATAGTATACAAGATAAATAATAGTTAATGATTCCAACGGTGCCAACAATGGTAACCATTCAAAATCAGGCTTACACAAAAGCTAAATATTGATTTCGTAACAAGGAATCCAACTGAGCCTCTACATTATTATTTTTTTCTCAAGCTTTCACGAGATGGGAAACGTAGAAGTACACCCAAAGAGTCTATACCAGAATTCATTACAAATTAACGAGGTCATATTACACATTACTCCTTGAAGACTCTTACAAAATCAAATTACCAACATTCAAAGATATATAGCTTCAACAAAGGTCCATAATATACGAATCATCCAATGTACTCCATAGAGTCGTTTTGAATACAATAAATAATTATAATGCAAACTATCACGATTTCAATCCGTAATTTGCAACGCAAGGAGGGAGGGAGAAACAACTTCTATAGGGTCATGATAACTCTTTGAAACACAGCCAGTTATCCATTCAACAAAACCTAAATAACATAGCGAAACCCAACAAGATTCAGTAACCACTACCTTAATAACCTCGACAGAACTTACAAAGAAGTCCAATCAAACTGAACAAAAAGTCCATCAGTATCCTTTCCAACGAGTATCAACAACAAGCATCAACAGTAAGCATTAACAACAAGTATCAACAGTAGCCTGTACCCATCAAGAGAACAATTCATGGGCTCTCACAGAGCAGGCCCAGTATACATTCTTGCATATATTTCACAAATTAAAGCCGGAATGCAAAACACCATGAAATATTGCAACAGTTCAAAAATAGAATACACCCATCAAGGTTTTAATTGAAAAATCGAACCAGCAAGAAGATACAGTAACAAAATCACCCCAAGCTACCATAAAAACCATCTAATTCCAAAATCATCTTAACGAGTTGTTCTAATGAAATCATTTGAAAGAGAGCAATATTTTTAAAGGTTAGGGCCTAACATGCACAGTTATTTGCTTAAAATTTCGAAGCAGACCACTTTGAAAGAGCTTGAACCTTCTCCTCCTTTTCCAAGTTAGATCCACCAACAAAATTTTGCTATTACCATGACTTATAAATTTTCCTTGCCGGAGAAAAGAGCTAGTTACGCTCATACTTTTCCATGCACTCCAAGAAGGCTGGTGCGAAGAACCGTGATCAAATGAGAGAGGAAACCGGGCGCATGAAAAACCAAACAAACCATTAACTTTCCATTTTGCATGCCTTCCGTGAAACCCGAGCTTGAAGACGAGAGTTCATAAATGACATTTACTCCAAATTTCCCACTAAATTTCCATTGCCACCAACGCCATAGTTGGCGATGGACAAATGCACATCAAAGACCATTTCCAACTTTGGCGACCTGCCGTCGGCTCAAGTTAGCCGTTTTAAAAACTTCTACCAAATTACCTGTCCCTCATGCTTATCCATGTATTTAATGCCATAGAAACTGCCGCCCATGGTTCGCACCTTTCCATATGTCCCCTTTCTTCCTTGTTCATAGTTAGGTTAGTAACTTAGGTTAGGATTTAGGATAACACTTAGTCTAACCTCTTAACACATAGATACTAACTTAGAACATTAGCTTATAGCTTAGGCCTAGGTTAGATTAACACTAATCTAATCCCCTAGGTTAAAGTTTAGTTTTTAGGTTACTAACCTTAATAAATCCAGTTTAGGTCTAATATTTCAAATGCTCAGAAAAAGAACCTTCAACATACATTCACGAACAGGGTTCACTCCTATACTGCCAATAGGCTATAGAATTTTATGTAACTGAATTATTACCTGGTCCACGATCAAGACCTTCCAGATATATCACGATATCGGGCACCAGTTCATTTAACATGATCAACCTGAGTTATACTCTGGACTAGCTTATTCAATGCATCCAGACCTTGCAACCTGCTTAAGGTCTATAATTTTAATTCATCACGAATAAGCTTAAAGCACCACTTGGATCAATACCACTGATCCAAGGCTTGGTCTTATAGATGGATAACTCCATAATTCATTCCAAGATCAGATTAAACTCAGGTGTAAAATGAAAGAAATAAAAGAGTCCAATCATATTCCGACTCAGTCAAAGATCTACAATTTGCAAAGAAGATACAGTACATATCAAGCATGACTTCTCAATCAAGGGAACACATCCTTTCAAAAGAAATCACATATCAACACTTGTATGCTCAGGAGGAAGTAACTACAGTCCAAGGTGTTACATGCTTCCCTCCTAAAAGATTCATCGTCCCGATGATTACATATTCGATTAACCTTCAGGTCAACCAATTTATTAGTTCACAAAACAATGCGACTATTTTCCAACTTGAATAGTTCAAAATCAATGTCACAACACATTTTATTAAGCTTTGAATAATGTTTGCCTCCATCTCGGCTTTCATATAAACTTAAAAAAATATAAGTTCATAAAAGAAATGTTTTGTCAACAGATTTCATTCTGTTGAAAAAGAGAAGGAAAAGCAATCTTCATCTCTTCCAAATTTTCCCAAGTTGCACTTTCTTCGTTAAAATGGTCCCACTGGACCTTACATTGCTGTATTTCACGATTTCTCAAATGCAATTGGTGAGTTTCCAACACTTGTGTGGGTTTAACCACGATTATTCACGGGTCTTGGACTGCAAGGAATTCCAATTTAAAACATGTGACAGATCTGAAACGTATTTCTTAAGCAAAGAAATATGGAAAACATCATGCATGCGAGATAAAGCAGGTGGTAATGCTAATCGATAAGCTACAGGATTGATTATTTCGACAATTTCGAAAGGTCCCACGAATCGAGGTGACAACTTGGCAGCCTTGCCAAAAGTTATAGAACTCTTTCTGGGTTTAACACGAAGAAAAACCTTCTCACCAAGTTCAAACCTGCGATCAATCCGCTTAAGGTCAGCATAGCTCTTCTGTCTATCCGCTGCTTCCTTTAATCGTTCACGAATCAGCTTAACTTGTTGTTCCATTTCTGTGAGAATCTCTGGTCCAATTACCACTCTATCCTCAACACTATCCCAACTAACAGGAGTTCTGCACTTTCTTCCATAAAGTGCTTCAAATGGTGCCATTTTAAGAGATGAGTGATAAGTGTTGTTGTATGTGAACTCAACTAATGGAAGATACTCTTCCCATTTATACTGTTGATCCATGCAATACATTCACAACATGTCCTCCAACACTTGATTTACCCTCTCAGTTTGTCCATCCGTTTCAGGATGATATGCAGAACTGAAGTTTAGTTTCGTTCCAAGAGCTGCGTTAAGCGTTTGCCAAAATCTTGACGTCATTCTTGGATCCCTATCAGATATAATCAATTCTGGTACACCATGTAATCTGAAAATTTCGTGTATGAATCTTTTGGCCAACACTGGTGAATCATCCTTTAGATTTCCAGCGATGAAATGAGCTACCTTAGTTAGTTTATCTACAACTACCAGGATAACATCATGTTTGTTCCTGGACATGGGTAACCCTTGTACAAAGTCCATGGTTATTACTTGTCATTTGTACTGCGGTATGCTATGAGGATATAATAGTCCAGCAGGGTGCATATGTTTTGCCTTAACCCGCTGACATTCCAAACAATGAGTCATAAAATCAATGACATCCTTTTTCATACCTTTCCAAAAGTATTGTTGTTTCAAATCAGCAAGCATTTTTGTGATTCCCGGGTGTCAGAGAAAAGTGAATTATGAAATTCAACTAACAAATTCTTCCTCAAATCATTCAGCATAGATACGTATACCTGTTTTCATAACGTAAGATTCCTTCATTATCCAAATGAAAACCTTTATACCTTATATCCTTTGGTTCTGCAGCAAGTGCTGCTTTTACTTGCTGAAAGTATGCATCGATTAAGGCACTTTTTACCTCATCTTTAAACTGAGTTCTTAATGTTATAAGAGTAGAAATGTGCCTCCTACGACTTAGAGCATCATACTCTATTCTCCTTCCCTTTGATATAGCTAATATCAAAATCATATTGTGATAAAAATTCTAACCACCTTCTCTCATGCGGCATTCGAGTTAGGTGAGTAAAAATATATTTCAGTCCTAAGTGATCAGTTTTCAACTCAAAAGGTTTCCCAAGTAAGTAGTGTCTCCAGACTTGAAGTGCATGAACAATGGCAGCAAGTTCCAAATCATGAGGGGCATAATTCAGCTCATGTAATTTAAGTTTTCTACTTTCATATGCTATGACTTGATCATTTTGAAGCAAAACACCTCCAAGGCCTTCCCCAGAAGCATCCGTTACAACAGTAAAACTCCCATTAGGTCAGTACAGACTAATATAGGTGCAAGTCAACTGGTCTTTTAAACTTTTGAAAGCCGCTTCGCACTTATCATTCCATATGAATTTCTTATCCTTCTTTTGCAATGAAGTTATTGGTGCAGCTACTTTAGAAAAATCCTTAACAAATTTTCTATAGTAACCAGCAAGACCCATGAAGCTTCTTACTTCGTGCACATTCTTTGGTGCAGGCCACTCAGTTATTGCCACTATTTTTGAAGGATCTACAGCAATTCCTTCTTTACTTATGACATGACCCAAATAGTGAACTTCTGAATCAAAGAAAGAACATTTGGATAACTTACCATACAACTTTCTTTTTCTCAAAATTCCCAAAACTATCTTCAAATGCTCATTGTGCTCCTCAACGCTTTTAGAATAAATGAGAATATCATCCAAGAATACAAGTACAAACTTGTCCAGATATTCTTGAAAAATATTGTTCATTAAGTTCATAAAGGCTGCGGGTGCATTAGTTAATCCAAAGGGTAGAACCATGAATTCATAATGTCCGTACCTTGTTCGGAAAGCTATTTTATGAATATCTTCTTCTCTAATCCTTAACTGATGATACCCAGATCGAAGATCTATCTTTGAATAAACCACTGCTCCACGCATCTGATCAAATAGATCGTCGATCCTTGGAAGTGGATATCTGTTCTTGATTGTTGCTTTGTTCAACATCCGATAATCAATACACAGCCTTAGTGTTCCATCCTTCTTTTTTACAAATATTACGGGCGCTCCCCAAGGTGAAACACTTGGCCTAATCAAACCTTTAGACAAAAGCTCTTGCAACTATGCCTTAAGCTCAACTAACTCTGTAGTAGTCATCCGATAAGGTGCTTTGGAAATAGGTTCTGTTCCTGGTTTGATTTCGATGGTGAAGTCAAATTCTCTCTTGGGTGGTAACCCTGGTAATTCCTCAGGAAAAACATCCCTGAAACTTTGTAATAGAGGAAATTGTTTCATGAAATCATCATCTTCTTCTGAAAATTCAGATATCTTTACTGCATAAAGGGTGCATCCTTTATTTTTAGCCTTTTTAAGCTGCATAGCTGACAGTTTTCTAACTGAAATTTCCCGTTTCACACCTTGAATCTCTGTTGTTTCCAGCTGATCATCTAAACATTTTATGTTCTTTTCATAGCAATCTACCTTTGCTTTATGGTCAGCTAACCAATTGACACCGATGACAATGTCATACGATCCCAAAGGTGTAACATAGAGGTCAACTTCCGTGGAGAAATTAGGTAAGTCAAGGACTGCCCCAAAAAGACACATACTCACTGTATGAACAGAGTTATTACCATACTGTACAGTCCAAGATTTATCCATTTTTCCAGCTTTTCTTTTAAGTTTAGAAGCAAGTTTATTAGAAATAAAACATTCAGTAGCCCCTGTATCAAAAAGAATAGTGCGAGTATGCCAAATAACTTACACGAAACTTCTATAGGTGTCACTTGCTTTTCAAACTTGCTTATGCTCTTACTGTGCATGTATCTTATGCTTTCTTGCGATTACCATCATCCTTCTTCAAAGGGCACTGATTTGCGTAGTGATCTTTGCCACAATTATGTGACCTCCTACGGGTCCCTTTTTAGGCTCAAAATTGCCTCCGAGTCTTATAATTGTCACGTTGTCCTCCATAGGGCTTCTGCCCATTGTTATAATTTTTAGCAAAATTATCCCTTACATTTCCAGTAGGCTTAGTTGCCACTGCTTTCTTACTATTATCCCCTGGAAACTTACTTTTGTTTCCAAACTTTTTCCATGGTCCCTTTTTGGGTGCAAGAGAGGTTGAAGAAGGGTTTGCAGTCTTCTTCCACACTTCCTCTTTATGAGCAGAAATAGCCTTTAATTTCTGTTCTTGCCTTATGGCCTTTTCAACAACTCCTTCCATAGTGGTTGGACTATGAACATCGACCTCTCCCCCTATCATGGGATTCAATCCCATGATGAATTTCCATATTCTGAACTTCTCGTCAGTTTGATACTGCGGTACATACTTGAGGAGTTTTGTAAACCACTCCCAGTATTCAGTTACCGTTAGCTTCCCTTGAGCTAAGTTCTGAAATTCTGTCATTTTCTGATCATAGAAAAGTTGTGGCAGCCAACGTTGCCTAAAATAGCCTTTAAATTGATCCCAAGTAATATTGGTCTCATCAATGTTTAGTTCAGCTTTACGGCTATCCCACCACGAAGATGCTTCGTGGGAAAGCTGATAGGCTCCCCAAATAGCTTTGGTTTCCTCTGAGAAGTTCCTTATTGCAAAGTACTTCTCCATTTTGCTGAGCCAATTCTTAGCTCCATCTCCTAATGTGGTGCCATCATACTTAGGTGGGCTTATCCTTTTTATATCATTAGTGAGTTCTGCTGCCAACCTGGCCTTTTTATTTTCTGGTTGGACAGGTGCATTTCCAGCATTAACATCAACACCCATATTGGGGTTGTCCTCAGGAGGTTCTTTGATTGTTATTATCGGCTTCTTCATCCTCCTCATTTCCCATCACCTGCTGTTCAAGTACAAAAAATGATCTCTTGTGTCCAACAGGCAGCAGCGAGGATCTCATCAAGTTTTGGGTTGTTGCCGCTCCTCCTTCGGTGGAGCATTATTCACAATGTTCCCCCTTGTTCTAACCATTTTATGTTACAAGAAAATTCAGGTTTTATCGATTATGGACACAATAGGCCCAAGAGCTGCAACCTTCAGCTCTGATACCAAGATGTAACATCCTCATTTTATACATTAGAACAAGTGAATTTTTTTTTTTTTTTGATAAATGCTTACTGGTTCTAAATACATAATTTAGAACTCACAAATCAAATAACCATTCTTATAACAGAAAACCATATGCCACTGTAATGACTCGGAGTACCTCCGATCTATTCATTCCATGACTCGGTAATCTACCGATCTATTCATGAGTAATAAGAGTTGGCATTTTTATTTAACACTCCACTCTTGCGGTTCTCTTCCCTATTCTGGGATTCAGAATGCTCTGTCCAAGGAACCTATCTGAATAATTGTTACCATTATTCATCGGCATCTCATCCCTTAGACTAGGTGAATTAGGACAACGCAATCAACAGCTTGCGATACTTTGGCCAAAGATTTGAAACATACTGCTTATGTCTCGTATTCCTTAATGGCATACTCGTCAATCTGAATACGTCCTACACCCCATTCCTAAGTTATATAGAACGTCTTATACTGACTTCTGTCAGTCCCTCCTATCCCAAATTATTCACTCGGAAACAGATTAGTAAGGTGATAACGTTATATGGATGCCCACGAGGACTAGGGATACGATGACATACTGGTTTAACCCTAGTTAAACCAGTGTGTCAAGATACCCCGAATCTCCTAGGCAGCCTTATAACGTGACCACATTCCTAATCGGTCCCAGAGTAACTTGTTCGAGTTCATGGTGTAAATCTTATCGATCAATGCAAAGGGTGTCGTCACAAGACACCTGCATTGTTGTATCTTCGAGAAGATCCTAACCTTCTCGGAGGTACAACCCTGTAGTTGACTTGTGCCGTCAACCTTTAAATCCGCCTCGAAAAGATCTACTTATTAAAAAGTGTTACATACGCTGAGTTAAATTATATTAAAAGACGTTCCCCTAAGGTTAGCCTTTCCCAATCCCTGGGTTCCTCACCTTAGAATGACCTTTCTTAATAAAACCCTTTACACAGAGAAGTTATTAAGACTAAGGTTCCATCAAGGAGTTCATAGAATATACATAATTCTAAATCAACGAAATTGGACAATAACCCATAATCTTCACATGTGATTGCCAACAGAACCCCTTTTTGGTTTATTTCAGTTCTCATTACTGAATTTATATCGTACTTATAAGTATCAAGATATAATGATTAAGAATCCAATTAAATGTTGTCCTGGCTTAATCAAGACTAGGGATTAATAATTTAATTCAGCTTGTTTAGCGTTCTGCTTAGGTTTATTTTAACCCTAGTTTCCAGTAAGACAGTGATCTATATTTCAATTTAGCTTTAGATAGAACATACTAGAATTGCTAAACAATCATAAGTATTCAGTCACATATTCTTGCAAGCTTACATTGATAATCACAAAAGTCTCCAAATTATACAATAATAACAATGCTCTCAAGATATTTGAACCGAAGAAGGTCAAACTATCAAGATAAGAATACAAACACATAAGTAACAAATATCAATTTCCATTCCTTTCAGAACTAATCAAATACATTTTATGCATTCAACATACTTGATACAATACTCTACGGAAAAAGAACATCTTTCCACATGTAGTACATTTAGAAAATCAAGTTGTATTTCAACTTAAAATCAAATTAAACAATCTGATCATCCTATCAGATCTGCGTGCTTTTACCACTTACGGGATCCATCTACGCAAAATTGTCAACATGGGTCAGTTCGATGAACTGAGCATGATAAGCACTAACTCTTAAAACAATTGCAATCCATCAATTGTTTTCATTAAACACCCTGTTTAAATGAGATCAATTCACCCAACAAGTAAACATATTTCATCAAAATATTAGGGATCAAGAAGAACGAAAGTATCTGAGACAACTATCCATCTGAATCCCCAGGACAACAAACATCAGACAGATCATTACATTCATCATAGTAAAATGAATATCATAACAACCCATGATTTCAGCAGTAGTTAAAACAGTTCCAACAGTTAGATAAAAATATATATCAACATATACTTTACAACAGAAGAGAAATAAACAATCATACATATTTCCCTCAGAACTAGCTCATGACTGTACCGTCTTTCCAAGAGCAAAGCATTCACCTTAAACACATGCGAATAAATCAGATGAGACCACCAAAAGCACCACTATTTTGTTTAAGTTTAAAATATAATAAACTACAGTATAGTAGCTCTCACGCCAAACAGTGATGACTATCTACCAAACAGACTCTGCATGACCTCCCACACGAAGCGACAAACAAGAAGATAATCACAGCCATTGCCTGTTGAGGTGCAGTCGACAACTCCTAAGTTCAATTAAACTCAAGAATTGATATCCATGCGACAGAAGACGTAACACGCCAACAATCCCTTACATCAACCTACAGCCCATTCTAGTCCTACTAAACACTGTAAGGCTTTTCGACCCAAGGTCGAAATCAAAGAACTTCTATTTTATCGCAGTCAACAATGGACTTCTTGACATTAAGCAATTGATGTTTCCCTAAGACTATGCAGAGATAATCTTACAACATTCCCGCAACATGCACAGCCTCATCTAACTGGAATAATCAGAAAGGAAACATAATATACCCTATTCACATCTGGACGCATTCAAAATTTGAAGTATGGTATTCACGACCCACTTTCACAGAGCCAAGATACATGATATCTATCTATACTCAAAGAACCCAACAAAGGCCAAAAACAACAAATGTACCAATCAGCTTAAATAGAGGCAGATACTATAGTTACCTATCAAGGATTCAACTGAATCCGAACAACAGTATACAAGATAAATAATAGTTAATGATTCCAACTATGCCAACAATGGTAACCATTCAAAATCAGGCTTACACAAAAGCTAAATACTGATTTCGTAACAAGGAATCCAACTGAGCCTCTACATTATTATTTTTTGCTCAAGCTTTCACAGATGGGAAACGTAGAAGTACACCCAAAGAGTCTGTACCAGAAATTCATTACAAATTAACAGAGGTCATATTACCTGTTACTCCTTCAAGACTCTTACAAAATCAAATTACCAACATTCAAAGATATATAGCTTCAACAGAGGTCCATAATATACGAATCATCCAATGTACTCCATAGAGTCGTTTTGAATACAATAAATAATTATAATGCAAACTATCATTGATTTCAATCCCGTAATTTGCAACACAAGGGAGGGAGAAACAACTTCTATAGGGTCACAATAACTACTGAAACACAGCCAGTTATTCATTCAACAAAACCTAAATATCATAGCGGAACCCCAACAAGATTCAATAACCACTACCTTAATAATCTCGACAGAACTTACAAAGAAGTCCAAACAACTGAACAAAAAGTCCATCAGTATCCTTTCCATCGAGTATCAACAACAATCATCAACAGTAAGCATTATCAACAAGTTCCAACAGTAGGCATGTACCCATCAAGAGAACAATTCATGGGCTCTCACAGAGTAGGCCCAGTATACATTCTTGCATATATTTCACAAATTAAAGCCGGAATGCAAAACACCATGAAATATTGCAACAGTTCGAAAAATAGAATACACCCATCAAGGTTTTAATTGAAAAATCGAACCAGCAAGAAGATACAGTAACAAAATCACCCCAAGCTACCATAAAAACCATCTAATTCCAAAAATCATCTGAACAGAGTTGTTCTAATGAAATCATTTGAAAGAGAGCAAGATTTTTAAAGGTTAGGGCCTAACATGCCTGGTTATTTGCTTAAAATTTCGAAGCAGACCACTGAAAGAGCTCGAACCTTCTCCTCCTTTTCCAAGTTAGATCCACCAACAAAATTTTGCTATTACCATGACTTATAAATTTTCCTTGCCAGAGAAAAGAGCTAGTTACGCTCATACTTGCCATGCAACTCCAAGAAGACTGGTGCGAAGAACCAGTGATCAAACAGAGGGAAAACCGAGCACTTGAAAAACCAAACAAACCATTAACTTTCCATTTTGCATGCCTTCCCGTGAAACCCGAGCTCGAAGACCGAGTTCATAAATGACATTTACTCCAAATTTCCCACTAAATTTCCATTGCCACCGACCGCCATAGTTGGCGATGGACAAATGCACATCAAAGACCATTTCCAACTTTGGCGACCTGCCACGTCGGCTCAAGTTAGCCATTTTAAAAACTTCTACCAAATTACCTGTCCCTCATGCTTATCCATGTATTTAATGCCATAGAAACTGCCACCCATGGTTCGCACCTTTCCATATGTCCCCTTTCTTCCTTGTTCATAGTTAGGTTAGTAACTTAGGTTAGGATTTAGGATAACACTTAGTCTAACCTCTTAACACATAGATACTAACTTAGAACATTAGCTTATAGCTTAGGCCTAGGTTAGATTAACACTAATCTAATCCCCTAGGTTAAAGTTTAGTTTTTAGGTTACTAACCTTAATAAATCCAGTTTAGGTCTAATATTTCAAATGCTCAGAAAAAGAACCTTCAACATACATTCATGAACAGGGTTCACTCCTGTACTGCCAATAGGCTATAGAATTTTATGTAATTGAATTATTACCTGGTCCACGATCAAGACCTTCCAGATATATCACGATATCGGCACCAGTTCATTTAACATGATCAACCTGAGTTATACTCCGGACTAGCTTATTCAATGCATCCAGACCTTGCAACCTGCTTAAGGTCTATAATTTTAATTCATCACGAATAAGCTTAAAGCACCACTTGGATCAATACCACTGATCCAAGGCTTGGTCTTATAGATGGATAACTCCATAATTCATTCCAAGATCAGATTAAACTCAGGTGTAAAATGAAAGAAATAAAAGAGTCCAATCATATTCCGACTCAGTCAAAGATCTGCAATTTGCAAAGAAGATACAGTACATATCAAGCATGACTTCTCAATCAAGGGAACACATCCTTTCAAAAGAAATCACATATCAACACTTGTATGCTCAGGAGGAAGTAACTATAGTCCAAGGTGTTACTACCAGACACAAACAACCCATGTTTGGATAACCCGATTGACCTTAGACAATGTAGAGTTTTCCTACTCTTCAACCTAGTACCGTGTTGCAATTTATACGTGTGTGTGCATTTGACTGTCACTACCTTTGACCCTGACCCATTACCTAGATTACCGAGTGGACCTTTTTCCTTTCTTTACCCCCATTACCCACCTTCTTCTTCATCACATTCACCTTTTATCAAACCACTCACCGATTCTTCCTTCTACCTCATCAGTTCCTGGTTTGAGGGGGATCACCTTCACCCACACATGGGGCAACCACATCTTATTTTTTTCAGTGTCGCTTATAGATACAAGCTACGCAACAAAAAGGGGCAAAATGTAGACACTAAAATTAGGTCATACTCCCCTTGGTCCCCCGTCAAATAAACACCTTGAACACATTCACCTAACCATGGCCCCTTTCATCCCACTCTAATATTAATTTAATTAATTCAATTAAATTAATTCATTATCCTCACAATATTTATTATTTAAATATCCTAATCGGGATAATACCCACATATCCACCTCATCTAGCCACCTCACCCTAAGACCTATTCTTAGTAAGTTACCATAACTAACTAAGACCTACCCAAACCCTAAAAATAAATGCCTACATTCCCTCTAACAACATTCTCACCCATTAAGGAAGCTTTCATGCTAATCCGCGAGTAAATGAAACGAGATCCCAAAAATCAAGGGATCTCGCTAATTTAGTAAACCTAGGAAGTCCCACCTTAACCGATGCCGGTTACCCTAAACCACCACGGGTTAAGATGGAACCACCGTTGGTTACCATTTAACCCCTAAAATAATCTTATTTCGAGGTTAGCACATTTGAAAGAGATTAACACATCTTTTGAGAGCAAGTGACAAAAACTAGAGTTGCATGCAAGTAGAACCAACATTAGTACACACATCAGAGCATCCATAGCCAGCACCAAAAGTAATCACATAGCCATCTACTTTCATAGTCCAAGATTCTGGGAAGCATCAAGCACCATATCAGGTTCATTCCATTTGATCACCTACCATTATCAACTAGACATCAAGCTTGTATAAGCGGTAAGTGCTTTTAGTAACCAACATTTTTCCATTTATCATTGGGTAGATCCTTTTGCTGTTGTTACTAGTTTCGCCCTCATTTTCATTCCACCACCATTTTACCTCCATGTAAGCTTGACCATCCTTTTACCCATACCCCTTGAATTTCCCATATCCAGATCTTAATCATTCATGTGCACACCTAATACCCACACGAATCTTGCCATCACCCTTCCATCTTCATCTAACCTTAGATCTACCCTCACCTTGAGTTTTATTGAATTTCCTATACCATGACCATACCAACATTGGTTACCCACAACCGTCGTTGGTTAACCTAAACCAACACCGGTCATACTAAACCGATGTTGGTCTCTGTGTCTTTTACCAAAAACCCAGATCAGAGCTTAAAACCTCCATCAAATACCCAAAATAGACCAAAACTTTACCCTGACCAATACCAATATCCTGACAAAGACCTTGACCTTTAGATTCAGTCATAGCTTAGCCTGTTGTGAACGAATTTGCTTATTGTAGACGAATGAGATACCTAAATCATTTTAACTACAATAGGATTTCCTTTATTGTTAGCATTAAGTTGTTTTTAATAGTGGATTGAGAGCCGTCTAGGAAGTATCACGCTTCCCGGATCTAGCACATGCTAGGTAGTCCACTACATATATTTTTAACTTTTATTTGGTGGTATTGTTTTCCATTTCAGGTAGTTCCTCCAAGCAAAAAGGAAGCTCTCACAATCAGTTGTGGATTTAGATTCATACACGCACAACAACCTACAACCAACATCTTAACAGGTATTCCTCCTAGCCCTTTACCCTTATCTGTTTTAAATCCAACATTCAAAGAAACACATCTAGAAAAACACCCGAATACCACCTTTCACCTGCTTTACCACATATTCCATCAACCTAAACCATTTCTCTCATCCTATCACCTCTACTACCCTTATTGAGCCCTATATAAAATCACATCATCCTTCTTAAACCCCTCAACTCTTTGTGAAATCGTAGAGATACCCAAAACACCCATTTTTTATATTGTTACCATATTTCCCCTACTGTAACCGGTCACCCAACCAGCGTTGGTCATTTACTAATACCAACATCGGTCTCTAACCGATACTAGTCTCTATGACTGGTAACTTTACTTTTAACAATGAGCTCATAACTTCTCCCAAACAACCTAGAACCTTACTAATATTCACCTAGACCTCACCTACAAACTCTTTTAGACCTTCAAACCCAATACAACATACCACCCCTGTAGATTTAATCATAACTTTGTCTATTAAAACCATTTAAAACAACATACATACCATATAGCTGAAAAAACAACATACCACCCCTATAAACTTATGCCATTTAAAACAACATACCACCCTCATTGCCCAAAAACAATATTATACTCATAGTCGGTTTTAAATGGCATAAGCCACATAATATTAAAATTAGAAACATAGGATTCTACGTGTTTTTTAGTTTTTTCTTGAATTGTGTTTTGAGTTGTGATGTCATTTATTCTTATTTTTCTTATCCTTCACACTCCACCATCGTAATCGCTATACTCTACTTCATTCTGGGTGTGTTAGGACTCATCACTTCCATTCTCAGTTTTTGGGTTGGTGTTTTCATTTGACTTAATCACCTAAAATTCAAATTTTTAGCATCTTCTTATATTTCACAGTAACCGACATTGGTTACCTCTTCATACTGGCATTGGTCAAATGACTAGCATCGCTTTCCTACTGCTTTTGTTTATTTTACCTAAAATAGTATTCAATTCACATCCAGCTATTTTCAGTAACATGTTTCATGTCCTTTATCACATTTTTGTGTCTCTATTACCATTAACAAATTTCAATTCCACCCAATTTACATTCTTCATCTCCATATTCAAAAAATTTCCATTCATTCATAAGAATTCAGCATTAGTCTAGCCTCGGTCATCGATTACCCCTTTTTACCAACATCGGTTACCCTACCAAAGTGTCGGTCTCTATTTTTTGATTATTCTCTCAAAACAAAAACTAATTTCCATTTACCAGTCCCTTCTATCTTCTCGTTTATATGTTTTTACCATCTAAAGAGCTTAGATTACTTGTTCTACCACTACTCACATGGCTTTGACTCACGTAAAATCCAATGCCCTTGTTTTTACATTAGCCATCAACCACTTCCTCCTAGTCCTTCACCAACCTTTATCTCTTCACACATGGACCCCACCTCTCCTATAGCTATAATTCCTCCCACTCTCACCCCCACTTTTGCATCAGCTATTGCTAGTGTAGTGTTACCTACTTCTAAAATCATAGCCTATTGTTTCTTAGATTGACCCCACGTCTTTAATATCAATCACACCCTAAACATCTATCACACCCATGACATCCACCGTGACATCATCTATAACTCCAACATCATCAGTAGCCATTACCTCACAACCTTAAGTTATGTCAACCCATTTTCGTAGTCCGGTAATGTCTATACATGCTACATTACCACCTATCACTATGAGGGTCTCTACATAGTTCCCTCCTAGCTATACCTTGTCTCATCCACCACCTATCGCTTATACCTCCTATTCAGGGTCTATGCCATCATCATCTTCTACTACTTATGTTCCCCCTTCTCAGTTTTTTTCTTACTTATCACCTCCATATACGTGAGTTCCTTCTACATCGTATCCACCTCCTTATGCCATGGGAGGTGTGACTTAATCTAATCCAACCACGAGATCTGATCAAAATGATGATGGAAAAGATGCAAACCCAGGAAGCATTTGTCTTTGGTTCATGCAATACATTAACTTACGCTAAAATTTGTAATGATCCTATTCATCCTTCCATACCTATTCATCCTTATCCCCCACATTGGGAGATGCCTAAATTCAATCGATTTAATAGCAAGGAAGATCCGCAACAACATTTTTGATCATTTAAGCACGTATGTTATATGATTACCTATGATGATGCCTTACTTCTTTGAACTTTCCCAAAGTCCTTGACTGGACCGGCCTTAGATTGGTATAGTGTTTTACCTAGGCACTCTATCTTTTCATTCAATCAATTATCCTAGGCCTTTCTTGATCATTTCTCCATCAACATCACTAAGAAGGTCACTATGATTGATTTATATTCGATGCATCAATATGAAGATGAATCTATCACAAATTTTGTCACACATTGGCGGAGTCTTATTAATCAGCTTACCTTTCAACTTCTACAAACCGAGCTGATAGAGTTGTTCACTAGAGCTTGTGTCGTGCACATGTATTCAACTCTTCAGTCCAAACATTCTATACATTCGATGAGGCATTCACTATGGACCGGAAGTAAGAAATCCATGCTATCAAAGAGAAGAAGCTAATATTATGCAACAAAAGTGCTCTATTTAAATTGAATGAATCTTCTTCCTCTTCTAAACCAAAAAATACCCAAGATAAATCAAAGGGATCCACCAACACGGTGGTCTTTAAAGATGGCCCATCTCATCCATTAAACCAATCAAAACCTCCTTCTAATCTTTCTCCTATTTAGAACTTACAATACAAGAAGGAACAACGAAGTTATACCCCTGTTAGAGAGCCTTATTCTTTTGTGTTGGAAAATATGTTAAAATAAGGAGCTAAACCACATAATATCTTTGACCTTCCCATCCTATACCCACATGGTATAAGGAGAATGATTATTGTAACTACCACCGCATTAGAGGACATAGTAACAAAAATTGTAAAACATTCAAAAAAATCATCTAGGAAATGTTATATAATGGAGATCTCATCTTGGGTAACCCTAATGCATTGGTAAATCAAAATCTACAAGTCTTTACGAAACCTTTTCCAAACCATACCAAACCATCAAATTATGCCAGTGAGACTTCTAAAGAATAACACCCATGTTCATGAAGTCCATGTCATATTTGACACAATATTTATCTCTTCGCTCAGGTTGCCTTCCATTCCTTCTATTGATGAGATTCTTGCGTGAGATCCTCTACCCATGGAGGAGCCTATTTAACCTACTCCTGTACCCATAAAGGATCCTACCTTGCCTACTTCTTAATCTATAGAGGTGTTTCACTATCTATTAAGGATAACATATTACCCACTCTTTTACCTAAAGAAGAGTCTATTTTATTCTCATCTCCACCTAAGGAGAAATCCACGTCATCTACTTTTCCCCCTCCTCAACTCATAGAGGAGACACTTTTATACTCTCTTCCAAATCGGTGATGCATCTCTAAGCGTCTACCAGATCATGTTAATATTATCGCATCGTTCTTCCTATATAGTTAGAACCCAAAAAAATCATTGTTTCTAGACCTCAAAACATTTCACAAGGATAACCACCAAGTCATCACCATCTTCCTCTACTTATACACCATTCTCCCATTTGGTTGATTTCTTGGAGTATGTTGACTACTCTATAGTTTTGGGACACCTTATACTTCCTGTATCAACTCAAATGTAAATGTTTTCCGCAGACACTTAAACGATTTATCCTAAAGTGTTCCGCATAACTAAATCCATTGCACTTGAGCTGGTTATAGTAGTTTATTTTTCATCGGTCTCACCTACACACCATACCTTTACCATTACCCCAACAACACCCTACATCCATACCTTCACCCACACACAAACATATCACTACCTTAGGGGTTACACCAATGCTGATTCTAATCCATCCTCTAGTGAATATTGATTTAGCCACTTCCTCCCAAACTATCACCATACCTATTCCCCCACTTAATAGAAATATCCAACCTCTTAGGCCTTGTACCCAAGTTTCTCCCACTAATCCTCTTCCACCTTTTCCACTTCCATCCATCAACCTTGGTCAAGAAACCTCCTACCCAAGTTAAAACTAAAATGAAGCAACCTACATCCTTACCGCAACCTCCTATTCCACCTAAGCCTTCTACATGGCCCCCTCCTGTTCCACTACCCACCCATTACCTTCTCTTCTTCCTAGATGTTATGTATTTCCTCCCACCACTATATTTATCAGCACCTCCACTCTAACCATGTCCGACCCATCCACTTCCATCTTCCACATTACCTTCTACTTCATGCACTACCCTAACACCTTTACCCAAGAAGGTCTAACCTAAGCCTAAAACGACACTACTTACCAAAAAGGTAGTCAAACCTATTCAACCTCCAACTCCCCTCCAACAGTACCTCTTCTATAGAAGTCACCCAAACTTCCATCCAAATCTACTCTCACTTCTCATTGTGATCCCTTTGTAAGATCTTATACTAACATCATCGCTCATCTCTTAGAAACCTATGCCATTACATTAGCATCTTTTAGGCCTTACAACCCACTCAAACCTAAAACAAAGGGGTTTGACGATACCATGATTTGTACTTATCATCATGTGTCATGGCATGATTTTGAAAATCGTACGGCCCTTAAAAATATTCTTCTTCAATTTTTTTCTCCCGAATCTCTCTTTTACGAAGATGACCTTTTAGATGAAGAGCCCATTCCACCTCTACTTGTATCCATGCAACCTCACCCTATATCTATTCAGCAACCTTTACATCCACCTCCACAACCCACTTTTCCTCCTCCAACCTTTGAGATCAATACCATTTGGATAAGAGAGATAGCCCAACCCCTCCAAAATGCCAATGCATCATATTTATTTCATAGGGCACTTATCTTGTGAAAGGTTTTTTCCCCTCATGTTGTTATACTTTTCATGACACACCCTCGTATTTTCCTCAAATTAATATGTTTCACGTTTCCGTTCGATCACATAAAGAAAAAGGAAAAGAGAATACTTGAAACCCATGCAAGACACCCACACCTACCATTCTATCTCTGTCTACCCCAAAGGTAACCATCCATGTGTTGGCATATTTAATTTATAACGGAGTTTCACATCATACTATGATCAAACAACTTCACCAATCTCCTCTAAAAATGTATTTGTATGACCTCATCCAAACCTCTGAGTCTCATGACCAGGCCCTCCTCAATATCTTACAAAATATTGAGGTTCTACCAAATGACCCTATGCCTTTTGCCACAATATTCACACCTCATCATGTGGCCTCCCTCACGGCTTCACCTAAAACTGCTATTTCCACCACCACTCACCAAATTTATGTCGTCGCTTGTCTTATTTGGAGATTACTCCGCACCATGTAGACGATCCTAATCCTACCCTCTTCATCTCTGTCAACATTTAGGATACTCACTTTCGATGCGTTATGATCGATGGAGGTGTGAGTATTAACATTATTTCGTATCGTTTGTATGAACAAATGTGCATACATGCAAATTACATGCATAATAACCTAGTCATGATGCTTTATTTCAATGATGCTTTGACTTCTACTCTCGGCACCATCATCCTCCACATTCGTGTGGGTCCCTATACCATTCCTAAATTGTTATACGTTCTCAAAGGGAATTCCAATATAACTTGTTTTTAGCCAACCCTAGATCTCGCACCATGGGGTGTGTACCTTTAAATCTTCATAATTACATCAAGTTTGCATATGAAGGACATCCTTACACTATTCTAATAGATCTTTTACCTTTAAAAAGTTGTAGAATATGTTGTATCATCCCAATGATGTCCTTATTCTAGTTAAGGCATCTACCACCAGGACTACCTCATCTACTACCGTTACCACTTCACCTTCAACCACTACTACCTCTTCTTCTTCTCTTACTTTAACTACCACTTCTGATATTGCACCTTCATTAACTAGCCCACCTCTCCCCTCTTCCACCGCAGCTTCCAAAGTTAACCCGTCTACCAATTCTTCTTCTCAAACTCTAAATACCTCATTCATTCCCTCCACCCAAGTACCAACTTCCAGACCCTTTGGAAGGTGTTTTTCAATGCCTTACCCTGGGGGAGTATCACATGTACAACATTGACACGTTCTAAACTCCTCAAGAGTATGAAAACCTTCATCAACACCCACATTATGATCATCGTATAGGATAAGTGTTTCCATACGGTCCTCCCCACCTTTGTACCAACTTGAAATTCGGGGACTTGATACCTCTTCTTATTCTCCTAAACCACCCGCTCAAACATGACCTTTTTCTTCTGACTTCCAATACCTCACCAACCACCTTTTGCTAACACGCTTTCTTCATCAACGTGCTTTGAAGATTTTTGGATTTTTTCTTTGCAAACATGGTCATCGAAAATTATTCCTTACACTACCTATAAAAATTTTGGCATGCCATTAATGGATCAACCTCATTCTTCTCAATGTCATCAATGGATCATCACAATAACTCAATACTACACTAAATGGGTAAAAGTTGTCCCTCGCATTTCTACCAAAGCTGAGAAAAAATGTGAATTCATTAACCATCACATCATTTTTCATTTTGGTGTTCCTCATCACCTCATCACCGAAAATAGTAAATAATTCAAAAACAAGACTCTATGAAAACTCTGTGATAAATTTAGTATTTAAATCGGTTTCTCTTCACCATATTATCCTCAAACCAATGTTCAAGACAAATCAACTAACAAAACCCTCAACAAAATTCTCATGAAATTCATTGATGATATTTGTAAGGATTGCATTAGCGCATTTTTTTCACCTTATGGGATTATCACACCTTCATTCATACCTCAACCGTTAGCACACTATTCTCTTTTTCTCCAGTATTAAGGCAGCCCTACCTCTCGAAGTCCAAATTACATCTCTTCATATCTTACTTAAATATATACTTGAATGATGATGAATTTCTCCAAGACCGTTTGGCATAACTTGAGTTATTAGATGAATTTCATTTAAATGCTCTTGACCACCTTCAAATATACTAAAAACATATCAAATGTTCCTATGAAAATGTGTTCATGAACAAACTGTTGTCACCAAATCACTTTGCACCCTCTCGAATGGCCGGATGCGAATAGGACATTCGGTGTGATTAGGACACATGGGATCACCTCTCAAGTTGTGGGACTTGGGCTCGAGGTGAACCTCCGGAGAAGGCCGACTTCCTCTTCCTAAACTAAGTGTTGTACTACTCCTAGTGTAACAAAAATGATTATCTAGTCCTATGCTAACATTTTCATGGGGTTTTAGGGAAAGAGATTTACATAAATGAAACTATACTAGGGATGGTGATGCACCAAATAAAGGGTGTTTCCAGACTCAGGAAGGGTTAATTTGAAGAGGGTGTGTGCACCACAGTCAACTTCACCTATCAACTTAGAGAGGGTACAAGATACCACAAACTAAGAGACACGCGTTCCCTTTGTTAAACTTTATCGATCGAGAAATACACAGCTTTCCCGGTGAATAAGGATGAACTCAAGAAGGGTGAACAGACACCACAACTCAACCGCATGCAATACTCCACCACTCGATAAGCACAGTAACTCCAAGAACTTGTAATAGAAACCTAAACTTGCACAAAGTGTACCTACAAGTACGAGAAAGGCACAAAGAAGCATAGAAGGATGAAAGGACCGAGATTAGTCACAAAACACACACTTTTATTGCTTCAATAACATGCACAATGCATCATACATTTAGAAGAGGTAATAGTTGCCATTACAGTCTTGAAGAGGAGGCTTGAAAGTTCTCTCAACACACAAGAACAACTTGTAGAAGAGAGAGGATTCTTGAAAATTATACACTCACTTGAGATATCTAACTATCCAACTTGTCTGAACTATTGGAACCCTTTGAAATGAGCTTCCAACTTACATTTATAGAAGAATATGTGAGAAAGAAGAGGAAATGTCATAATTACATTCCTAAATTGAAGGCCCATGATGTATTTATTACAGTTAGTTGAACCACCTGAGAAGGTTCCATCATGGGTCATTAATTTCCTGATGACCTAGTCTTCTCAATTAATTAAAAGAATATTTAAATAAAATATTTAAATAATAATAATAAATATTATTATTAAAATATTTAAATAAAAATATTAAATTAATTAACATAATGTCGGACCCCCCGTTGACCCGTTTGACTTGAAGAGGAGGGGGGTCCATGTGGATAGAGTCTGCACAAATCTCAACTTGGTGAGTTTCGAATCCTCTAACTCGGTGTTGCAATCAATTTTGAACCCCACACTAACTCTTTCCTCACTTTGGCAATCGATTCTTTTGCATTGAGTCCTTCGGTATTTTGGCAGTGCACTCTGCAATCTCAGGGCCAATCAACAATTATGCCACTATTGGGATCTTAGTATGGCATAGGTAGCTGTGAGCTACACAATATACTCATTTTTCCAGAAACTAAAAAGATCCTTTATGTTACAATTTGCAACACATAAAATAAGCCCTTCAAAAAATATATTGAACAACTGGGGCAACCAAGAGGACCTTGGAAAAATGTACAGGTAACAACCATATGAATTCTTCCTTAGTCATGGATCAAAGCTAATAGAAATAAGCTAGCTAAAATTAGCTAGAAACTACAGTATAATCGTCCATTTGTTAAAAACAAGTTTCTCTGAACCTGGTAAAGGAATACTTTTTATTGTCTGATTGGACGTACATAATGGAAGGGTATAAATATTTCTTATTGCCCTCAGAGTTTCTCAAAGAGACCATTTACAAGTAACAAGGATGTAGCATGCAAAATGGCCAACCAGGTATTTCAGAGTTGACCTTCACATTCAATTCATTTTAGGAGAAGAAATGCTGAGCAATATGAATCATTTCATTCTGCACCGTAATAAACCATCATCTCCTGATTCAGGGAAATTTTATGAAGCCTCAAATAGCGTGACTCCAATCCATCATACATAGCAGTGAATATTTGTTTCCTGCAGCTGCTATTTGATCTAAGTTCAGAATAAGGATAAGCCTACAAATTTGAGGAGGCATTCGAATCTTGAACAACAACAACATTGGACAACCTACTTGTTGGAAGCGTTCAAAAGAAAGGCTTCTATCAGACCTTTGCAACATGCCTACCGCTGTGCGTGGGATTTTGCCTCGTGACCACCGAATGCTCGTGAGCTTGAAACAGGAGTTGGGAGAAGTATACTAGCAAAGGTGAACTGATCGGGTCAAACATCTGCTTGTTGCTTTGTGAGGAAACCTGTGTCTTCGTAGTCGTAATTACGGTATTCCATGAGAAGGTGTTTCTTTCTTGTGAGCCTGAAACTGGATACTTTTTCAATGTCGACCCATCTTCAACCATCTCGCCATCATCCTCCCTTATCACTTGGAGGATTACTCACCACCCAATTTGCAACTACCACTTTAACTCTCCTTGTGACTCACACAACGTGCTCCGATCCTATTTACATGGCCCGTGCGGAAGTATCATGTTGGATAGCCATCGTAATATTTCCACGCTTGGCAGTTTGACCCGATTTCTCCCATTCACGAAAGTTTGATCATGGTTTACCAAACCAATATTTCCACTTGGCGGTGCTTACCCTGAGTTCCCCTATTCATACCTCAGCGCGGGATTAACAACTTGGCCTGCCATCATAAAATTTCTGACCTCGGCATACTAGCTTCAAATCCCCGTGTAACGGCTTGGACAGATTAATCCATGGGACCTCGACTCGCCTTTCGCCCGTAAACTTGGCAAGTTCGCTCCTTATCTCGCACAATTCCCACCAGGCGCGGGGATCCCCATGATTTTTTCTCCTGCCGAGTTTTCCTTCCTCAGATTTGAGGATAACATCAAACTCTTGGTGTAAACATTTCAGCTATAGCTTCTAAGGTGTGATAATTCCAACAGAAGCCTTTATGCCTGCCAACTTAGTGACTCATTGAAGATGCTCATATAATTGCAAAGAAAATTGTGCCTCATGAATATTCTGATATGAAACAGTTCCACCTCTATGAGATTCTCCTCTATGAGTTACATCGTAAAACCAGTAAGGTCTCGATAGAGAATCTTTGTAATAAATTTCCTCAGGTCTCCTGGTAACACTCTCACTGTCACTTAATCGATTTTCATAAAAAATATCTTGAAGGAAAATCCCAAATTTGAAGATGCAATTGATGCTGAATAGATAAAAACATAGTTGGACAACCTGCTTGTTGGAAGTGCTCAAAATAACTCTTACTATACTACAACATGCCTACTACCTGTGCACCAAATACTTGGCCGAGGAAGGTCTGAACACCATTATAATTCACAGCTCTTTTTAAGATGTCGGTTTGACTCAATTTTACATTGGTATTCGATGGTACTTATACTATCTTCCTGGGTCGATAGAAGTCCTTCCATTATGTAATTACAAACCCGAGATTCAATGATGTTGAACCTCCCATATCTGCATAATTTCATATCATCTCGGTCAAACAAGATAATTCTCCCAAGTGGTTAGTTGAGCATTGTCTTAATGGATTAAACCTGGCATCATGTTGACTTTGACTCTCCCTGACTTGGCCTTCGATATTTTTGCATCGATCTCCACCGAGATCCTTGTGCGATTCCTTTCATTCATCAATTTTCAATGAGCTATATTTTGCATTAACAAGACCATCGTCGAGCTCTTACAACTGAGAGTCTCTACCGAGATGATTTCCGAGATGACTATCAATTTGACACCGGATTCTCTATCAACTCGACCCCAAACTCTTCACTGAGTTGAGATAAACTGGGTGCCTTTCGATGCTAGGTGATCTCTCATATGCAATTTAAGAATTATTTTTAATTTTTGTATCTTGATAATAACCGGAGATGGGTTCTTGGGACTACTATTTTCATTTTGAATGTGATAGGACCCTGTTGTCCAATCTTGCCATGTGTGCAAAATTGGATAACACAAACCTTCAAAGTTGGCAATCTTGTCCTAAAAGAAAATCAACATGTAACCAAAGTTAATAAAAGTAAATGGGGAAATTTTTCTCCTAATTGTCTTGGATCCTACATTGTCACCCATACCTATGGATTAGGTTTTTATCATTTATCCTCTCCCAAAGGTAAACCCAAATATGAGCCTCTTAATTCCTTTATTCGACCATTATATTGTTAAATAAAGTACAAAATAACTTTATGTCACTTACATGCTTGTCCCTTGAGTGAACCTTTCCTTTCATCTTCCTATCTCAAGGACCAACTACTCAAACAGAATTGTGTTCTTATCTACCACTATTTAGCCTTCATCCTCAATATCAATATCATGGCTCTACTCATGGCATGATTCTCATGGATACTTTTCATCCTTTTTTGAATGGAATCCCATGGTTGTACGTTACTTGAAAACCTATCTTGAATAGCTAACCTCTTTCGTGTTATGGGTTTGCCTTCATAAAAGAGGCTTATACTCCTTCATAGTTTCATCCATTACTGAAATTTCAAAAATAAAATGCAAAACTATACATGGGATAACCGAAACTAAACTCCTTGAGTAAAACTTATCACAAATGGATGAATCCCTTAAAAGTACATCTACCTCTCTTTCTTGTTGCTATAAGTAGATAGCTCCCTCGAAGGATTGTTATAAAAATTTATCTACCTTGTATAAAGTCTATAAAAAAGACGACTATTTCTGAAAAAGCAAAATACAAAAATTATTATCATGAAGATTCTCACATCAATCAAATTCAAAAAGACCTCAAAGAGATATTATATTTATCCCACATAGAATTCCCGCATCAATCATTCTATGACAAAAAAAGAAAAAGAAAAATCAAGATAAATAAACAACTTTTGGTCATGCAATTTCCTATTTTGGTTTTGGGTATCTTGCATAAGGGGCATGTTGTCCCACAACAAGGTTACACTAAACAAACCACTCCACCTCACCTTCCTTCCTTTTCTTGTACCTACTCAAGAGACACACACATGTGACACTTCATGATCATGCAACTTCTTTCACCCCTAGAAAGTTCAATCATGCAATCTTAGGGGCTTAAGTTCATAAGCCAGTCTTGGGTATGCTCATAATGGTTCTTGCCACTTATGGAGCATTTTCGACTCTTCTACCATTTTCTCCTTTAATTACTTATTGATTCTTCTACAAAGGACAAGACATTTGACACTTAGTTTATGGGATTTCCTCTCCCTTCACCTACATCTACATTTTTCATCTACTTTAATCAACTCATATTACAAATTATATCTTACCTAAACAACCTAGAAACAACCATGCCTAATCAACCTAGACACAACCATACCTACAAAACTTGTTCGTGTGAAATTATAACACCCCGAATGACCGAGTTGGGAATGGGGCATTCGGTGTAATTTACTAACATGAGACTATCTCTCAAGTTAAGAGACTTGTGAACTTGAGATAATCCTCTAGAGAAGGCATGCTTCCTCTACCTAATCCAAATGTTAAACTACTGCTAGAAGGAAAATGTAGTTAACTAATCCTAAACTAACCATCCAAAGAACCGAGAGAGAGAGAGAGAGGGTTACAAAGATGTAATAAAATGGAAAAAAAAGCTAACGGTGGTAATAACACCAAGAAAAGAGGTGAGATACTTTGCTTGGGGGAGAATGAAAGGAAGGTGGATTTGGGAGAGGCTAGACAGGGTATGATGCAAACCCAAATCCCAACTCACCATCAGATCTCCATAAAACATAACCTCATTAACATGTAAATGAGAGAAGCATGCAAAAATACAACACAATGAAGAGGTAAGAGAAACACAATACAAATGAGCTAGGGTTGAGGAAACACCACAAAACATGATTGTATTGCTTCAAAACATGCACAAATAATTTACATATAATGTAAAAAGGCATAATTACATTACATGCCCATGAGAAGTCTCTAAGCTCAAATGGAGTTGAGGGAAAATTTTGTAAGAGTTTCCCCATCTCCTAGATTGTATCTCCTCAAAATGAGGAGAATTTTACAATATATAGAAGAAGAGCCTCAAAATTTCCTCACCAACTGACATTTTTCTTAAAAGAGAGGTATGGGAGGCCATATAATTTGGTAATTTTCTTGCATGGGCATCCATGGGTGCCATACCTCATTAAACTGGTAGTCAAACCAACTATGTACCACTTCCATTAATGTCTGGTTTGTTCATGCATTTGACCAATTGAATAATTTTCCTTGGTGTCACCCGGCTACATAAATGCAATTGGCGAAGAACATACTTTCCTTGCTACCATCTCGGTAGCTTAAAATCCATTGTCACGGGGTAGCATCCATACAACTACTACCAACACCTTTGCATTTTTTTCCCGCAACCGACCACTATCCATGATACCAGTTGATAGCATCTATACTAGCTACCAATGGAATTTTACAACCACTTTTCCCCTTGCCGAGTTTGCCAATAATAGCTCGGACCTTCACCGTGGCAAGCCAAATCACCGTGCATGAATATTAACTTGGTCAAGCCATCTTGAACTATATTTCCTTTGATCTTTAGGGTTGAATTTGATGGCCATTTGCTCGTCCTAGAATTTGAGTCGCTAAGTCCATTTATAATGAATCATCCAAATTAACCTGGGGGTAAATTTGGGATAACAATGGTGACCTCTTGGGAAATATTCTTGCTAGATGAAGAGAGTAGTATCCTTGAAGCATCCATTGGAATGGTGTCAATCTTACCTTGAGGAACTGATATTTATTTTGAAAACATGTCCCCTAGACTTGTGTGAACTTAACATCAAGATAAAACCTCTTTGGCATGCTCTTAAAGATTATTTTGGGATCTTGAATGAAACTTGTAAACTTCCTTCAAAATTGAAAATTTTGACCAAGGCGAGGGCATGGATAACTCTGGACCTACAACTAATCTATTGGGGCTGAATATATGCCTTGTGAAAGCTGCCCCAAAATCTGATTTCCCTCATGAACATGCTTTGGCTAAAATGTCGAAGATAGGAAGGCCCCTACTTCCGATTTGTTGATGTAAGAAGGGGCATAGGAGTTCAACTATGACTGATCTAGAGAGACGTGGAAGATGAGATCATTGAATATTGTCCCTCATTTTGATTTAGTTTTTTTCCATTTGGATTTCCTTGAAGACTACAACTATTTCCTATAACTTTGAACCCCTTACTACAACCCATTTCTATCTCTAGAAACATGATGAACTGTGCAAGAGAAAACACCACACAAAAATCTATGTATAAAGGAGAAAATATTACATACCCCAAGTGGGATATGCAGAGTGTGCATAAGCACTTATTTTGCTAAAATAAAACCTATGTACTCTCCTCTAACCGGAGGAATGGGAAACTTCACATGAACCACGACACCGCAATTCAAAATAGCTTCCCTTCCTCAACATTTTAGACCAAAAATTTATTTGACAATGGGAAATGTCATGGATGAGAGACTGACATGGAGACAATATTCCAACCAAACTATCATGGTATCAACAACAAAAAGCAAATAACTCCTTTGGTTGATTTGTATCCAGTTGTATGTGTTGTTGTTGACCCTTGGTACATTGAAAATCATCCTCATGCTTTGAAGTGAGCGTGACTAGTGGAAATTCTAACCCCTTCTCTACTTTGAAGCTAGGTATTTGATTAGGTAAGGATTTATTCTTGTTTTTTCTTGCTCATTTTTTCTTGGCCCCATAACTAGGGCTCTCATGTAGACATTCTTCCTGAATATGGTTGTTTACAAGTTGATCTATAGTTTATTATTCCTATACAAACAATTTTGTTTCCACTTTGATGGTTGTTGGAATTCCATGGGTCCATACATCCCCTATTCCCTCTCACCCTTCCGATAAAATTGCAGCAAGTTCTACACAAGTAGAGAAATGGGTATCATTGCACTCTGTAAAAACATCTTGCTCACTTTTTAAATGCTCCTCCTTGAGGCCTTGGGTGTCAATAGTGTTTAAAAAAACTTTCTCCTCCATGACCTTTCCAGTTTGAGATTCCTTCTCACATACCTTCTTTTCTCATTGGTTCATCTCCTTCTTTGGGATGTTTTGAATTTCCTCATCCTCAAAATCTGAATAGGACCAATCACCTATTGATACAAAATTTTCATCCTTGGCAAGACTAGTTAATGGAGAGGTGTAAGAAAGAGGCTATTTCTTTATCTCCTATTCAGTTCAAGATGTTTAATGCTCAAGAGATATGATTTGATCACTTGGATAAGTCAAATGATCCTCCAGAACATAACCCCTACTCTGCTGATATGTTGCCTCCGAAACAGCTTCATGATTTTTCCTAAAGCCTTGTTGTTTGGGGCATTGTATGGGCATATCCCTTTCTCCAACATCATAACATGTCTCTCTCTACCATCCTTGTAGGATAACCTATTTTAGTGATAGTTTGGTAGAAGGTATGGACATCCTATGAAATACCACAACTCTAGGGACATTGGTGTATGGATTAGGGAAGTTGGGTAGTGCCCTAGGTGGAGATGGGAGGGGTCTCAGTGTAGCTTACGAAATGCTCTAGGCATAATAAAATTGGGATACATCAAATGAAGGATAATTAAGTGAAGTTTCTTTCTTTTTTTGGCAAGGAATGATGGATTTTTCAATATTTGCACAAGGGGAAGGGAGAACTTGAGGTGGTGAAGGAGGGATTGTAGCGAGTGGATAGGCTTTCATTTTCATCCTGAATGAGTATCTTCACAGCTTGGGATGCAATGAAAAAATCTTGAGGAATAATGCTTCCCCACAGAGACTGAATCAATGCAACTAAGTCAGCATGAAAGGAAATTAAATAATAATAAAAATTTCATACCTTGTGTGGGTCTATATTCTTATGGAATTCGATGTCGGTCCTTGTGAATATGAGGTTGAAATTGAATGGATTTCACTGAAGCCCATTTTATTTTGTAGAGTTGTTCGATGAGGAAAATAACATCTACCTCCTTGAACTAGTTGTACAATTGTTCCCATAGTTGATTCCACATTGAAATGGATTGTGGAGTCAAAATTTTGTACTGTAGACACCAAATTCGTGTCTTACGACCCCTTGTGACCCCCATCCCATTTCACAACCTAACCTCATTACCTAAACCTTACAAAATTATTTATTAATTACCTTGTAATTGATAAATCCCCATCACCTCACCTACCACCTCATTTTGCCACCTCATCATGACCTAGCCCTAATCCTAAACTAACCTAATTAAAACCTAAAACTTGGTCTACACCTACACCCATGACTAAGGACCCTTTCGCACCTAAAACCGACCTTCTAGTCACTTGACCAAGCCCGCAACTAATCTCTCGGGAGAAAAGCAGGGAAGGTGGGCGATTTTACTAAAAATAGCCTACTTTTTCCTTACCGATGCAGTTTCCTACTCGACCGCCGTCGGTTACGTAACCACCATTGGTTCCCTGTAAATGGCCTCCCCAAACCAAAAACAAAGGATCGGAATTTCATTTTTGGATCAAGGTCGAAGGATTTTTGAATCAACAGAGATCATTTGGGAGTGATCAAGAGAGTCCAGATCTTCACTTGACCGAGCAGAGACAAGTGAAGAGACAAGGAGAGTAAGCCAAGGACTGCAACTAGATACCAGAGCCCTGTGATACTCAGCTGATTTGATCTGCTGTGTGCCAGACCATCCTACCTCAGTTCTGCCTTTGCCATCAGAGCTCTTGGACCTGCATCTCCGTGAATAATCAGTAAGTTACATCTTGCATGTCCTCTTTAATAACATTTCTTCGACTTTTTGAATCATAAGTCCCCACAAATCCATTCTTGGATCCACTACCCAACGTATCATTGCATCTAACTATCATTCATCTACCTCTCATCACCCTATTTCCTAATATCACCTATATACAGCCCTACAAATAACACAACTACCAAATAACACCACCACCCCACAAAACAACTAACCTTCAGATCCTAGACTCTACCGATATCGGTCATCAGTAACCGCCATCGGTTATCAGTAACCGGCATCGGTTATACTGACTATAACCAATAACCAGCCTTTCCCCTACCCAGTTCAACAAAGCAATTTAATTAATATCTTATAGTCTTTTGTGTTAATTCATATTAGCAGGGGAACTGACCACCTTCGAAAGGAAGTTTTATATTTCCTGGGCCCAAGGCAGTTTCCTCATTTATTGTCTAATTAAAATCTTGTGGTCTTGTGTTCTTATTTGCAGGTAGTCCTTCCAAGACAAAAAGGAGTTCTTCGCAGTCAGCCTGATCTTTCTCTACGGTACGCACACACCATCTCGACATTCTACAGGTATTCCTCCTAGCCCCAACCCTTATCTGTTTCTAAAAGGAACGAAACATTCCGAGCGAAACATTTTGGCACGCCTGGTGGGACCCATTTTGGGTTTCTGTTTCTCTTGCTTATTTTCATTTTAGGAAGCATACTTGTTGTTGCTGCTTTTGTTATATATTTCGTAAAGAATTTGTCTTGCTTTCCTAGTTTCGCATTAGTGAAAGTCATCTCTCTTGCTTCATCGAACATAATTTTTGATTTAGGTTTAAAACACGTGCATTGCATTCCCCTTGTTGTTTTTCAATTCTTGTGAACGAGATTAAGTAACAATGTCGTACACGTGGGGTGATATCCACGGTATTGACAGGAAATTAATCTTACATTCACTGCACAACACATACCGAATCACTTCACAATTAACACAACAGCTCAAACATCCCCCCTTTTTCCGCGGTATTCCTCCGACCCGATTGAGGTAACCTTATAAGCCAAAACAACTTGACATTTCCCCTAAGTCTCTTGTTTAGGATTCTGACATCATTCTACGTCTAAAGGCATAAGCCCACGATAATTAAAATTAACCCTAGGGTTAATCTCTGGATTTGTGTGTGCATCTTGCTTGTTTTTAGTTCTGCTTTCTTTCTCATACTCTGTCTTCTGTGATCAATAATTGGACAAGTATACTAAACGTTGTTAAAAATAAAATTAGCAGCCTTTTTATATCTTGTTAGCCTAGACTTCTTACACCGACATCGGTTACCTGACCGACGTCGGCTATAGTGTAACCGACATCGGTTACTAGACCGATATCGGTTACTGTCTTTTCCAATTCCTGACAAACCAGCAACCTACCAATTTTACCAGTCTGAGTTTGTTTCTATTCCTGACAGATTGAAACCCTACTATGAACTCCTGTCCATGGTTGTTATCACTTGAAAGCAAGCCGCCGCCATGGTTTCACATGCTTGCTCTGTTTCTTTTCCTGAATCACCCCCTTCACATTCTGTGGGGAATCCTACGGATACCAGCGAGGTTCCTAAAATTCCTATGGGAGATAAGGACTTTGCCAAATTTCTAGATGCTAATCCTAGTGCTGTACAATACTATTTGTCTCATACCCCTGACCGTACGCCTGATGGTCAGCTCCTTGTGGGTATGCCTATTAGTATAGCTGCTCATTTAGCTCCCACTCCACCTGATAATACCACCTTGCTTCCTGCATCTCTAGCCCCGTCTCCCAATCCGACGGCTTCAGAGGTTCATACAACTCAGATTGGCTTTCCGTTGGTTAACCTCGGACCCCACATATCATTACCGCCGACTGCCCCTACCTCATCTCTCTTGCAGACTGCTCCGTTCATGACTTGCTCTCTGCCACCTATCCACACGAGCTTTCCTTCTCAAGCTCCGCCTACCTTTTCATTCCCATACACGTATCCAGTGACCTCAACATCCTATATGGGACATCCCTATTCGGCCGCCTCAACATATTCATCCTCCACACCTTATCAACACTTAACCCCACCAAAGGTGTCTAGCGGTGGTACTTGGCCCAATTTGCCTCCGTTTACCACAACCACACCATCATCTCATCCAACTACCGATCTAATTAAAAAATGATGGACAAAATGCAAAACCTGAGGCTTCGCTTGAGTGAAGTCGTAGCGCCTTGACATACAAGCAAGTTTGTCGGAGCCCATTCACCCTTCTGTCCCCCTTCATTCATATCCTCCTCAATGGGAGTTACCAAAATTTACCCGTTTTAACAGTAAAGAGGACCCTCAACAACACTTGCGATCATTTAGACATGCTTGTTATTTGATTGCTCATGATGATGCCTTGTTACTCCACACCTTTCCCATGTCCTTATCGGACTCTGCTTGAGTGGTACAAGCTTTAACCCAGCACTCAATCTTCTCTTTTAACCAACTAGCCCAATCTTTCTTGGATCATTTCTCCATTAACATTGCCAAGAAAGTATCTATCACCGACCTCTATGCCATCCGACAATTTGAGGACGAATCTATCGCAGATTTCGTTGGACGATGGCGGGGCCTTATCAACCAACTTACGTATGCCTTGCCTCAAACCGAACTTATCGAACTGTTTACGCGGGCTTGCGCTAAGCACATCTCCCCTACCCTCCAAATTCAAACTTTCCGTACATTCGATGAAGCCTTTACCATGGCTCGGAAACTAGAAATTCGAGCCTTAGAAGAAGAGAAATTGCGGTTGCGCAACAAAAACCCCAATTTCCGAACTCCTGATTCTACCAATAAACCAAATACCACCACTCCTCACGCGTCCACTTCTTCTAAATCAAAAGGAGTTGTCCACGTGGTGATGGTCAAATCCCAACCACCGTCTAATACCCCGCCAAAAACCACCTATAAGTATAAAGCAGAGCCCATCAATTACACTCCCTTGGGAGAAACATACGGTGTGATATTGGAAAAATTGCTCAAAGCAGGAGCCATTACATTACCTCCTGTTAAACCTCATTCCGGGTTTGATTCCACTCGCGCCATACCTTCCTGGTACAAAGAAAATGACTTCTGTAACTTTCACCGCGTAAAAGGACATAGTCATGAAAACTGCAAGATGTTGAAAAACATAGTGCAGGAAATGGTTGACGCAGGGGATATAACCCTCGATAATCCTAATGCCCCTGCCAACCGAAATTTGAAAATCTTCAACAAACCATTCCCGAATCACTCTCCCAACAGTAACACAAACCAGGATATCTTAGCCGAGGAGAGTGTTCATGAGATCCATGCAGTCTTCGATACCCAACCAAAAGCCTCTATCGAGAAAATTTTGAATCAAGCCTCTTCACTAACACAGGAGCCCGAACCTCCTTTACCACCATCAAGCCAAAGTGAAATCATTCCTTTCCCCATAAAGGAGTTAACTGCCCAGACTTCTCTTCCCATCGATGAGTCTTCTTATACCACATCCCTACAAGATTGCGAACGGATGTTATCTAACCTATCTATTTCCCAGATTTCCCCTTCTACCCCTCTTGCTGCACAAGAGGAAGGTACGCCACTCCTTTTGACATCCTTAGATGAGGAATCTCTTGCACCGACATCACCAAATTCTTTAACCATGACGGATCCTCTCGAACATGCCCTCTTACCTATTAGTTCTTCATCGCCTAAATCTTTTCAACGACCGGTTGACCTCTTGACATCTATTGATACAGTGCCTCATTTACCCCCTGTATCACACCCACAATGGACCGGAATCACAACCCACCTTTCTTCCGTACAAAATTTACAATTCAAACCTGAAGACTGTCATTCTCCAGAAGATGATTTAATCCTATGGGAACGTTTGAGTACTCCCTATTCTACTCAAATGCGAGATGACCGATCCCGACACCTCTACCATATATACAAAGCGTTTACGAAACTCAAAATGCCTATGTCCTCACTCTCACCCCCCGTATCTATACTCAATATCCCATCCACCTCTATCAACCTAACCAAATCATCCCCTACACTTGGGACCTCGCCAATACCCAGTCTAACACACCCGCCTAAGCGACTAGATTTGTCCAAGAATAAAGCCGCCCCACCACCTAGGAGACACACTCAACCCGTGTCTCTATCACAATCAAAACCATCATCGTCATACCTACCTTCCATATTGGGACCTCATCCTTCCACCTTGCACCAATATATCATACCTCCTGCGTTTTCTTCAAAGCGACCTACGCCTTCTCGCCCATACAGGGATCAAAGGGTATATCAACATTATTACCCCATGCATCCGGTCCACAAATCAAACCTAAACAAACTCCATCATCAAAGGATTTATTCTTCTGCTACTCCTTTTCTCCGTGGTTGTGTCCCACTACCACGCATCTCGTAGCTTTATCATCTAACCAAATTGAATGTAGCTTCGCGCCAAAGAAACCACATTTAGTGAAAACCGCGTGTCAACACCCCGCTAAACCACCACCCGCATACGAACCAACCATACCCAAACATTATCGAAACCCGCAATCAATACCCTCATCCTCTTCTGATTTTGACCCACTCAAAGGATCTTACGCCAAAATCCTTGCTATGTTAGTAGAGAATGCGACCATTTCCCTACCCCCACTTAGACCTTATGACCCGTCTAAACCTCGACCTATAGGTTATGATGAGTCTAAGATCTGCGCTTATCACCGCACACCAGGACATGATGTGGAGGGATGCAAAGCTTTAAAAACCATCCTTCGTCAGTCACCTCTCCTAGATACAAAGGTTAAGAAAGACAACTTACGAAGGCAGAGACCTTTAGCTCCAATTCCCTCTACTATACCATCTGTCCCCGCCTCACCAAGATCTGTCATTATTACAACCCCACCTCTTGAAGACCATGATTTATCCCAATCATCTTCCTCATCTCAGGTCTACGAAATTAATATGATTAGTGTTGCTACTCGAGCGCAGAAAAACAATGAGAAAGTGAAAGAAAGCACACCTGCGTCCTCTCCTTCTCCGTCCAACATCCCGATTGCACCACCACCCAAAGTGGTTATTCGTGGACCTCGCTTACCCCGCCTCTAATGGATCTGCCCATCGAGCCATGATCAAACAACTTCACCAATCACCCGTAAAATGACACTATATGATCTCATTCAGACTTCTGAATCTCATCGACAAGCTCTCATTGAAATTCTTCAAGGGATCGAGGTCTTACCTAATGAAACCCTGCCCGTTGCCTCCATTCTAACACCCAATCACATTGCCTCTCTCACCAAACAACCCACCGCCCCAACCACTTCATCGCTCTCGTACCACAAGCTGCTACAGCCAGGCCTTTGAAGATGAAATTGTCAATTTTGGTACGTGAAGATCCCGACTTCGCCTGTTCATCTCGGCTTACGTCCGGGACATTCGTGTACGTCATGTTATGATTGATGGGGGTGCTAGCCTAAACATCATCTCTTCAAAATCCTTCCAACAAATGAATATCCCTTCCAGTTGCATGTGCGCCAACCCCATCATGTTGCGATCATTCAATGATGCTATTACCTCTACCTTAGGCACCGTGATCCTCAACATTCGGGTAGGACCACGTACTTTACCCAAACTCTTCTATGTCCTCGAGGGAGAGTTCCAATATAATATATATTGCTGGGTCGCCCTTGATCCGGCTATGGGATGTGTTCCCTCAACATTACATAGATGCATAAAATTTGAGTACGAGGGGAAGTCCTACACCGTAAAAGCTGATCCTCCCCCCTTTAAAACCTACAATATGTTATACCACCCTAACGATGTGCTTATACCAATCAAGACACCCATACATTCAACCCAACCATCCTCTTCAAATGTACCTCAACCATCCACCTCAACCGCGCCTACACCTTCAACTGATGAAACCACCGTCGCAAAAACCACTTCCCTTCCCGCAGCTAACATCCCAACCTCCGACCCCTTAGTAGATGTTTTTCAACGCCTTACGCTGGGGGAGTACCGCCTATATAACGTTAGTTCTTTCCCTACCCCGCAGGAGTACGGAAAATTACATGCACATCCCACCTACGACCATCACGTGGGGGAGGTAATCTCTTACGGACCACCCCATTGCCGCACCAACCTAACGTATGGGGGTGTTGACGCATCCTCCATTACCCCTGAACCTCCTCTTGGTGTGGTTCCCTTCCAATCCAATTTTCAATACTTGACAAATCGTCGCTTCGCCCTCACCTTCTTGACTCGCTGTGCTTGGAAAGGCTTTGGTTTTGGTCTTTATGAACAAGGCCGACATACACTCATTCCCGTGACTACCCGCAAACATAATGATCGTAGTGGTCTCGGATTTCCGGAAACACTTACATCGACGGAACCTCGCGTCAGTTGTCTTCTAGAAGATGATGACGTTACCCCTACCAAACCATCATCACCCATTTTGCCTTCGTCTCCCACAGAGTCGATAGATCCTGAATCTATCCCTCCTAACTTTTTTTTTTCATAAATGCTATCTTCCTAGGTCCCCTCACTTATCAACGCGATAATGAGCACCCCTTCTATTCCCCTCTATATCCGGGACATGATCAAGAGGACTCCCCTTCAATTAACGTTGTTGAGTGCCAGATGATGGCTCCATCCTCACTTACTCTCGCGCGGATGACTCTTATATTCAACGAGCCTTACCATCTCAAACCCAAACCATGCCAACGAGTCTACTATAGAAATCAACATCCACACGGAGGAGGATCCTCACATTGTGAAGATCGACAATCCCTTAACGCATCGTAACAAGTCGCCTTTACTACTTTCCTCCGTGCTCGCAACCAAGCTTTCGCTTGTCTCTACGCCGACATGCCAGAATTGATCCCGACATTGCTGTCCATAACATTACATCAAAACCCGATTCCAAGCCAATTAAAATGAAATTGAGAAAATGCATCCACGCATTGCCTCTTGGTCAAAGAGGAGCTCCAACGACTCCTTTCTGTTTCCTTCATTCTGCCTATTGACTATCCTCAATGGATTTCTAACATCGCACTGGCTACTAAAGCGACGGGGGGACTTCGGATATGCACGGATTTCTGGGATCTTAACCTCGCTTGCCCTAAGGATGACTTCCCCTACCAAGCATTGATCAACTTGTTGATCTCACATGGGTCATGAAATGCTTTCTCTCATGGATGGCTTTTCAGGATACAACCAAATTTTGGTTGCCCCTGCCGATCAACACAAAACTACCTTCATAACTCCTTGGGGAACCTTCTGTTACCATGTAATGCCATTCGGCCTTAAGAATGCTTTGGTGTCACCTATCAATGGGCTATGACCTACATTTTTCATGACATTATGCACACAATCCTCAAGATTACGCCGACGATCTTCTTGGCAAGTCTAAACATCGCAGTGAACATCTCGATGTTTTAACCATTATTTTTGATCACCTGTTATAATATTCTGTTCGCCTTCAACCAAAGAAATGTGTCTTTGGTGTTCTTTCGGGAAAACTTCTTGGCTTTATCGCCTCTTTTGCGTGGCATTGAGGTCGATCCATCTAAAGTAAAAGGTATCCTAGAAATGCCCCCACCCAAAAACCTCAAACAATTGCGTAGTTTGCAGGGTAAACTTCAATCTATCCGATGTTTCATCTCCCAACTCTCGGATCGATGTCAACCTTTCCATCACCTCCTTAAAAAGGACATTGAATTTCAATGGAGCGAAGAGTGCCACCAAGCCTTTGAAGCTCTCAAAACTTATCTCTTGCAGCCACCCGTGCTTATCCCACCTCAAGATGACCGCCCTTTCTACCTTTACCTTTCCGCCACCGACTTACGCCGTAGGGGCCATGCTTACACATTGTGACTCTGAAAATCAAGAACAAGCCGTTTATTATATAAGTCGTACTTTGGTGGACTATGAGACTAGGTATACACATGTAGAAAGGTTGTGCCTAGCCCTATCATTCGTGGCTACCAAACTCCGACACTACCTTCTGAATCACAAAACTTTCGTCATCACCAACACGGACCCCATCCATTACATGTATGCCAAACCTCATCTAAACCAACGCATCGCCCGATGGCTCATGCTCCTCGCCGACCTCGACCTTGAGTTCGTCCACCAAAAATCAATCAAAGGACAAACCATCGCAGACCAACTTGCGGAAGCCCCTTTACCTGGGGAACAATTTACCAATTTTACATTCCCAGACGAACTCATCGCCACTCTTTCACTCGGGGAAGAGTCGTATCAAATGACCCTCTTCTTCGATGGATCTAAATGCCAGCGCGGCGGAGGAGCCGGCATTTTCTCATCCTCTTGATGCTGAACCTATGCCTCTTTCATTCCAGCTTGATTTCCCCGCACTAATAATACATAATGGAATACGAGGCCCTTGTTCGAGTCTCCAAGTTGCGATACACTTAGGTATCAAATCTATCAATATTTTTGGCGACTCTCAATTGGTAGTCAATCAAGTTATGGGCATCTACCAATGTAAAAATGAGGAACTTCAAAAGTACAAATACTACGTGGACTCACTTTTAGCCTTATTTACTCACTATTCTATCCAAACCATTCCCCGCTCCACTAACAAATTTGCGGATACTATGGCTTGCTTAGCCTCGCAAATTCCAGCTTCATCAACTGACTCTGAATTATTCGTCGTGGTCCAACAACTTTTTGCCCCATCCTACTCAACCCCGGTAGTTTGTATGATAAATACTGTGTCTGCTAACTCGCAGGATACTTGGTATCACCAATTTCACGACTATCTTACAATCTCTGTTCTCCCACCTGACCTTACTAGTAACGGCAAACGTGCTTTTCTTAAAAGTGTTTCTCGTTATGTAGTTATGGGGGGACTCCTTTATAAACGTGGCTTTGATGGCATCCTCCTTCGATGTCTCACCGGCGCGGAGGTCACCAATACCATCCAACAGGTCCATGACGGCATTTGTGGTGGACATTTTAGTGGCCTTACCGTGGCTAAACGAATCCTTCGCCTAGGTTATTATTGGCCTACTCTCAATAACGACTGCTACGAATATGTTAAGCATTGTGTTATGTGTCAACAACATGCTAACCTTCAACATACTCCTAGCCATCCGCTGCAGGTCGCATGAGATCTTTGGCCTTTCTCACAATGGGGTTTAGACCTTATTGGTGAGATTCATCCGCCCTCTTCACAACGCGTCACCGATGGATTATCACAAAGACCGAATATTACACAAAATGGGTGGAGGCTATTCCACTCATTTCAACTAAAAAGAAAAAAATGTCGAATTCATTAACCATCACATTATCTGTCGTTTTGGTATTCCTCATCGCCTAATAACAGATAATGGTAAATCTTTTAAAAACAAGTTGTTACAAGACCTTTGTGACAACTTTGGTATCAAACTTAGTTTCTCATCGCCTTACTATCCGCAGCCAATGGTCGCCGAATCTTCTAATAAAACCCTAACCAAAATCCTCATGAAAGTTGTCAATGAATCCGGAAGAAATTGGCACGATCACATTCCCTTTGCCCTTTGGGCTTATCGTACTAGCATTCGTACCTCCACTAATGCCACACCTTTTTCTTTGGTATATGGTACCGAGGCTGTCCTGCCTCTCGAAGTACAAATACCCTCCCTTAGAATATCTCTTCAGGATATTCTCACCAACGATGATTTCCGCCAAGAGCGGTTAGCCCAATTGGAGCTTCTTGACGAGTGTCATCTTACAGCTCTTGATCACCTCCAAATCTATCAAAAACGTATCAAGCGTGCTTATGATAAGCGACTTCATGAGCGCACCTTTAAGGTTGGTGATCTTGTCCTCAAAGAGAATCAACATGTAACCAAACTAGAAAAGAGCAAACATGGAAAATTTGCTCCCAATTGGATTGGGCCTTATATAATCACTCACACTTATGGATCAGGCACTTATCGTTTAGCTTCGCTTAATGGTAAACTCCGAGCTCAGCCCTTAATGCCTTGCATCTTCGACCATTCTACTGTTGAATTTAGTGTTATATCACTTCTTATCTACCTACTGCTCGTCCCTTGAGCTCATTTACCGCTACATACACTTTGTTTTCTACATCTCAAAATAAAATCAAGCTCACTTCTCACCTCCCCTTAATAATGCCTTCCCCTTTTTAGTCTAGTCCATGACTTCAAAGTATTAAAATAAGCCGTATTCTTATGGGATTTTCTTGAGTCAAACTTCCTACTAAACTAGATGCTTCACGCCAAAAGAACATCTAGTCATCTAAATTAAATATAGACTGCTCCCTCGAAGGACAGCTATGTGCCGAACTATTGCTGCTATTATCAATAGACTGCTCCCCCGAAGGACAGCTATGCATTAAAATCATATCTGCTACTATAAATAGATCGCTCCTCGAAGGACAACTATACACAGCCTTTATCGAAGCTTCTCGCATTGATCAGCTTCGTGAAGACCTCAAGACTAGTACAATCAATATCCTCAGTAGATTTCCCGCATCGATCGCCTATATTCAGTCCAAATAAAAGCCTCATTCAAAAGAACTTTTGGGTCATGGACTTGTCTATTTAGGGTAGGTTCTCTTTCGCCGTAACACTCACTTTGTAACAAGTTCTCTGTACCTCAGCTATATCATCCACCCCACCTCACCATTTGTTTCAACTCAAGGGACGTAACGTACACCCGATATATTGTGATCATACAACTCTTTTCACCTATTGACTTCTCGTCTATGCACGGTACCTAGGGCTTCAAACTCGTTCTACGTTGTGTGGTTTGTTTAGCTCTTTTCACCTACGGAGCACTCTTTCCGCTTTGCCTCGCCTCTAGGATTGTGTGTTGATCTTAATCAGGACATGGTTCCCTTCTACTTGGGTAGGCTCACTTTCGCTTCCCTTATACCTTTTACAACATCGCCAATTCATTACCGACACCAACAACCTTACCTTACCAATATTAATATCAATATTCTTACCAACCAACCAATTGCCTAAACCGTACCAAATTACCTGAATTCGCCTCTCCCTGATCCTAAGGGAGAACTACATCGGTCTGAGGCCCTTCCTTGCTTTGTGCAATGGGCTATGTAGGCAGCACTTAGGAGACATGGGGTCTCCCAAGGTTAGCTCGACCATCCCCTACCATAACCTATCATGTGTGGTAAATATAAATATTTTTGTGTATTTCTATTTCATCACATTCCTCTTTATCCTTTTTTCAAAACACCGAAAATCAAAACACAAACATTCTTATTATTATCGTAACTCAAATCAACATACATATCTCGTTTTATTTAGATGTTAAACAAATACATCTTCTCTATCATCGACACGCAGGTCGGTACTCTTATTTATTCTTATACCTTGCTAACATTTATTTAGACCCTCACGCCTCATCCCGAACTAGGTGATGATCGTGATCGCCGACCCCTCTCACCAGTGCCTCTCTCGTCCTCAAAGGTACCACGGCTATGGTACCGCCCACCGATCCGCCAATCTCTCTGTAACATATGAATACGCCTCTCGCATGGAGGACTCCAGCCTCTAGTCTCTCCACCCGTGACTCGCAACCACTAACAATCCTCTTGTCTCATTCACCTGCGTTTGGAGATGCTGAACCAAACGCTGCAGACGATCCCTCTCTGCTGTAATCACCGCTATGTCAGGACGATCACGTACACCTCGCAGCTCTGCTACCCACCATAACCTATAGGCCTTTGTCGTTCTTGCATCCATTACACTGCGATCGGCTGCTATCTCCTCTAGCCCTTCTGGAGGTGTTGGTCGGGGAGGTGAGAATGCTGCCTCTGCGTCGATCCTCATATATGGTCTATAAGCCTGTGGTATGTCTTGCACCAATCCAAATTGTCACCGCACGTGATCTATAGGAATCCTCTCATACTCACCTGGCCTGTGCCCCGCGATCCACCTCAATCGCTCTACACCCCTCAACTCCTCAGCTATGTTCTCTATTACTATATAGTTCCCGTAAGGCCTCCAATGAGATATCACAATCGTCACCCTCTCCCATACCTACCTAATACTCAATGTCACCCGTCACGGCACGGGATCTTGCCTCTTGTTCTCTCCGACCCATCGTCAACCCCAACCTCTCGTATCTGGTCTCTCCCGACGATCGGATGGGTCGGCCTATTGGTCACACACAAACAATGTGCTCATAGGCCCAACAGTGTAATAAGTATGAACAATCCAGCGTCGTCCTGTGATTTCACCTACAAGCCCATAGACCCCTGTATAGCTCCGCCAAATATGCAGGTGCCCATGCAAAAGTCACGTTCCTTTCTATCATCTCCCAAATAACACACATCAATGCCTTTGGAAATCTTCCCCCATCCGCCCTCGGTAACGCGTAATACCCTACCGCTATCATTAATATCACTGCTAACCTTGTCTCCTCAGGGTGTGCTGCATACATTATCCCATATGTGAATGACAAACCTCGCTGTGTTAAATCTCGTGCGTATGGACCAAATACTGCTGTTATCGCTCCCCGTGCCGCGCTAGGTAATGCCTGATATACTGGTTTTCCTGTAATTGGGAGTCTCAAAATACGGAACACATCTTCCAATGTTACCGCATTTCCCCGCTGGCGATAGAAGGTATTATTCTCGTGATTCCATCTCTCAATCAACGCTCGTAACATAGCATGGTTACGTGCGATTCGTGAATAATAATGATTCCACTTAACCCCAAACGATTTATCAATGTCCATTCAATTTGGCGTTACATCCGCTTCGGATTCGTGACAACAGGCTGTACACTATCATTCATCCTCAACCCCCTCTCCCCGCATACATCCAAATAACAAACAACCATTCAATTCCTCAAATCCCCGGGTTTTTTCAAATTCTGAAATTCCTACAAAGAACCGGGTATCGTTTACTGACTAACCGGTATCGGTTGAGTAACCGATACTCGTTATCCCTAACCGATATCGGCCATCATTATTATTTCATACACCTTGCCTAAACAACCACCTACGACAATAAATTGCTCGTTTATTCCTCTCTGTATACACAGACATACCCGAAACCCTTGATTACCTACCACGTAACACTCACCTCATTTATAACCCTTGTTATCATCTTTTCTTTCTCATATCTACCCACATACTCTCCCCCATCTTATTCACAAAACATGCAGAAATCAAATCACAACCAAAACATTTACCTCTGGAGTTGCAGCAGCTTGAGGTGGCCCTTGTCTTCCCTCTCGTCCCTGCCTGCTGGATGCTTCTCCTCGTTCTGCCATGATCACCACCCTTTTCAAATTCACCTTTACCTTCTGAATCTCAGAACACATTCACTTTCCCTGTCTCTTTTCTCCTTATCACTCAAATTTCTCATGCAATTACCTGTCTCAGTCGTCAAAAAGCGTCGCGTTCGCGTATTTAACTTCTTGCATGGCTCTCAAAATTAGAACTTAAGTTGCCACCCTAGCTTTTTTATTTTTAGAAAAGCTCATACCTAAATAACCGGTATCGGTTATGTAACCGATATCAGTCTACTAACTACCACCGTCGGTTATCTAACCGATATCGGTTATACACCTGCCTTTTTGAAACATGGTTCTTTTCTTCATTTTTTACCTAATTTTTGTCGCGCCCGCCTCTTTTCCTGCATCTCATCACCATTATCCATATTTGTCCATCCACCACACATATCATTACAATTTCATTAACATCATCTATTTTACAAAAACAAACAAGTCATCAACTAAGGATACCAAAACAAAACAAAAAACTATCTATCTATACATCATTTGGATCCAACTCATCAGATACATATATAACAATGTCACAAAACCAGCCCAAAACATGCAACATTTCATCATATAACACATCATCCATATATCAACATGTCAATTAAACTCATCATACATTCTATATACCACAAACCATTGACGAAATACTTAAAAACATTTTGAACACAACATGTGGATCAAAACATCATCTATATATATATATACAAGTTTTCAAATATACACTGTGCCCTACATCGGGGCCTCTGTGATCTCATAATCCAACAAAGCCGGCACATAGCCGCAATAACTATCAATAATCTCGACTCGGCTTGCAGGCCGGTCCTCATATCAAAAATATACTTGGCTCGCAGCCGGTACCAATCAGTATAACCCGTGCACTCGGCTCGCAGTCGGTATACAATAAATGAATGAATGAATAAATGAGTAATATGTAGGCACGCAGCCTCTATAAACATAACCGGCTCGGCATAGACCGGTGCCCATATCCAATATACAAATACAAAAACCATGCCGGGCTCCCTCGCTCTCCCCACCGCCCTCGCCGCCTCTCCTCTGGTCCTCGTGGTGCCTTCTCGCCTCGCTCGCCACGTACACGCCGGCTGTGGCTGCACCTCCCTGAGATCTCTGGCTGTGAGAGGTCTCTGCTCTATGAGCTGCATAAGGCTGATACTCAACTCCGGTACCATCAAGAATATCCTGATAGTATCGGGCCTCCGCTCTAACCTCCATATAGCACTCTCGAGCCACTGAAGGAGCTGGGGCTGGTCCCCTGGCACCTAATACTAGTACCCCCATTGCTCAGTCTGGTGGTGCTCGTGGTGCAAGCCGCTACTAGCGGTGGTATCTGTACCTATGCCTGGGGCTGTGGCTGCGCCGCTGCTGGTGGTGGTGCCGGTACTGTGTTCTTTCTTGATCGCTTTACTACTGTGCACTGCACTACACTGTGGCCGTGTCTTCGGTGGTGGTCTTTGCCGTGCTCGCCCTCGAGCTCAAGCTAGCCGCCTCTATAAGACCCCTATCTATCTGTGCGCGCAGCAGCAGCTGCCTGTAAGAGCTGCACTTTGACCCTCGAGCTGATCTCTCTCTGCCGTCCACACAAATGCTAAGTCTGGCAAGCAGGCTGTCATGGCTACCTCGCCGCTCTCTCGACCAGCCCACCACACCATGTATGCTCCTGTACAACCAGCATCATCTACTGTGTCATCTGCTGGCCTCTCAGCAACCCAATCTGGATCCAAGGGCTGTGGTGCAGGCAGTGGGGCCTCTACATCATCCCTCCTGTACTGAGGGAAGGGAGGTGGCTCGTCCTGTCGCAGCCCCATCTCGCTGCGCACTCTCTAGGGGTATCCTCTCGTACTCTCCCGGCCTCCGTCCTGCTATCCAGAATGTGTACTGGATCAGACGCAACTGTAAGCGGGCTCCTCCACGAGGGTGATGACCTCTGTAAGGTCTCCATACAATATCTACCACTGTCAGGCCCTCTAATAAATGCCTGTAGTAGGCAACGCTCTCCCCGCAAGCACTGCCAGGCTGCCCTACGACTCCCAACCACCTCTCAAAGCCGTATTCGTATATAACTCGTAGCCCTGGCTGCTGGGGTAACCCTTTATGTCGATGCATATGATGTGCTCATATGCCCAACAGTGAAGTAAAAAAGTCAAACAAATACCAAATCGCCGCATCCGGCGATAACCCCAGAGCTCTCTGTATAGCTGCACCAGATACACTGGTGCCCACGCATAGCAAGTATGCTCCTCCACCATCTCAAGCAGCACCCCCATCAATGCCCATGGAAAACGGCCTCCCTCTGAGTCCGGGAGGGTGAAGCAGGTGATCCCAATCATCATCAGCACGGCCAGTCGTGTCTCGTGTCGGTGCGCACGGTACATGTCACCATACCCGATACTCGCGCTGTGATAGGTAAGTAGCGCGGCTGCATCTCCAAAAACCTGCAGGATGCTGTCCATCACCGTCTCCGAATCTACCTAGAACACTACCTCTCCCTCGATCGGCAGTCGAAGGATGCGATACACATCCTCCAATGTGATAGTCATCTCCCCAGTCGGGAGATGGAACACATTGGTCACCGGATCCCATCTCTCGATGAGGGCGACCATCAGGCTGTGATCTCTATCAATAGCTTTATATCACTGACTCGCCGAGTCCCACCTCACGCATGATCGCCAATGAGCCGCAGATACGTGTGGCCGCATCCGCACTAACAATGGGGCATCCTATCCCGCATCGTCAACTGCTGACGTGCCTGCAAAACCAACCCACATCCTTAGACCTACTCTTTATCACAACATCTACTTTACCCTCTAAACCCCCTTTTATCCCCCCGACCACACCCCAACTCTCTACCACCCCCCTCTAGCAACCTACCTTCAACCACCCAACCCAAAACCCACCCAACCCCAACCCATACAAATCCCATATCTACCCACAACTCAACCCACCCAAACCACTACCCGACCCAAAGCCCAAAATCTACCCAAAACAAACCAACCCAAAACCAAACCCACCCCACCCACACCCCAAAACACACCAACACAAAACAAGCCCAACCCAAACCCAAACCCACCCAACCCCAAAACAAAACAAACCCACACAAACCCCCAATAAACCCACACAAGCCAAAGCAAAAACAAACAAAACAAACCAAAACAAAACAACACAAACACTACGGACCGGTATCGGTCCCAAACAACCACCACAGCCCTCTTCCCACCGACACGGTCCACCACACGTGAACCCAGCCCCTGAAATTTTGCGACCGATGCCGGTCGCTTAGCGACCGACATCGGTCACTGTCATTTCCCGGAGCCGAACCCCCGCGCGGCCCCCCCACCCACTTTTTTGCATTTTTCTACTTATCTACCCACCCAAACACCCTAAAAACCTACCTACCCAGCCGCCTTGCCCTATTTTACCCATCTATCCTCTTCATTTTTCAAATTACGTCCATTTACTCATTATTTTCTAAAACATGTAAATTCCTACCCAAACCCCCAATTTAGCTTAATACCATTCAAATGCACAAAATAAAGAGTTCCGAACCTACCCGAACGATGACACGTCGTCGTGGTGGGATGGGTGGTGGTGGTCCAGCTGGTCCAGCCCCTCCTGCTCCTCCTGCCTGTGCCATAGCTCCAATTCTGATCTGCTGGGTCCCCGGCCAATCAACTGCTGCCTCCTCCTCACTCGGGCCCGCAAACAACTCACTCCTCTAGCAAAATAGCTCCACCTCACTCAATAAAACCTCCAATCTCAACTCTCCATGTCAGACAAATCAATTTGGTTTTCAAATAACACAAGTGACAATGACAAGCCGTATTTTTCTTTTTATAGGTTTTTCGCCCATAACCGATATCGGTTTCATTTTGCCCTAATGAACCGGTATCGGTCCCTTAACCGATATCGGTCATGTAGAATCGACATCGGTTTTTTTGCCAACTTTCCCCAATTTTTTTGCCCTTATTTACCATTTGCCCCTTTTTAACCACATATCGCCTATATCCACCTTTGCTGAACACCATTTGTTTACCTATTCGGCCCGACCCAAGGCCTCAACCTACCTATTCGGCCCGACCCAAGGCCTCAACCTACCTATTCGGCCCGACCCAAGGCCTCAACCTACCTATTCGGCCCGACCCAAGGCCTCAACCTACCTATTCGGCCCGACCCAAGGCCTCAACCTACCCATTTGGCCCGACCCAAGGCCTCAACCTACCTATTTGGCCCGACCCAAGGCCTCAACCTACCTATTTGGCCCGACCCAAGGCCTCGCCCTACCCATTCGGCCCGACCCAAGGCCTCAACCTACCTATTTGGCCCGACCCAAGGCCTCAACCTACCCATTTGGCCCGACCCAAGGCCTCAACCTACCCATTTGGCCCGACCCAAGGCCTCACCCTACCCATCCGACCCGACCCAAAGCCGCCACCCAACAACTTGGCCCGACCCAAGGCCTCACCCTAACCATCCGGCCCGACCCAAGGCTGTAACCTAACAACTTGGCCCGACCCACGGCCGTATCACTTCAATACCATACCCACAATCAACGTTTTATTTTATCCATCCATCCTGTACCTTTTGTTCAATCGAGCTCACCTGTTCGTGTTTTAGCATGATTAGGGTCCTTGACTTGATCTGTCGACCAACTTTGCCTAGACCTAGACCGTGACGTTTATCTCAACCAAACCAACCATTTGGTACTGCCGAACACGCCTAAACGTTCCTGTACCTTACCTGTTATATACCCTGGAGCTACTTCCTATGCCTTGGATACCAGGATTATATCACCCTTGTTTGGATAAACTATCGACCTTTGCCTATACATTGCTGGTTTGCTCGCCAAATCATGTACCCTAGTCACACTATTGCATTTCAACATGCGTCTGCTGCCTTGGACCTCCCCCACCACCTTACCATCCTCTCTACAACATGTACCCTTTATCAACCCTATCCCTGATTTCCCGTTCACTCAATCCGTGATAGATTTGAGGGGGATTACCTATATCCTTAACAGGAGAAACCACTTCATATTATTGTCCGCGCAGCTTTACAACACAAGCTACATGACAATAAGGGGCTAATGTAGACACCAAATTCATGTCTTACGACCCCTTGTGACCCGCATCCCATTTCGCAACCTAACCTCATTACCTAAACCTTACACAATTATTTATTAATTACCTTGTAATTGATAAATCCCCATCACCTCACCTGCCACCTCATTTTGCCACCTCATCATGACCTAGCCCTAATCCTAAACTAACCTAATTAAAACCTAAAACTTGGTCTACACCTACACCCATGACTAAGGACCCCTTTCTCGCACCTAAAACCGACCTTCTAGTCACTTGACCAAGCCCGCAACTAATCTCTCGGGAGAAAAGCAGGGAAGGTGGGCTATTTTACTAAAAATAGCCTACTTTTTCCTTACCGATGCCGGTTCCTACTCGACCGCCGTCGGTTACGTAACCGCCATCGGTTCCCTGTAAATGGGCTCCCCAAACCAAAAACAAAGGATCGAGAATTTCATTTTTGGATCAAGGTCGAAGGATTTTTGAATCAACAGAGATCATTTGGGAGTGATCAAGAGAGTCCAGATCTTCACTTGACCGAGCAGAGACAAGTGAAGAGACAAGGAGAGTAAGCCAAGGACTGCAACTGGATACCAGAGCCCTGTGATACTCAGCTGATTTGATCTGCTGTGTGCCAGACCATCCTACCTCAGTTCTGCCTTTGCCATCAGAGCTCTTGGACCTGCATCTCCGTGAATAATCAGTAAGTTACATCTTGCATGTCCTCTTTAATAACATTTCTTTGACTTTTTGAATCATAAGTCCCCACAAATCCATTCTTGGATCCACTACCCAACGTATCATTGCATCTAACTGTCATTCATCTACCTCTCATCACCCTATTTCCTAATATCACCTATATACAGCCCTACAAATAACACAACTACCAAATAACACCACCACCCCACAAAAAAACTAACCTTCGATCTTAGACTCTACCGTTATCGGTCATCAAGAATCAGCCGTCGGTTATCGAGAACGGCATCGGTTATACTGACTATAACCAATAACCAGCCTTTCCCCTACCCAGTTCAACAAAGCAATTTAATTAATATCTTATAGTCTTTTGTGTTAATTCATATTAGCAGGGGAACTGACCACCTTCGAAAGGAAGTTTTATATTTCCTGGGCCCAAGGCAGTTTCCTCATTTATTGTCTAATTAAAATCTTGTGGTCTTGTGTTCTTATTTGCAGGTAGTCCTTCCAAGACAAAAAGGAGTTCTTCGCAGTCAGCCTGATCTTTCTCTATGGTACACGCACACCATCTCGACATTCTACAGGTATTCCTCCTAGCCCCAACCCTTATCTGTTTCTAAAAGGAACGAAACATTCCGAGCGAAACAGTACCAATATGTTGTTTTTCCTTTGAGAGATGCAACAAGAATTCTTAGGAAAACATTCTCCTCTGTGACATCATGAATGACACAATGATTGGAAATATCTTGAATGTGATCAATCAAGGGGGCTGATCTCCGTTTGAATAGAAGAGGGCATATTTTTCAGGGCCACCTTTGGGATGACATCCAACTACTGCAAGTGAAGAGGACTGGAAGTAAAATGAGGGAATGGAAGAGCTCTTTGGAGAGCCATATATAGAGTGAAAACGTTAAAAAATTAGAAACAAGAGATAATGGGTTTTTGAATGAGTGGATTTGCCGGATATGCTTGTAAGTGCCTCCAAAGGCTGAAATATTCAGTAAGTGCACATCAAAATTGGTGGATAGAAGTGGTAAGGTTCTTTAAACCTATCCCACCAGGCATGCCAAAACTGTTAGGGAAAAATTACAGCAACCACCGAATGACCGAGTTGGGAATGGAGAATTTAGTTTAATTTTCTAACATGGGACCATATCTTAAGTTGTGTGACTTACAAACTTGATATGGTCCTCCAAAGAAGGATGACTTCCTCTATGTAATCCTAATGCTAAACTAATTCTAGAAGGGAAAATTCAGCTAACTAATCCTAAACTAACCATCCAAGGAACTAGGGAGAGAGAAAGGGTTAGAAAGATGCAAAAATGGGAAAACACTAAGCTAAGGGTGGTGATATCATCAAGAAAATCGAGAGATACTCCACTTGAGGGAGAATGGAAGGAAGATGGAGTTGGGAGAGGCAAGATAGGTGTGACATAAAACCAAATCCCAACTCTCCATCAGACTTCTGAAACATAACTTCATGAACCTGGAAATGAGATAAGCATGCACAAAATACAACAACATAATGGATAAGAAAGAGAAACAAAATAAAAATGATCTAGGGTTGAAGAAACACCACAATACATGATTTTTATTACTTCAAAACATGCACAGAGAATTTACATATGATGTAAAAGGCATAATTACATTATAGTCCCGTGAGAAGGTCCACAACTCAAATGGAGTTGAGGGAAAATTTTGTAAGAGTTTCCCCAGCTCCCAGAATGTCTCTCCTTAAAATGAGGTGAATTTTTCAATATATAAAGGAAGATCCTTGAAATTTCCTCACAAACCGATAGGTTTCTTTAAAGAGGTATGAGAGGCCATACAGTTTGGAAATTTTCTTACACAGGCATCCATGGGTGCCATACCTCATTAAACTAGTAATTGAACTAACTATATATTGTTTCCATTAATACATGGTTCGTTCATGCGTTCGGTCACTTGCATAATTTTTTTCTGGTGTCGCTTGGTTGCATAAATGCAACCACCCGATGTATACTTTCCTCGCTACTATTCGGTACCTTAAAATATGTTGTTAGCCAATAGCATCTATATAACTTCTACTAGTGCCTTTGCGTTGTTTTCCTATGACTGCCGCTATCCATGCTACCATCTAGTAGCATCTAAAATTCTACCTATCGCAGTAGCATCTGTGCTTGCTATTGTCTTGTAACATCTTACATGCTTTCTTGATCGGTAGCATCTATTATGCTATCGGTGGAATTTTACCTCCGCTTTTCCCCTGCCAAGTTTTTCGAATGTAGCTCGGACCTTTTCCACAACTCTCTATCTTTCTGTGCATGAATATTAACTCGGTCGAGCCATCTTGAGTTTTCTTTCTCTCCGATCTCTAGGGATGAATTTTAAGGTCATCTACACATCACAAACTTTGAATTGCTACTTACATTTATAATGAATTATCCAAATTAACCTGGGGTAAATTCGGGATAAAAAAACCTAGAAACAACCATGCCTTAACAACCTCGACACAACCATGCCTAAACAGCCTGAGACACCACCATAACTAAACAATATAGACAAAATCATGCCAAAACAACCTAGACTTAACCAAGCCTAATCAACCTAGACACAATCATGCCTAACTTACTCTTCCCATTTAGCCATACATAAAATCACTAACCTATTCACCTACCTCATCTTATTCTTCCATATTCCATGGGATAGCTACATCATCCCGAGGCCCCTTTCTCAAGGGCTATGTAGGAAGCATAGTTAGGGCATGGGGCCCTTTGAGGTTAGCTCAGCCACTCCTTTACCCCATCATCTTTTCCCCATCAAACAAAAACTTAGTTAGTTTCCATAAAAACAATAATTTGGAAGTTAACTTAAACCAAAAATATACATCACCTATGTACATCATCATTTACTTTCCATAAAATCAATAACTTGGAAATTAAATCAAAACCAAATTAAACTCAACCATACCAATCATCTAATTTCCATAAAAACAATAACTTGGAAATTTTCAACTCAACCATGCCTACACCATCTATTTTTCATGACACCAATACAATGACAATCCATATTGACTCCACCATGCCTACATCGACTCAACCATGCCTAAACATCTAGTTTCCATATCATCACAACAGTGGAAATTGACTCATTCAACCATATACATTTTTGAATCAACCATGCATACGTCTACTTTCCATAACATTAATATAATGGAAATGAAACTAAAAATACATCATTATAAAGCCTCACCTACACATCTAGTTTCCATGAAAACAATACCATGGAAATAAACCAAGTACATCATATATAAATATCATTATCAATTTTTACATCCAAGGTCTCGTATATCAATACACTTGAATATATAGATATAAATATAAGTCTCTCTAAAACTCTCATATATAATCACACATATTTGGCACACAGTCGGTCTATATGTCAAAAATCAAAATGCAATGTCGAGATATCATCCATGTCTGTCATCCATCATGAAGACCCAGCTCCCCTGTTGTTTTCCCTGTATCCTCATTTGGTCCCGGTCTCCATTAGTTCACCTTGAACTAGTGTCGGTCACTTAGCCACCAACCTATACCTAATTTACCCTCAATTTTGCTACCTGTAATTATTTTCTTACAACCACAACCTCACCCCGTCCTTGTAACCCTACCTAATTTCCTTATTACCTAACACCCATCCACACTATCAGTTGGGACATATTTTTGCCTCTACCTTAGCCTTAACTACGACCTTACCTATCAACCCCTACTTTCTATACCTTGCGATGACACTAGTCATATAGTTTAGCCTACCAACCTTGCCTTGCATAATTCCATGACATTTATCTTGACCAACCCAAACCTATTGATGCTTTGTAACACACCCGATGCCCATTCCTACACCTAGCGTATTTTCCTTTCAGGACCGTATCCTACACCTTTGATACTTGGATCACTTCAACCTTATTTGGATAAACTATCGACCTTTGATGATGCAGAGATTTTGAGCTCTTTATCCTAGTGCCTTGCCACATTCTGTGTGTGTGTGTGTGTGTGTGTGTGTGTGTGTGTGTGTTTTTGAATGCCCGACCTATTACCTACACCAAATATAACCATTACCCATGCTTGAACCTTATCTTATTTTTCTTCTTCACCTACCATTTTATAAAACTCATCACTAATTATGCCCACTCCTTCAATAGATCCAAATTTGAGGGGGATCATATCAACCCATACCTAGGGTAACCAATCCTATTTTTGTCAGTGTCACTTATCAATACAAGCTACGTGACAAAAATGAGAAAATGTAGACACCCAAAATTGGGTCGCAACCCGCTAAACCACCTTTAATTAATTAATATAATATTATTCCCCCGCCATGCTCACTTGCACACATTTTAATTAATTTAATTATCATAATTAAGTTAATTATCTAACTCACCTAGCCACCTCACTCATCGACCTCCCCTAGACCCATTCTAAACCTATTAATTACCCTAGACTAAGTCCCACTTATCCTAACCAACTGGGAATCTTTCCAACCCTAACTATTCATGACCTATTAATCCTCTAACTAATTCCACACTCTAATTTATGCCATTCAACACTCCATACCCAGACTAAGCCAAAGACCATGCCAAATTTGGGAGAAAAACCCTATTTTTGGAAAATTAGACCAATTCTCATAAAATGATCTTTGGTTATTCCTTGGTCAGCACCAATTCCCTAACCACCATCGCTACCCTTAAATAATAGTTTCTAACTCTTTGCACATGTTCTCCAATTCATTCATTCACCTTAGGTCTAGAACTCTAACTCTCAAGCATTCAAGCTACCGGATGACAATCTAGAGCCCATCAAATTTTCACCAGCGTCTATTCATCTCATCCAAAGCTATAGATCATCACAAAATAGCACACATACTCTGTTTCCATGAAATTAGACACATTCCCGTATCTCCCATGAATGCTCATCACCAACAACCATCTTCGATCTACATTCTACTAGATAAGTAATTCACTCTTATTTACTAAGTTTTTGTTACGAGCTTAAGCCTTTCATTTACTTTTTCATCCGATCCCTACCTATCCTAAATACCACCTTTCACCTGTTTGCCACATATTCCATCAAATTTAACCATTTCACTTATCCTAGCACCTCTACCACCCTTGTTAAGACCTATAAAAATAACACCATCCTTCTTTAACCCCCTCATTCTCTTTGAAATCATAGAGATACATAAAACACCCATTTTTGATATTATTACCATATTTCCCCTCAAAATGGTCACCCAACTGACATTAGTTATTTAGTAGTAACAATATCAATCACCTAACCAATACTAGTCTCAATGATTGGTAACTTTTCTTATAATAAGCGAGATCACAACTTCTCCCAAACATCCCGAACCTTACTAAACTTCACCTGAGACCTCACCTACAACCTTTTTCGGACTCGACAACCGAAAACAACCTACCACCCCTCCATATTTAATCGTAACTTTGTCTATTAGATTAAACTTACTTATTATATTAGCACAAGACACCTAAATTGTACCATTCCAATAGGATTTACCTAATTCATGTTATTTTTTGCATTAAATTATATTTGAAAGTGGATTGACAACCTTCTAGGAAGCACCTCACTTCCTGGATCTATATCTTGCTAGGAATTCCACCAATCTATATTGTTAATTATGTTTTGTGGTCTTATTTTTTTCTTACAAGTCATTCCTCTTATCCAAAGGGAAACTCTCACAATCAGATTGGTCAACATTATACGCATGCTCACCATCTACATAATCTTAGGTATTCCTATTATTCCCATTACCCTTATCTATTTTATCACATTACTTTGAGGTGAAACAGTAATTTTTATTGCTTCCAATGTAAAGGGTGTTGGATAATCGGAAGTGAATTGATGTTGGTAATGGGATGATCAATACATTCTATGGCCATCTACAAGATCTATTCTTGGAAATAAGATTAGTAACACAAAAGCAAGAACGATAATATCTTATAATGAAAGTTGATTGCTAAGTAGGCAGACAGAAAACACAAGAATCGTAGGCGAGTAGGCTAATCATGGGTGATTTTGTGAAATATTAATATACTCGCTAAAAGAAATGATTTGATTATCTAAGATGGAACTGTTACCTTCTTGAGACAAGAGAGAAGTATGTAATGATCTAACAAGTCTATTTTAGGATAAAAACATAATGAAAAATGATGGAGACGAACCTTTGAATGATGAGTGATGATGAAAAACTAGTTATGGTTGTGCTTAGATGGTGAAAGATCCTCGAATAGCTCCCAAAATTATTGAAGGGTGTATTAGATGCCAAATGATGTTAATGAGAACTGATAATGTTCTCGGATGTTTAAGAAAACTTGATAGTTTCTCTGGCTCGTCTAAATGGTCATGAATGGTCCCGAACAGAGGAATAAATCCTATTGTTTATATATTGTCGGTCTTCGAGGAATCACCAACGTTTTGAGGCAATTAGATCGAGGGTGAGATACGAAGCACTAAAATTTCTATTTTAAACTTAGGCATGGGGGTTTAGGGAATCATGGCTAGATAACATAGAGAGTTCGATTGTGAGGGTTCATAGGTGGATGTGGGTTGTTATGATAGAGGAGGGATAAAATATAATGTTTCCTAAATTAACCTAGTCTTAACTATTGAGAAGTGAGAAATGGTTAGAGGGATAAGTTAGAGGTGGTTAGGGTAATATTTTTAGAAGGTTTCTTATTTAGACTAAATATAACTAGTGAGTTAGGGAAAGTTGTCACGGCGAGGTGTTAGGGTGGTGTGGGTTATAAAATTAATTAATTAAATTAATTAATTAATTATGAGGTGGGAAATGTGAGGTAAATTAATTAATTAAAGTGGTGTGGGGTAGTGACCTAGGTTTAAGGAGATTGTAATGATGCAACACTAAGCTTGATTAATCAAACAGATGACTTAAGTCGTAAAATGGTACGTGGATGGGAATATTTAATCGATTATTTATGCGATGAAACGGGGTGTTCATATTTTTGGTGTCTAAATTTTCCCCTTTTTGTCTGACGTCTTAACTAGGCATTACACAAAAATGATAGAGATTGTTTGATTGTATGGGTGATTCAACTGTAGCGTAATACAGAAACACCATTTTCTTACATGTGTTTTATTTTTCAAAGGTTTCCCTAGTTCGAGGGGGTACTAAAAGAGAGTGTGCTACTAAGGATCAACTTGATATCGAAACCAAGGGGTTTTTTCTTATAAATGTGTGATGAGTGGGGGTAGGCTTAGTTTGATGGAAATGCCAAGTGATGGGGGGCCAAAGGGCACACATCCCATAAACATATGATGAGTCCTCGAAGTTGGTGTTTTCTTGTTGACTTGAGTTTTGGGTTCTTTGAAAGTGAAAAAGTTGTACAAAGGGTTTTTTTGTTATGTTTAGGGAGAAAATGAGAACGTTTTCTAAAACAAGGTGAATCTTTGGCATTTAGGGTAATCACCCAAAATTGGGGAAGAAACTCCAATGATTGGATCGAGTAAAAATAGGGTATATAGTTACCTGAGCCATTTGGTTGTTTATTTTAACTATGGGGTAAAGAAATGGATGTGGTGAATCAAATTAAGCATTTCGAGGTGGTTTTGTGAGATTACGAGAAATGGCATCCTCTAGGAGGAAAAGGAAACCTCCAACGACAAAGGTAAGTTAATTTTTAACTGTTTTTGATGATTTTGGTAATTTTTAGATTTTGCGGCCTTTTTGGGGTGAACGGGTTCCCTAGTCGAATCACTGATAATTTTATGCAATTTCCTATTATTTTTAGCGAGAATCATTGGTGATTAGGATGAATTGATAGTGATTAGCATGAATCGCTAGCGATTCATATGTATTTTTAGCGCTTTGTGAAGTATGAATATTTGATGTTTTTAAAGATGTTGGTGTAAATATTGATGTGAGTTTTTGATATATTGTTGACATATTGTTTTTTATATTTATTGATGATACTAATTGATGGTTTTGTTTATTTTTATAGGTGGAGGTGAAGTTGAATATTAGAGACCGTATTCCATTGATTTTAGAGTAGGTGAGAGAGGACATGTCAGATGAGGATTGGGAACATGTGGAGGTGTGGGTTTTGGTTCCATGAGGTTTTATAGATGGATTCATAGATTTCTTGGTTTGATTTTGGCACTGATAGAGAGGTGGAACTCTTCCACCAATACATTTTGGTTACCCACAAGAGATATTACTATCACTTTGGAGGATGTTCACTGCATCTTGAGATTACCAATCTGCGTGTCAATGGTGTACACCATCACGGATGCATATAGGGATGTAATGATGGGTATATTTTATAGGGAGGATATTTTTGACATTGTATATGAGTCAGGGGGTTTTTCCTACGGCCATGTATATTTTCTTGAGAGAGAGGGTCATGCTCGGATGACTATGATTATGATGGCCATCATGTGTTACATATTGCCAGATTCCAGGAGTTGAATTTTTCATGGATGATGACTGGGGTGGTGTTTGAGATGATGGATCATCAAACTATTTTTGAGTGGGGGCCTACCCTACTTGCATAGACATTCAAAGAGTTCTGGACCTGGAGGGCTCACAAGCGTTATGGTATAGATGTTAGCTTCTTTGCTACATGTGTGTGCTTTGGATCATATAGATATTGATGGACCATCGGGGTCACCATTGGCCATCGGTGATCGCACCGTAGGTTCATGTAAGAGGAGGAGGTCTGGATGTGATATTTTTATCACGAATATTCTTAGAGATGGAGGAGGTACCAGGTGTGCTGGAGGTGCACTTGCTCTTGGAGGAGAGAAATGGTGCTAGAAAAATGCCTGAGGATGTTGATTTTACTATTTGATTGTATATGATGTCATAGGCTCATAGAAGCCCATTTTTGTATGATGACATATATTGATTTTTTGGACATTGATTATGATATATTACCGGACTTTTATTTATACGTATATATGATGATGTTGACAATGGATTATGGTTTATATTGTGCTTTTAATTTGCATGTGGTATATGTTGTATACTTCTATTGAAAATGTGTTAATGTTTTTAGATATTTTTTAATGAATATGATATGATAAAATGTTTAAACATGCTTTAAATGATTTTAAATTATGATCTAACAAACGTGCTAAATCAAAAAAATGTAACTAAATAAAATGAGGTAAAATTGGAATGATTGCCCCACTATGAATTTGGTCGAATACGTGATGGGTTTTGACAAACACTTGCACTTGTGGCCTTCTCAGATGTTAACTAAGATCATTAATGGGTAGTTATGTAAATCACAATAGGAATGTGGGTTCAAGTGAATGTATTTTGCTATGATAACAAAAGGGATTTTTGGTGTGTGGGTCGATGTGGGAGAAAGGGATCTCCTTTTCAAAGGTTTCAAAGGGATGATGCCCCAGATTTTTATATTAATTTGAAGAAAATTGATCGATGTGGGAAGCTTTCTATGATGGGAAAGTTGATTTATGCGAGAAGCTTTCCTAGATGCATTTGATTTTTGAAGGTTGGTCAATATGGGAATCCTTTTACATGAGTATCCATTTTGACTCTTGACTGGATGGATGTCTTTTAAGGGAATGTTCCATGATCTTTACTTGCGAGTTGTACTTTAAGGGAGCATTATAATTTTTTTATGATGATTTAGATCTGTAAATGTTTTTCCTTCAAGGATCGGGATATTATATTTTAATGTTTTGATAAGAGGAGCATCCAAATGATTTTCATATGTTTAAGTTGAGGAAAAAACCTAATATACCTTTTCAAGGAGGGGATAAAAATGTGCATGTGACCTACACACATATGCCTCATGTCATGTTTTGATTGGTATGGAATGGATGGGTGTAATGATTTCAAAGGGTTCCTACAAAGGAAGGAACTTTCTCATGTGAAAGAGGTGATAAACATGGTTGTTGTGCTCATCTTTAAGCCGTATTTAGGATGTTGACAAATAACCACACCATTGTAATGATACAATGAAGTGATAGAATTAAGAGGTAACTACTGTCATGGAAATAAATTATTTAACAATAGAAAGGACACAATTTCAAAGCATTCAAAGGTTCCCTTTCAATTTCCCCATCAAGAGAAGTGAGATGATATGCTCCTAACCCATACTTGTGAGTGATAATGTATGGACCAATCCAATTGGGGAAAACTTTCCACGTTTACTCCATTCTAATGTAGTAACATTTTTATTTTCCTTAAGTACAAGATCACCAATTTTAAAGTCACGTTCCTTGAAATATTTTTTGTATGCTCTATTAATGTGTTTTTGATAGACTTGATGATATTCGAGGGCTACTAGACACTTTTCATCTAACAAATCAAGTTGTGTTAAGAGGTCCTGAAATATTCTTCATCTAGGATGAAATATTTGTGAGATACATGAAGTGACATAATTTTAATTTCAAGAGGTACAATGGCTTCAAATCCATATATAAGTGAATAGGGTGTAACACCCATAGGTGTGTAGATGCTAGTTCAATAATCCCGGAGAGCAAACAGAATACTGGAGATGTTAGTTCCTTCTGCATGATCTACTATTTTCATAAAGACTTTCTTAAGTATTTTGTTAGAGGCCTTGGCCTATCCATTTTATTGAGGATAAAATGGTGACGAGAAACTAAATTTTATGTTAAAACTATCACGAGAGATTTTTAAATCCCTTATTTTTAAAGGATTTTCTATTATCTTTGACAAGCTTGTGCAAGATACCAAAATGAAATATGATATTTTGATATATGAAGTTGATAATAGGTTCCAATGTTTTTGAATTCAAAGGGATGGATTCAACCTATTTAGTGAAGTATTTGGTTGTTGTGATTATGGAATGATCTTGTTGAGATTATTTTGAATTGATTTTACCGATGAGGTCTAACCCCCATTGAGAGAAAGGCCATAAGTCTTGGGTGGGTTATAATGCATGACTAGGGACATGGATGAGATCTAAATGGAGTTGGCATTTAACACATTTCTTTATGTATGTAAAACAATATTTGGTGCTATTAGGCCAGCAATACCCTATCTATATAACATGTTTAATGATGGAATTACAAATGAAATTTCCACCACAGATGCCATCATGGAATTCTTTGATTTCTTTGATTGATTCATGTGATTTAAGGCATCGTAATAGTACACCATTGAAACTACGTTTATAAATAATATCACCTATGATGATGAATCAAGTGACGCATTGAAAAAGATTGTTTAGCACCATGTGATAAGTCTGATGGTAGTTTACATTCAATGAGATAATCATATATTTGTGTGTACCATAGATTAGGTGGATTGTTGTCAATTTTATTGATGGAAGGTAGCTCATTTTGATGTGAAGGATGATCTAAGCATTGAACAACCACGGACATTTTAGTTTATCACTTGATTTTTCTATTTCAAAAGGGACAAGGGATCCGAGGGATGCCATAGTGTCTATAAACTGTTAGAAGATCATGGAATGGATTGAATGGTGTAATGATCAAATGTGCCAAGGAGAAATTTGACACAACTTTATATTTTGAAGGATTTCATTTTTACATTGATATTCTCCTTTAACCTAACTAACGTCTAGTTGTGAATCTCCATAGATTTCCATGATTAAGGCTTCATATTTTACCATGTTATTAGTACATTAGAAGTTAAGCTTAAAGGATAACAAAAGTGCAATGCTCCAGGGTGGTATGATAATGACTCTAGCTCCTCCCCTTCTTGGCACCTAGCACCGTCAATGAAGAGGGTCATTTTAATGGGGATGAAATCAGATTCATCAATGTTGTTAATAGATTCGTCAGGAAAATGTTCATGAGGTATTTGATTATCTGGAAGGGGTGCATCGGTGAGCTGATCTGTAATGGATTGACCTTTAATATTATTTTGAGATATGATTTTGAGGTCAAATTCAATCATGAGCATAAGCCATTGAGTTATGCGATCACTATGATAAGGTGTAGTGTACATGGCTTTAAGTGGATTAAATCTGGTGATGACATATGTCTTGTGATTAAGGAGATAATGTCAAATTTTAGAGGTGGAAAAGTATAACACACAACATAGTTTTTTAGCTTCAGTGTAGCGAGTTTCATACTCATGGAGTATGCGGATAATGTAGTATATGGCCTATTCATGGCCTTGATTATCATGGTGGGTGAGCGTATCTCCTAGAGGATATTCGAGGTGGATATGTATAGATAGAATGGATCCCCTCACGAGGTGGAGTAAGCACATATGGGTATAATAGATACTATTTTATTTCATCGAAGGATTTTTAGTAATCAAAATCCCAATGAAATTCTATGTCTTTATGAAGAAGATAGTGAAACGGTTGATAATGGTCAAAAAGTTGTGATATGAAACATCAAATGGACTGTAGTTTACCTTGAAGGATACACATTTGTTTAAGATTGGATGGTGGAGGAATTTCAATTATTTCCCTAACCTTTGCTTTGGATCAACATCAATGCCTTGGATAGATACGATGAATCCCAAAAATTTTCTAGTGAGGACCCCAAAAACATACTTTGCAGGATTAAGATGAAGACATAATTGGATGAGACAAGTGAAGAATGATTCAAAGAAATCAAGATGGTCTTTTCATTATTTGGATTTCCCTAGGAGATCATCAACGTAGTCTTCACTAATTTTTTCGACGAGGTCATGAAAAATGTATGTCATGGCATGTTGATAAGTAGCCCCTGCATTTTTAAGACCAAATGGCATGACACAATAGCAAAAGGTTCCTCAAGGGGTAATGAAAGAACTTTTTGATTGATATTCGGGGAGATGAGGATTTGGTTATAACCGAGAGATACCATCTATGAGGGAGAAAATTTCATGGTCACCATTAGGTTGATGAACCGATCTATGTTTGGAAGAGGCAAATCATCTTTAGGACAGGCAAGATTGAGATCCCTGAAATCTTTGCAAATGTGTATTTTTCATGAGAATTTGGTTACGTGGATGATGTTGGAGATCCACTGTGTGTATTCAATGGGTATGATGAAGTTAGTAGATAAAATGCCTTGCAACTATTCCTTAATAAGGAGAGCTATGCGTGGATGCATTTTTGGAGATTTTTTTATTGGCTTAACATCAGGATACATTACTATGTTGTGGAAAAAAATGTTAGGATCGATTCTAGGCATATCACTCTATGACTAGGCGAAGGCTGGGTGATATTTTTTTAAAAATGAGGTGAAATAATTTAATTCTTATGGATCTAGAGATTAACCAACCTTAACTATGTGGGGATCCTGAGGGGTTCCCAAGTTAACGTCAAGGTTGGATTCATTAAGGAGAGTTTGTGTGTCTTATGGTAGGGATTTATGAAGAAAATGCTCTTTGGCTCCCATATGGGAAAGGATATCCCGGTCATCTTGACATTGGAGGATGTCTACGGTAGGTGAATATTCCTCAGCCATTTCTGGCCAAACAAGGGGTAATGATTTAGTGAAGTGATCATATTGATAAGTACGTGGCCCTAAATATAGAACATTTATTTTTAAAAAAATAGTGGGATGAGTATAGTGTCGTCTATGTCTATGGGATCTTCGGTCTACTTGGCAAGCAGTGATGGTTCTAGTTTGGAAATAGTTATGGATGTGGAAAGTTCATATGTAGTGGCTTTGCACATTTTGGAGGTGAACCTTTTATAACCTAAACCACATTTCTCATAGGATTTAAGGGAATGTAGGATAGGTTGATCATGGGTTCCTTGTTCATAACTCCTGAGGCCAAAACCTCTCCACGCGCAGTGATGAAGATACATGCGGGTGAAGTTCAGATTATCGAGAGATTTTAATTTTAGTGTGAATGGCATAGCGAGTTTTGGATTAATGGCATGGGATTAATAGCGTAAGGAGTTTTGGATGATATTCCCCAAGGGTAAGGAGTTTTACAGACCTCACAAAGGGAGGAATCATCTAGTAATTTGGAAGAAGGGACAAACACATTGGTATATGCTTTATTAGATGGTTCATATGTGGATTTAGGTACAAGGACATTATTTTGGTGGTACATCATGTAGTATTTAGTGAATGGATTTAGATCAAGTAGGGATGGTGATGGTACAACCTTCATGTTCATATTTGAGATAATGATGGAGATTGGAAGGAATGTAGCGCATGGTGCGTATCCAAGGGCATCCTAATAACATGTTATATTGAAAATATCCTTCTATAATGTAGAAGAATTCGGTAGGGTTTTGATGCCAACTTTAAGTGGGAATATGCTAGTGCCCAATGTGTGTGTGATAGTGTTGTTGAAGGATCACAATAGAACCAAAGTTTGAGTGATAATAATGTTGGGTAATTTTAGTTATTCAAAGGCGAGAGATGATATGATGTTAATGTTATCCAAAATAAGCCCCTTGCTTATTTTTTTGGCTAACTCCCTTCATTCCTTCCTTCCTTGTGTCTCAGTTAGAAATTTCTATCTTTCAGTCCACTCAAAATGTTCTGAAATGGTTTCATTGGATAGAGCATCTTCTCAACTTTCTAGAATGGTAAATTTTTCCTTCTAACTCCTTGTATTTTTCAAGTTATGGCTCGGTGGAGTTTTGGAGGGAAATTTTCCCATGGGAGGCCCACTAGACAATTAGAGGAGGCCATGTGTCCTCGGGGTCATTGGAGATCGGAGTAAGCGGGAATAGGTTGAAAATTTTTCCAAGGTTGAAGCAAAGGAATATCTCGGCCTGAAGGCCCACCAATGAATCGCAGCCTGCCATGTGTCCTCGAGTCGGTGGGAGGTGGAAGCATGGAGGAAAATTTTCCCTTTCACCAAATTATGGAAAATAGAGTAATGAAATCCCGCCCGATGGCCCGCACTGATCGAGCATGCCACGTGTCCATGTGGTTAGCAAAAATATTAAGGTGGGCCCATAGAGGAGAAAGAGCTTGTTCAGAACCGCACCAATTAGAAGGTGCCACATGTCCTGTTTAGGGAAGTGGTCATTCGTGATGGAAAATTTGGAAGTGATGGCCCACCAACCAATCAGAGGGTGACACGGGGTATCGGAGCTTTGGGCTAGCAGAGAATTTTTGAAAATTTTCCAAAGACCAAAATGGTGTATAAAGCTAAGGGAAGGCCCAGGACCAATCATAAGGAGCCACATGGCATCGGGTCAATGGGAGGTGGAAATTTTTGGGAAAATTTTTCCAAAGCCAAAACAGGGAAAATTCTAAATTTCGAGGCCGCCAAAGATTCAATTTTGCCTAGTTTTGCCTAATCTTCGAGGAGGGCATAACTAATGATCCAAAGCTCGATTTTCACATTCTTGGTATGATTGGAAAGCTAGTGAAATTATCTACATGATGGAGGGCTCAATTTTTTGTTTTGGTGGGTTTTGGAGAGACAAACTCAAAAATGCCTCATCACTGAGAAAGGAGAGCAGAACTAATGTTTCAACCACCATTTTAATGAAGTATGGTTCATATTCTCTCCCAGCATGGTCAAAAACATTGGGGAATGGAATTTTAAGGGAACCCATGTTGTTTTAATGCATTTTGGTTGGTGGTTGAAGCATCCCTTCATGCTTTCCCATGTTTTCTCCTTCCTGGGCTCAAATTTTCATTGTTAAAAGCCAGATTTGGCTCATTTTGTAAAGGTTGGACATTTTTATGTTTTGCAGACTCCCTCTTTCACCCTAGAAAGTGATTTTGTGGAATTTCAAACCTCTTTCAGGACTACAACATGTTTTCTACCTCTCTGCTATTGTAATGCATGTATTTTTATATTGAAAATGATAATTCAAGCTCTGTGAATGAGTTTAAGTCCTCTTCTTGTGTTGTTTACTTCATTTCGATCTTCATTACATTTTTATCATTTTGTGTATGATGTTTTGTTGCATTCTCTTAATCTGTGTCAATTTACAGAAGTAAATGTTCACCACTCCTTTGGTGTATCACCTTATTAGTCTTAGTTTTATTTATTTTGCATCCTCTACCCCTATCCCCTTGGAATTTAGAGTAGGATTTTGAGTTTTAAATCTCTGCAATATTCAAGCAATACATCTGATCAGAGGATTTGATGAACCAACCTCTAATCTAAATATTCTTTTCCCATTTTTACAAGTCGCACACTTGGGGAAAAGATTCAATGTTATGCAATCACACTGGATGTCCATGATCAAACTAGAGATCTGATAAACATCTAGGGGTTTTTTGAACCTGTACTAATAGTTTTGGCATGCCCGGTGGGACATTAGAGGTCTTCATCTTCATTGTAAAAAAATTGATGTGCATTTGTTGCAAGATTCATTCTTGAAAAGAGCCTTGATCTGCACATCTGGCGGCTCCAAAGAGGAAGAGTCAACTAGTTTTAGTAGTCATAGTCTAAAGATTCATGAGAAGAATCAACACAAGATCAAAAGCCAGAGAAGAAGGGTTGTCTAAGTATCTGCATAGCTATCTCTTGGAAGAAGGCATAGAGGAAGGAGGGATTCGAGAGGTCTCCATCTCCACCAAGTAGGACTATCAACTCCTCCACCTTCTAGACCTTTCACTCAATCAACAAGAGTTCTTAGGCCAATGAGGATGGCACAACCCAATCCTTATGTCAATTTCACTGGCAGCAGCCCACTTTCTCTCAATGTGCAAAATCTAGTTCCAGTTGCAACATTAAAGAACATTCCACACTTCACTGGAGAAAACCAAACTACCCCACGGTGATCATGTTAAAGACATTGCTAATGTTTGAGCAATCCATGAGATTGTTGAGATGCAAATTTTGTCAAATTATTGGCATCTTCATTCAAAGGGAAAACATTGCAATGGTTTAGAAGCCTTGGGGCTGGTTCTATCCAAAATTGGAATCAGTTGTGCATAGCCCTCCATGAGTAGTTTGGAGAAAAGGGAGATAATTTGTCTCTACTAGAACAATTGACAACCATCAAGAGAGCTCCCAATGAGTAGCTGACTAACTTCAACTTTAGATTTCAAAGGACTTGGGAAATAATTCTAGTGGCAGTAAGGCCAACAGCTGAAGGTGCTTTTCTATACTATCTTAAATCTTTGAATTATGATATTTCTATGTTAATTCAGTCCATGGGAGGTACAACTATACCTACAACTTATAGCATTGCCATTAGAGTTGAGAATTGTTTAATTCAAGCTGGTAAGCTAGCTCCTAGGCCTCCCATGCCCTTGTATCCAAATTTGGAAAATCTAAGCACTAGTCAAGCACCTACTATAGCTCCTATTCCCACTCCTAGAAATCGAGTCTAAATGAAACTTCTATTTCATCCTCTAGTGCTTTAAATGAACTCCAAGAAGTCATGAAACAGTTGCAAAAACTTAGGCAATGAGCTGGTTACACTCAAGAGGCAGCGAGAGCCAAATTTTTAGACCTTCTTATCAGACTCAATCTCAGCCTAACAGTAGCCATATCAGCCTAATAGACCACTCAATCCACCTGCAAATACAAATCAAACAAGGCCTCCTGCCAATAGACCATTTCAGCCCTACAATCCCAATGTTGCATCTTCCTCTAGAGCTTTAGTGCTAGTGAAAAATAATATGGCACAAGAGTATGATTGGTGCTTTCTATGCAATGAACCTCACAACTAGTCTATGTTCTTCAATGGTGCTTTGAACCAAGCTTTGATGGTGACAACAACTGGTGTAGAGAGTGAGGTGAGTCAAGAAGCAAACCAACAACAAGGAACATCCTAGCAAAATGCAGCTCTGAATGAGACTACACTAGTGAATTGGTAGGCTAAGGATTTTTGTGGTATGAATCAAGCAATGTATCAGAGTGTAGCAGCCAATACAAGGTCAAAGAAGAGGAATATTGGTGAAGGGCAGTCTTTGGCTCAAAGTGATCCACAACCTTCCATCACTCCATAAAGTGTTTTCAAGAAAAATGCAGTTCCCAAACATGTAAGGACAGCCCAAGCCACCTTCTAAACCAACTCAAATGCCAGTTGTTGTTGCCCATGTGCAAGAGAAGAATGTGCAGACCAAGGGGTATTAAAGAGATGTTTCATTCCCATTTAGCATCATTGATCAGATGAAGAAAACAAATGTGAATATATCTATGTGGGAATCACTATCCATCCCAGGCCAAAGAGATCTACTACAAGCTACCATGAATAATTGGTCAATTTCAAATCAGCAAGTTCATATGCAAGAGAAGGTACTCACAAATGCTGCTCAGCCTAAAGGGAATCATGTAGGATAGCAAGGTAAAATTTTGAAGCCCCCTCCATTCTATGTTTCATTGATCATTGGAGATAAGTTAGTACATAATTATATGATTGATTAAGGGCAAGCGATTACGTAATGCCCAAGTAAATCGCTGATCAGCTGGGTCTCCAATATGAAGTCATATCCAAAGGGGTAGTGAAATTGGATGGGACAGTAGTAACAATAGTGGGAATAATTAAAGATTTGAGCCTTACTTTGCATGCATGCCCCAATGTTACTGTTTTGCAAGATGTGTCAGTGATAGATTTGCCACCACTTTTTACCCTATGTTTGTCAAGGGATTTCACAACTAAAATTGGAGGCTACTTATCTACTGATTGGTCACACATGTTGTTTAGAACCAGATATGGGACTAAGGCCACAATCAGGTCTGAGCCTATTGCAAACTTTCACATTGAGCCTCATACTCCAAGCCAAATCAATGTTAATTGTTCAACATTTGATCAAGAAGATTATCCAAGTACGAATGGAGCTGACACCAAATTTGGAAGCATCCTAGATTTGACTCTTGATGAATGGGCAAGCAAGGTGCATGCTTTTGACCCTTACTAAGAAATATAAGAATCTAAACTAGGATTTTATTGCATACATGAAGAAAATCAGTCTATTCCTAGCATCACCAAGCTAGACCATAAGGATGACAATGAGGTATGACAACTATTTTTTGATGGATCAAGAAGTACACAAGGTGTGGGAGGGGGAGCAATGATTGTTTCACCTCAAGGAATTAAATATTATTCAACTTTTAGATTTCAGTTTGCATGTTCTAACAACACTTTGCTAAATATGAATCTCTGATACAAGGATTGCATTGGTCAATCAAGAGAGGTATCCAAACTTACAAGTTTTTGGTGACAGTGAGCTAATTGTTAATTAGGTTAAAGGGTAGCATGCTGAAAAAATGACCTACTCAAATGTTACAAAAATAGGGTGTGGAACCTCATTGAAGATTTTGAGGGCTTTAACATCAATTCCATCCATAGGAAGGAAAACCAAGCTATTCACGGAGCTTGCAGCGGTTGGGGCAGCCTTTGATGTTTTTGAAAGTATCAAGAAAGATAAATTACAGCCAAGAATTCATGTGATTATAAGGCCCTCAAAGTGCTGATAATAATGTGATTTCGCAAGTGTTTGAAAATGATCAACAAATCATCAATTTCTTGCAAGAAGAAGCTGAGTTCTCAGCCAAAAATCAAGAAAAATTAGAACAGCAGTATGGTGATCAGGTAGTATAGTTGAGAACCAACAAACTACCAAAGGTACTTGTCACTTTAGAGTCCATTTTTAATCCTAATGATCAATTTAGGAAGGAGAAGGAAAATATCCAAGTCAAGGGAGAAGATTCAGTGCCCATCTTGGTGGGAGAAGGCAAGTCACTTCAAGTTGGTAGAGTGACAACCGAGAAAGAAAGGTATGAGTTTATGCAACTTTGTCAAGAGTTCCTTGATGTATTTTCTTGGAGCTATGAGGACTTGAAAGGTTTCGATCCCAAGCTAGCTCAACATACAATTAAATTGGATCCAAGTGCTAAACCCATCAAGAAAAAACAAAGGCCAGTTAATCCACACATGGAGCCTCTCATGAAGAAGGAATTGAATAATTTAATAGAGGAAAGTATCATATTTCCCATCAAGCATTCTAGTTGGGTAGCAAACTTAGTTCTAGTCGAAAAGAATACTAGAGAAATCAGATTATGTGTAGACTTGAGAGATTTGAATAGAGCATCCCTCAAGGATCACTACCAACTCCCCTCTATGGAGCAGATTTTGCAAGTTATTGCTGTCTTTGAGAGGTTTTCATTGCTAGATGGCTATTCAGGGTATAATTAGATCATGGTAAAGGAAGAGGATCAGTTCAAGACAACCTTCACCACCAAATGGGGAACTTATGCATATAGAAAAATGCCATTTGGGTTGTCCAACGCTAAAGCTACCTTCCAAATGGAAATGGATATGGCATTCAAGGGATTGATCAACAAGATAGTACTGGTATACTTAGATGATATCACTATTTTTTCTAAAAGTACAACAGATCATCTCTTTCATTTGAGACAAGTGTTCCAAAGATGTAGAAGATTTGGGGTATCCTTGAATCCCAAAAAATGTATTTTTATAGCTCATGAAGGAAAGATCCTTGGCCATAGTGTTTCAAAAGAAGGACTAGCAATTGATCTAGAGAGGGTTGAAGCAATAAAAGCCCTACCATTACCAAGTCATAAGAAAGCCCTCCAAAGTTTCTTGGGAAGGATCAATTTTGTTAGAAGGTTTGTGCCAGATTTTGCAGCCCTTGTCAAGCCAATAACTATGATGTTGAAGAAAAGCATGGCTTTCAAATGGACAAAAAAAGGAAATGAAATTTTTGAGGCAATCAAAGAGGCTATCTCATAAGCTCCAACCCTCATTAACCCAGATTTCTCTAAGGATTTCACCCTTTATGCATCTGGAGGTGATGATACAATCTCTGCAATTTTAGTACAATAGAGAAAAGAAAATGTAGAGCGAGCAATAACTTTCTTTAGAAAAATCTGGAGGACTATGAAGTGAGATATTCCTTCATTGAGAAGCATGTTCTTGCAGTGATTAGGAACTTGAAGAAATTTAAACATCTAGTTTCAAATAACAGGGGTTCAACCGTTGGTTTCTCATGTGGGGTAAAGGACTTCCTCCTCAACAAATATTTAAATGAAAAACGTGCAGGGTGGATTACTCATGTTATGGAGTATGACATTTAGATCAAGGTCACCAAGCTGGTCTGAGGAAAAGGATTATGTGAGGAGATGGTCTTAAGAAAATCAATGGAAGCATGCAATGAAAAGGATGTTGTTTTGGTGCTGTAAAACAACCAAGAACAAGGAAATGTTCAAGAAGAGAATGATGGTGTCCTTGCTCCTTGTTTGACTCAAGACATAATGCACTTCCTACACACAGGTCTATGCCCTCCAAAGATGAAAAAAACAAAGAGAAGACGCTTTAGATTGTAGGTTGTCCCATATGCACTTGTTGATGGCATTTTGTTCAAGAAAGATGCAAATGGAGTGCTGCTAAGATGTGTTGGAACAAATAAGATTAATAGAACATTGGAAGAGTTCCATGGTGGGATAGCTAGAGGTCATTTTTCTCCAAGAGTGACAGCCCTCAAGATCATGAAGGCTGGCTATTATTGGCCCAAGGTATTCAGTGATTGTTATGCATGGATCAAGAGGTGCAAGAGTTGTGCTTTCTTCATAGGAAAGGAAATATTAGCTTCCCTTCCATTGCACCCAATTGCGGTTGACCAGTCATTCATGCAATGGGGTTTGGACTTCATTGGAGTCACTAACCCAAACTCAAGCCAAGGGCACAAGTGGATTCTAAGAGCCACATATTACTTCACCAAATGGACTGAGGCAATGGCACTCAAAGAAGCGAATGAATCTAACATTCTAGACTTCTATGAAGGGATAGTAACCAGATTTGGTATACCTACCACTATAATATCATATAATGCATTGGCATTCATAGGATCAAGGGTGACTGAGTGGGTTGTCAAAAATGGGATTTATCTTGAGCACTTCATCAAACTATTACCCTCAAGGTAATGGCCAAGCTGAGTCTACCAATAATAATTTGTTAAGGATCATCAAGAGGACTCTTGATGAAAATCAGAGGACTTGGCATACTAAATTGAAATCAGCCTTATGGGCTGATAGGATCACTCCCAAGAGATCCATAGGTAATTCTCCATTCAAGCTTGTTTATGGAAGAGAGGCAATTTTTCCCATGTCACTTGAGTTGCCTACGTTGGAACTCATGAAGCAATTGGAATTGTTGGAGTTTGAACCCATGGAGGTGAGATATGCAGAATTAATGGAGCTCCAAGAAATCGGAAAGAACGTGCCCAAGTGATGGAGAAGGATCAAGCCTTGATCAAGAAGACCTTTGATAGGAAAGCTAAGGCTAGTACCTTCCAAGTTGGAGACCTAGTATTAAAATGGGATGCGAGACTAAGCAAAGTCGGGAAGGCATTCAAAGTTTGATTCCGTTTGGAGTGGCCCCTACGTAGTCGCAAAGTGTAAGAACAACAATGCCTTCCAATTGTTAACATTGGATGGTGAAGAACTATAGATTCAAATTAATGGAATCCATCTAAAGCATTACTACTAGAGGGAAACTCTCTACCTTGTACATATTAGATTATATTTTCATTCCTCCAAGTGCTTATGCACATTGCTTTGTTGTAGCTTAGTTTTTACTTTCCCTAAGTGCTTTGGCATGAGCTTGCTGTCCCAAACATGTAGTTTTGTAGGTCATGTTCCAGATCAAATGATGTTCCACTCTTTCATCTTCCTCCTTGTAATTTTATAATCAGTTGGGGTACCAAGCAGAGAATTTTATGACTCCATGCCCAATGGATTGCTTTAGGAAACTGGTAACTTCATCCAGTAGGCAGATGACCCCTCTAAGTTGCCAAAATTGTTATCCAAAATAAGCCCCTTGCTTATTTTTTTGGCTAACTCCCTTCATTCTTTCCTTGTGTCTCAGTAAGAAATTTCTATCTTTTAGGCACTCAAAATGTTCTAGAAATGGTTTCATTGGATAGAGCATCTTCTCAGCTTTCCAAAATGGTAAATTTTTCCTTCTAACTCCTTGTATTTTTCAAGTTATGGCTCAGCAGAGTTTTGGAGGGAAATTTTCCCATGGGAGGCCCGCTAGCCAATTGGAGGAGGCCACGTGTCCTCGGGGTAGTTGGAGATCGGAGTGGCGGGAGGAGGTCGAAATTTTCCAAGGTTGGTGCAAAAGGAATATCTCATCCCAAAGGCCTGCCAATGAATCATAGCCTGCCACATGTCCTTAGGTCTGCATGGAGGTGGAGGTGCGGAGGGAAATTTTCCCTTTCACCAAATTATGGAAAATAGAGCGATGAAATCCCGCCCCGATTTCCCACACCAATCGAGCATGTCATGTGTCCATGGGGTCAGCAAAAACCTTAAGGCGAGGCCCACAAAGGAAAAAGAGCTTGTTCGGACCCACTCCAATTAAAAGGTGCCACATGTCCTATTCAAGGAAGTGGTCATTCATAATTGAAAATTTGAAAGTGATCGCACAACCAATCAGAGGGTGACACGGGGGGTATTGGAGCTTCGGACCAGCGGAGAATTTTAGAAAATTTTCCAAAGACCAAAAAGGCGTATAAAGATAAGGGGAAGGCCCATGACCAATCAAAAGGAGCCACGTGGCATCGGGTTGGCAGGAGGTAGAATTTTTTGGGAAAATTTTCCCAAAGCCAAAAAGGGGGAAATTTTTAAATTTTGGGCCCGCCAAAGATTCAATTTTTCCCTAAATATTTAGGAGGGCATAACTTTTGATCTAGAGCTCAGATTTTCACGTTCTTAGTATCATTGGAAAGCTAGTGAAATTCTCTACATGATGCAGGGATAAATTTTGTGTTTTGGTGGGGTTTGGAGAGACAAATTCAAAAACACCTTTGTCACAGGAAGGAGAGCAGAACTAACATTTCAACCACCATTTTAATGAAGTATGGTTCGCATTCTCTCCCAGCATGGTCAAAAACATTGGGAATGGAATTTTAAGGGAACCCATGCTGTTTTAATGCATTCTAGTTGGTGGTTGAAGCATCCCTTCATGCTTTCCCGTGTTTTCTCCTTCCTGGGCTCAAATTTTCATTGTTAAAAGCCAGATTTGGCTCATTTTGTAAAGGTTGGACATTTTTATGTTTTGAAAACTCCCTCTTTCACCCTAGAAAGTGATTTTGTGGAATTTCAGACCTCTTTCAAGACTGCAACATGTTTTCTACCTCTCTGCTATTGTAATGCATGTATTTTTGATATTGAAAATGACAATGCAAGCTCTGTGAATGAGTTTCAGTCCTCTTCTTGTGTTGTTTGCTTCATTTCTTATCTTCATTACATTTTTATCAGTTTGTGCATGATGTTTTGTTGCATTCTCTTAATCTGTGTCAATTTGCAGAAGTAAATGTTCACCACTCCTTTGGTGTATCACCTTATTAGTCTTAGTTTTATTTCTTTTGCATCCTCTACCTCTGTCCCCTTGGAATTTAGATTAGGATTTTGAGTTTTAAACCTCTGCTGCAATATTCAAGCAATGCATCTAATCGGAGGAGTTGAGGAACCAACCTTTGATCTGGAGATTCTTTTCCCATTTTTACAAGTCCCACACTTGGGAAAAGATTCAATGTTGTGCAATCACACTGAATGTCCATTATCAAACTAGAGATCTGATAAACATCCAGGGGTGTTGTGCACCCGCACTAATAGTTAATGGAGGCACCACTATTAATCATGACCCTCTTGATGGAGATGTCATTGATTTGAGTGGTAATGAAAAGTGGAAGGTCGTGGTCTTCTGGTCTAAGAGAGGGAATTTCAGATGGTTCAAATGATATAGCGGTGGATGTTTTAAGAGCACCCAAATTTTTTTGAAAGGAATTGGATCATTGGCTAGTATGGTTATGGATTGGAGGGCTTCTATCATAGTCTATTTTATGAAAAGGTGATGTCTAAACTAGCTCATAGAGTGACATCCTGACAGGAGATTGGTGTAATTTTTTCATAGAAACCTTATTTATTGCGATAAAAGGGGGTGTTACTTATTCTATAGAAATTTATCTTTTGATGATGATGTTTGGTTAGATTCCTCAGAAGCTAAGGAAAAGATACTTTAATCTTATTAGATGAAGTTGATAATTTAGGAGGTGGGGTATAATGATGAATTTTTAATTTTCTTAGGTTTAGATTGTTCTTTGTCATAATTTTGTGAATAGGTGTTGATGTTTACAACACCAACTCGATGGTCAGATGCTTTAGGGATAGATTTTTAGGTTTAGATAACAATGATGTTGATCTTTGGAGTTGTGTTTGATTGAGAAGGAAGGAAGGTCTGACTTCCAGTTCTTGTACTTTCAAGTGAAAGTGTCTACAATTTTCTACATAATGGCCTTGTTTTCTATGGTAATCACAGAAAATATTGAATTCATACCAAGCATGTTTCCATCCGTGATGATCAGATGGCTTAGGAGGTGGTAATGTAATAAGTGACCACTGAAGGAGGTCATCTAGGATGGTGGCATAATTCCCCTTAGGTGTAGATGTAGATGGGGAAAATTCACATCTATACTTCTCTTAGAAGGAGGTAAGATGGGTTGTTTAGTCATAGTTTTTTTATTTGTTTTTCATGGAGGATTTCTAGATTTTGTGGTGAGTGGTGGATAAAGAGCCTATATGGGTGGTCATTGATGTGAATAGTTAAACTATGTGACAGGTATAGTAAAAGTCTCATGTATGGGTGATCGTTGGTGTGGATAGTTGGATTGTGTAAAAGGTGTAGGATATGGAATTAGTGTAGGGGTTTGGTTGGGGGATTTTGATCCTGTAATAATAGGGTGATTAACATGTATAAGGGAGAAAGGTCCGCATAAAGGAATCTGATTGGGAAAAACATATTGAGGAATTTTAAACACCTAAACAACACCCTGTTTATGAGGTGATTTTTGGTTTTGGTTGAACTAGGTCTGATTGATGTGAATGCTGAAAAAGGGTCCAATCTCCCTAGGGTAGCGGGTATTTTGGGTTGTTTTTCAGATGTGGTTTTAGGTGTAGTTTTAGAATATGTAGAGGATGTGGGTGTGGGTTCAGTAATGGCATGTGATGAGGGTGTGGAAGTAGATTTAGTGATGTTCTCAATAGATGGAGGCTCAATAGCTTTGGGCTCATTGGATTCAGTGTTGGTTTTACAATTTTTGATTCGATAGGCAACGAGATGGGTTCGGGAATAAGATATATGTTTGTTATTATATTGATAGTATGGACATTATTTATTTTTGGTTAATCCAAATATGAAGGGTGATGTGGAAAAGGTTTCTTAAATATGTCAATATTTTGATTCAAGGTGCATTTGGATTGTGTAAGTGAATTCCCCCCTTTTCAATAAAATCTTGAAGTATGTTACAGAAAGTACGACACCTTTCAATTTCATGTACATTGACCCTATGGTATTTACAATAGTCATTATCTTGGTACCAAATGGGTTTAGATACTGATATGTTGATGGGTCGAATATGTGGGAGAGATATCATGTTGGAGGCAAGCAGTTTGTCAAAAACTACACTATAAATTTCTCCTATATGTGTATTAATACATTGTTGATGGGTAAGTTGGGCGTGGGTTTTCCTTGGGGGAAGATTTAACTATGACAGTGTTGGTGGATGTCTTAGACTTATCATTATTGGATGGTGATTTAGATGGGAATTCAAATTTTGGTTTCTTAGGACAAAGTTTAACCTGAACATCTTCTAGAGCTCACAGTTCCAATTTACGGGCCATGGTGAAAGCCTCATTAAAAGTTTGAAATGATTGGATTTGTAACGTGGATGAGATGTGTTTGGCACATGCACGGTAGAAGACCTCAATTAATTCTATTTTTGGTAATGTAAAGGATATTTGATTAGTGACACCCCTCTAATGGGTGATAAAATCAGTGATAGGTTTGTCTTTTAATTGTGTGATGTCATATAGGTCAGTGATAGTGATTTTTGTTGATATGTTTATGGAAAAGTGGTCTAAGAAAATTTGGGCAAGTTGTGCAAAAGAGAATAGGGAATATTGTGGAATGTTGTTGTACTAATATATGGAAATAATGGTGAGGGACATGGGAAAGGTCCTTAGCATTAGTTCTTGATCTTGAGCTATTGAATAGCGGGCATGACATAAGGCACAAATATGTTGTTAGGGATCTTAATTTTTGTAAAAATTGATAAAATTAGGAAGTTCCTAGTGAGGCGGATATGGTTTATATGGTACTAAGGGGTGAATGGGATCATTGCAAATTTGATCATAAGAGAGCACATTCTTGGATGAGGATGAAGTAACTTCGAGACTGGATATATAGTTTAAAAGGGATTGGAGAGGGTCGGGTTGATTTTGTTGATGTAAGGATGAGCCACTTGAAATAAAGATTGTATAATTTGTGATTATGTATGATATTGTTGAGGAATGCCTTGCTAGTAGGGAATGTTTTGTTGGGGAACATTTTTCTAAGGAACATTCTGTTGGTAAGGGGTATTTGGTTACGGGATGTTTTATTGTGGGATGTTTTGTTGAGGTACGTATTGTTGAGCTATGCCTATATCGAGGTATGTTTTTCTATGGTACATTTTATTGATAAGGAATATTTTGTTGAGGGATACTTTGATGATAAGGGATGTTCTATTGTGGGATGTTTTGATGAGATGGAGAACCTTGTTGGGAGGTTATAGGTTGTGAGGTTTGTATGTACTAGTATTGTAATGGCATTGATGTATGAGTGAGTGGTTGTGAATATGTGAGTGACTAATGGAAGTAAAAATCATAGACGGTAGAGGATGGTTCTGTTCTGAATGTTTTGTTGTGGGATATTGTATTATGGGATGTTTTGTAGGGGTGTAGATTATGGCATGGAGATTAGTGGTTGTGAAGGTTGTGGTATGTATTGTGAGACTAGATGAGTGCTAACAATATGCTTTGGTATTGATCGATGATGTGGTTATAGGAAGGTACATGGCAATGTTTTGAAAGGTTATAGTAACCTATTAGGAGGATACAATAATATAAAAGGATATGACACTTAGTGGAGGTGTTTTTACCTATGAGGAGGCCAGAGGAGTGGATGAGGAAGTAGTGGTACTACTTAGGGGAGGTGTGGAACCTATAGAAGGAATTGGTGAGGATGTAGACTATTGGGTAGATGTGTTTTGTGATGAAATCATGTGGAGGTCATAAATGGGGATTGAAGATACCTCAAATGCTTCAAGTTGATTGGTGGAAGATTGTTCATTCGATGTTTCAAAGGGGTTAATAGGGCTGACATATATCTCATGTTTACTATTGTTCTAGTGTTTTAGGTTGATTTGAAGTATATGGGAACACCCTCTTTGAATGATGCGGGGTCTTGATTTTGATCAATGAGATGTGTAATGGAAGATGAAGGATTGTAAGTGTATGGAATGGGTTGAGGTGTGAATGGTTTATGTTAGTGCAAAATCACAGCACCCCTGGATGCAGATCAGGCTTCTAGGTTGATCACTCAGGCATCCAGTGTGATTGCACAACATGGAAACCTCTCTCCAAGCGTGGGACTTGTGAAACTGAGAGAGGAATCTCCAGAGAAGGCTGGTTCCTGCTCCTAAACTACCTGCCACAAGCTATTCCAGTGCAGGCAAGCTAATCTAATCCTAATCTAACAATGCCAAGGAGACAGAGAGAGAGAGAGAGAAAGGAAAAGAACAAAAGCCTACACTAAAATGGTGATACACCAGAGAAGGAGAATGTTGGACATCTATCAAAACTGCCATGGGACAAAGAGAGGTGAGCAATGGGAAGGATGGACAGATGCATCACAGGCCCAAGGATAGATTTCACATAGAAAATGTCCCAAAACTCCATGAACACAGCTCCAAACCTGCAATGAACATTCAAACATGCACAAATACCTGCAATGAAGAGAGGCAAGAAGAGAACAAGCAAAAACGAGCAAGGATGGACAGATGCATCACAAAACACGTTTTGTGTTGCTCCAGAAGTTTGCACAGAACATCATTTCAATAGTAAAAGGCAAAAACGCCATTACAGAGCAAGGGAGGAGGTTCGAACTCCATTTTCAACCCTAGAGAAGAAAAGAAGGGAGGGCAGAGCAGAAAAGATGAACCACTTGTTATCTCTCTTTTAAAATGAGCCAAATCTGGCTTTATACAATGCATGGGTCGAGCCCAGGAGATAGAAAACATAGGAAAACGTGTAAGCAGCCCAACCATTGACCAAAACGCATTCTTCATTAAAATCGGTGGTTGAGACATCACTTCTGGCCATGCTGAAGAAGAATAAGACCCATGTGCATTAAAACTGGTTGTTGAAACATCACTTCTGGCATTACCACGCGTCAGATCTGTTTCTCAATTTTCTCTCTCCATACTGCACCAAAATTCGAGATTGATCCCAGAATCATGCAGAGAATTTCATAAGCTTTCCGTTGATATAAAGAACGTGCAAATCCGAGCTCTGGATCGAAAGTTATGGAGGTCTGAAGTTTTAGGGCACAAAACAGTGAAAACGTGTTTTGAAATCTTTCCCGCGCTCTGCCACCTGGATGACACGTGGCACGCATTGATTGGTCACGTGATTCTCTCTCCTCGCTCACCCACGGGTTTTTCTTTGAATTTTGACCTTTTTGATGATTTTGGAACATTTTTCACTTTTTCCCGCTTCCCCGCCACTTGTACGACACGTGGCATGATCTGGTTGGAGGACAGGGCGCGGGTCAACCTTGTCTTTTAAACTTTGGGCCCAAGACTTTTTGCAAAATTTCTAAGTCCCCCAAACTCTGCACTTCCCTGCTCCATTGGACACGTGTCCAATTCCTATTGGCTCGGGCCAGCGCTTCAAACCTTGCCCCTTTGACCCTTGGACTTTTCCCTTGTGACACGTGTCATCTCCTGGTTGGTCCACGGGTCTGCCGGCTCTTTCGCGTCCACCGCGTCTTTTCGTCCCGGATGCCCTTGTGCTGAAAATTCCCATTTCGGCCGAACCGGCTGGTTCGCGTCCATTCGTCCCGGATGTCCCAGTGCTTCGTGGGACAAATTCTTCCGGTTCGCCCGATCCGGCCGATTCGCGTCCTTTTGTCCCACTTGTCCCACATTGTTTCGGACTGAAGTTCTCCATTTCGGCCGATCCGGCGGTTCGCGTCTTCAAGGCCCAAATGTCCCATTTGCTTAGCGGGCCGCCTGTTCTCATTTCGGCCGAACCGGCCGGTTCGCGTCCTTCGCGTACTCTTGTCCTGAACTGTCCCGCTCAGCAGTTAGTCATTTTTCTTCCTCTTTCGGCCGGATCGGCTTTTCGCGCCCGCCGCGTACTTCTGTCCCAGATGTCCCTGTCGCTTCCAGACTGCCTAGAGGCCTTTCGGCCGATCCGCGTCTTTCTGTCCCACACGTCCCTACTGTTGCAAGGACTAGGACTTAGCCAATTTTCACGATTTTTCCTGGCCCAAGTTTATTTTCTGCAACCTTCTCGCATTTTCTCAGAGCTTGCTCTCTTCGACCTGGACAGGGAAGTTAGAAAAAATTCTGAAGGGACCCTAGAAACATGATTTTTGCTCTGAATCAATTATCTGCCTAGGACTTGAATATTATGATGCATGTTATCAAAAATTACCCTGGGGGGTGAATTTTGGATAACAATTTCATTTCAACATTTCTGGTTGTTAGATAGGAATTGAGGGAAATAGGGTTTGAGTCTAGAATTTCTTCAAAGATAGGGTCTCCCCTATTATAGAAAGGAGGTTCAAATGCTTCTGGTTGAGGAATAGAAGAAAAGAGATGTTTTGTTTCTTGTGGTCCAGATGTATGAAGGATTTGACCATGATATTGATGTGGGGAATGAAAGAGTTGTCCCATTTTGTTGTTATAGTTGACCCTTGATTCATTCCAAGTCTATTGGGTGTTAGAAAATGGATTGGATGTAACTATTTGATAATATGGGATTTGTTGTGTTGGTGTCGAAAGTGTTGTAGGGGGTGGTGTAGTATAGAATCGAGACATGTTGTTGAAATTTAGGTGGTGGAGTAGACATGTTTTTAGAAGTTTGGTTACAATCTTATTGTCTAGTAAGTACCATGATAAACAAACACACAAACACCTAGAAAATGAAAAATAACTAATTGGGTTGATTTACAAACAACAAACAAATGCAAGAAAAATATGTTATTTTGTATTTATCTTGATTAATTATGAAAAAGTGAAATGTGTAAGATGGTTAATAAGGGTCCTAGGAAATGGTAAGCTATGGATGGTTTTGGGTATGTTTATGGGCGGAGTCCTCGATATACCCAAAGGTACATGAGGCCCAAATCTGAACTATTGTTGGTGTGGGCATGTATATTAGAGCCTATCCCCTCACTTCACGGTCTTGCTTTGTGATAAGGGACTCGGGTGTTGCACCAAAATATACCAAAAGACATGAAATTATACTCATCCAAAACATTGATTTAGCTTCTCTATTGGGTGATGAAATCCCAATCGGGTTCACACTGGTGGGTGCTTTGTTTGAATACATTTTTATTTATAAGTGATTTGTGTTATCCAAAATAAGTGCCCTACTTATTTTGGCTAACTTACCTTCTTTCATTCCTTCCTTGTGCTTCAATATCAAATTTTACACATTTTAAGGACTCAAAATTTTCTAGAAATAGCTCCATCAGATAGAGAATTTTCTCACCTTTCTAGAAAGGTAAAATTTTCCTCCTAACTCCTTGTAAATTTTGAGTTATGGCCCGACAGAGTTTTTTGGGAAAATTTTCCTAGGTAGGCCTACGGCCAATGAAATGGTGCCACATGGCAGCGGAGGTCGGGGCAGTAGAGCGAAGTTGAAAAATTTACCAAAGTGGGCAAAGGGTTCAAAGGAAAAAACCGCTGCTGGCCCATGGGGGAGGATGGAGAAATTTGCAAAGGCCCGTCGAGCAATGGGGATGCGACATGTGTCCAGTTGGTGGCGAGAATTCGGGGGCGACGAAGGATTTGGCAAAATTTGCTAAAGTAGTAAAAGAGCGCCGGGTGAGAAATTGGAGTGCACCTCTGCTGGAACCAGAGAGTGACATGTGTCACCAGGAGAGCGGAGTGCGGGGAAATCTTGGGAAATTTTCCCAATGTGAAATCAGAGGAAAAGGTGAGGTTTGAGCCCACGTTTCCATCAGTGAATGGGAAGGTGCCATGTGGTAGTGGAGCGGTGGGGCACGGGGATTTTTGGGAATTTTTCCCAAACTAAAAAAAAAGGGAAAAATTCAAATTTTGGCCCACAAACCCATTTTTGCCCTAATTTTGCCAGTTTTTCCCTAAATCTTCAGAGGGCCATATCTTTTGATCTAGAACTTAGATTTTTATGTTTTTTATATCATTGGAAAGATGTTGAAATTCTCCACACGATGGAATATTCAATTTTTTTGGTGGATTTTGGTGGGAGAAAAATGAGAAAACATCTCTAGCACACAAAAATACAGAATTGACATTCAACCACCAAAATTAATGAAGTATGGGTCATTTTTTTATCTGCAGGGTAGTGTACTTTGGCATATGGGTTTGTCCATGAAGCCCATCACTTTGCAGGAAAAATTGAAGGGATTTGATTGGTAGTTGAGCTCATAAACCATTTTGCCCACGTTTTTGCTTTCCCTCCCTTTGCCATTAAAAGCCAGTTTTGGCTCATTTGTAAAGGGTTGAACATTTTTTTCTTGCTCCACATCGCCATAATTTAGAGTAGGATTTAGCATTAAACCTATCATGATTTATGCATAAACCCTAAACTAACCTAATAAGACCTATAACTTTCTATGGATAATTTTCTCACATTTCCACACCCATGACTTCAATGTTGTCTCCTCACCCGCACCTAAAAACCAAATCTAGAGGTCATTTATGACTTTTCACTAATAGCCCACAACTAATCCCTCATCTTCATTAGAAAATTTGAGGTCGTAAGTTGGCTATTTTACTAAAAATAGCCCACTTTTTATTACCTTATAATTAATAAATCCACCGATACCTGCCTCTCTACTCGACTTGACCAAGCCCACAACTAATCCCTTGGGCGTCTCTGGTTACGTAACCGCCATCGGCCTCTATAAATGACCGTCTCCCAACCAAAAACAAGGGTTGGATTTTCATTTGATCTAGAGGAGAAGTCATTGGAAGATCTGAATTTACTTGGCTGAGCAGAGACAAGTGAAGGAAAGAGAGGAGTTTGCAGAGAAGGACATCAAGCCCAAGACTGCAACTGAATAACCAGAGCCCAGTGACACTCATCCAAGCATCAGGAGAGGAGATAGCTCATCTCGGATTGTCAGACCATCCTACCTGAACCCTGCCTTCATCATCACAAAGCCCCTTGAACTCCGCATTTTTCATCGTGAACTAGTAAGTAAGTCTTATACGTTCTTTTAATAATATTTCTTGGATTTCTGAATCACAGTAATTACAAGTCTACTCCCAGATCCACTACCCGGTAACACCCCCCATCTAACTATCATTCCTCTACCCCTACACTACCCCAAGAATAGCTCCCATACCCTCTGAGCCTTCTCTATCACCCCGTTACCCATCCCCAATCATTTACTAGCCTTATAAACACCATAGTCATCTTATAGCCAACCTTTTACCAAACCCCTTAAATCACTACCCCTACCGATATCGGTTATCATCAACCGGCACCGGTGACACTGACCGGCATCGGTCACCGTGATTCAAAACCAAGACCAGCCTTTTCTCTATTGTTCTAACAAGGTAAACAAATTGTAATTGGACAATAGCTTATTTGTTAGAATTTGTGTTAATTCATATTAGCAGGGGAACTGACCACCTTCGAAAGGAAGTCTCATATTTCCTGGGCCCAAGGCAGTTCCCTCACTTATCATCTAATTAAAATCTGGTGGTCTTGTATTCTTACTTGCAGGTAGTCCTTCCAAGACAAAAAGGAGTTCTTCGCAGTCGATCTGATCTTTCTTTACGGTACGCGCACACCCTCTCGACATTCAACAGGTATTCCTCCTAGCCCTAACCCTTATCTGTTTCTCAAAGGAATGAAAGGATAGAAGCAACTCTATTCCAAAAGCTGAAACATTCTATGTGAAACATTTTGGCACGCCCGGTGGGACCCATTTCGGGTTTCTTTCTTTCTTGCTTGCTTTCATATAGGAGCATACTTGCTGTTTTCTTCTCCTAAAAATTTCACACGATATTTTCTTATATTTGGTAAAAGAATTTGTCTTGCTTTCCCAGCTTTGCATTAGTGAAAGTCATCTTCTTTGCTTCATCGAATATCATTTTCGATTTGGGTTTAAAACACGTGCATTACATTCTTGCTTGTTGTTTTCAATTCTAGTGAACGTAGATTAAGTAACAGGTCATACACGTGGGGGTGATTTCCATGGTATTGACAAGAAATTAATCTTACTTTCACTGCACAACACATACCGAATCACTTCATAATTAACACAACAACTCAAAACATCCCCCCTTTTCCGGTATTCCTCCGCCCGATTGAGGTAACCTTATAAGCCAAAACAAACTTGACATTTCCCCTAAGTCTTTTGTTTAGGATTGACATCATTCTGCGTCTAAAGGCATAAGCCCACAATAATTAAAACTAATCCTAGGGTTAGTCTCTAGATTTGCGTGTACATCTTGCTTGTTTTTAGCTCTGTTTCTCTGTCCTATACTAACAGTGATCACTTCAGAATAGTTTGATAGATGTACTAAGTATTGTTAAAAACTCAAATCAGCAGCTTCTTACAGTTTCTTATACCAGTCCTATTATACCGACATCGGTTATTTGACCGACGCCGCTTATAGCATAACCGAACCGACATCGCTAGATAGACCGATATCGGCTATCTCGCTTTACAAATCCCCCGACAAACCAAAAACCTACCAATTTCACCATTCTGAGGCTGTTTCTGTTCCTGATAGATTGAAACCCTACTGTGTACTCTTGTCCATGGTTGTTATCACTTGGAAGCAAGCCGCCGCCATGGTTTCACATGCCTGCTCTATGCCTTTTCCTGAATCACCCCCTTCACATTCTATGGGGAACCCTACGGACACCAGTGAGGTTCCTAAAATCCTCGTAGGAGATAAGGAATTTGTAAAATTTTTGACGCTAATCCTAGCACTGCTGATAATATTATTTGTCTCATGCCCCTGACCGTACGCCCGATGGTCAACTCCTTGTTGGCATGCCTATTAGTATAGCTGCTCATTTAGCTCCTTCTCTCGCCTGATAACTCCGCTTTTCCTTCTGCATCCTTAGCCCCGTCTCCCAATCCAGCAGCTTCAGGGGTTCATACGGCATAGATTGGCTTTCCTTTGGTTAATCTTGGGCCCCACATATCATTACCGCCGACTACTCCTACCTCGTCTCTCTTGCAGACTGCTCCTTTCATGACTTGCTCTCTGCCACCTATCCACACGAGCTTTCCTTCTCAAGCTCCGCCCACCTTTTCATTTCCACACACGTATCCAGTGACCTCAACATCTTATATAGGACATCCCTATTCGGTCGCCTCAACACATTCGTCCTCCATACCTTATCAACATTTAACCCCACCATTGTCTAGCGGTGGCCCTTGGCCCAATCTGCCTCCGTTTACCACAACCGCACCATCATCTCATCCAACTACCGATTTAATCAAACAAATGATGGACAAAATGCAAAATCTGAGGCTTCGCTTTCAGAAGTCGTAGCGCCCGACATACGAGCAAGTTTGTCGAGCCTATCCACCCTTCTCGTCCCCCTTCATTCATATCCTCCTCAATGGGAATTACCAAAATTTACTCGTTTTAATAGTAAGGAGGATCCTCAACAACACTTGCACTCATTTAGACATGCCTACTATCTAATTGCTCATGACGATGCCTTACTACTCCGCACCTTTCCCATGTCCTTATCAGGACCCGCCTTGAGTGGTACAAAGTGCTTTTTAACCCAAAGACTCAATCTTCTCTTTTAACCAACTAGCCCAATCTTTCTTGGATCATTTCTCCATTAACATTGCCAAGAAAGTATCTATCACCGACCTCTATGCCATCCGACAATTTGAAGATGAATCTATCGCAGATTTCGTTGGACGATGGCGGGGCCTTATCAACCAACTTACATATGCCTTGCCTCAGGCCGAACTTATCAAACTTTTTACGCGGGCCTGCGCTAAGCACATCTCTCCTACCCTCCAAATTCAAACTTTCCACACATTTGACGAGGCCTTTACTATGGCTCAAAAACTAGAGATTCGAGCCTTAGAGGAAGAGAAATTGCGGTTGCACAACAAAAACCCCAATTTCCAAACCCAAGATTCCACCAACAAACCTAACACCACCAATCCTCACACATCGACTCGCTTCAAATCAAAAGGAGTCAGCACGCGGTGATGGTCAAATCCCAACCACCGCCTAATACCCCGCCAAAACCACCTATAAGTATAAAGCGAGAGCCCATCAACTACACTCCTCGGGAGAAACTTATGGTGTGATATTGGAAAATTGCTTAAAGCAGAGCCATTACCTTACCTCCCGTTAAACCTCACTCCGGGTTTGATTCCACCCGCCATACCTTCTGGTACAAAGAAAATGACTTCAGAATTCCACCACGTGAAGGGACACAAATCATGAAAACGCAAGATGTTGAAAAACATCGTGCAGAAATGGTTGATGCAGGAGATATAGCCCTCGATAATCCTAACGCTCCTGCTAACCGAAATTTGAAAATTTTCAACAAACCGTTCCCGAATCACTCTTCTAACAGTAACATAAACCAAGATATCTTAGCCGAGGAGAGTGTTCATGAGATCCATGCCATCTTCGACTCCCAGCCAAAAGCCTCTATCGAAAAAATTCTGAATCAAGCCTCTTCACTAACGCAGGAACCCGAACCCCCTTCATCACCATCAAGACAAGACGAAATCCTTGCCGTTCCTTTACCCATCAAGGAATTAACCGCCCAGAGGTCTCTTCTCACAGATGAGCCTTCTTACACCACATCCTTGCAAGATTGTGAGCGGATGTTATCTAACTTATCTATTTCCCAAACATCTCCTTCTACCATTCTTGCTGTACAAGAGGAAGGCTCGCCACTTCTTTTGTCATCCTTAGATGAGAAACCTCTTGCACCAACATCACCAAATTCTTTAATTATGATGGATCCTCTCAAACATGCCCTCCTACCTATTAGTTCTTCATCGCCTAAATCTTTTCAGCTGACCGGTTGACCTCTTAACGCCCATTGATACAGTGCCTCATCTACCCCCTGTATCACACCCACAGTGGACCGGAATCACAACCCACCTTTCTTCCATACAAAAGTTCCTATTTACACGTGAGGATTGTCATCCCTCAGAAGATAGACGAGTCCTATGGGAACGTTTGAGTACCCCATATTCTACTCAAATGCAGATGACCGATCCCGACGCCTCTACCATATACCCGAAGTGTTTACAGAGGCTTGAAATGCCTATGTCCTCATCTTCACCCCCCTCATCTCTACCAAATACCTCATCCACCTCTATTAGCCTAACCAAATCTTCCCCTACGCTTGGGACCTCACCAATACCCAGTCTAACACACCCACCTAAGTGGCTAGATTTATCTAAAAATAAAGTCGTCCATCCACCTAGGAGACAAACCCAATCTCCTCAAGTTCAATCTATGCCTCGGTCACAACTAAAACCATCGTCGTCACACCTACCTTCCATATTGGGACCTCATCCCTCCACCTTGCATCAATATATCATACCTCCTGCGTTTTCTTTAAAATGACCTACGCCTTCTACACCCATACAGAGATCCAAGGGTATATCAACACCATCATCCCGCGTATCCTGTCCGCCTATCAACCCTAAACAAATTCCATCATCAAAAGATTTGTTTGTTGTCACTCCTATTGCTCCGTGGTTGTTTTCTGATACCACATCATCTGTGGCCTCATCATCTAACCAGCTAAACATAGCTTCTGCGCCAAAGAAGCCACATTTAGTTAAAACCCATTATCAAAATCCCTTGGCTAAACCGCCACCCATACAAATCAACCATACCCCGTCATTACCAAAAACTACCCAGTCAATAGCTTCATCTTCCTCTGACTTTGACCCACTCAAAGGGTCTTACGCCAAAATCCTTGCTATATTGGTGGAGAATGCGACCATTTCCCTACCCCCACTTAGACCTTATGATCCATCTAAACCTCGACCTATAGGTTATGATGAGTCTAAAATCTGCGCTTACCACCGCACACCAGGACATGATGTAGAGGGATGCAAAGCGTTGAAAGCCATACTTCATCACCACCTCTCTCGATGTAAAGGTTAAACAAGACAACTTACGAAGGGAGAAACCTTTAGCTTCAATCCCCTCTCCTATACCACCTGTCCTCGCTTCACCAAGATCTATCATTATTACAACCCCACCTCTCGAAGACCATGACTTATCCCTACCATCCTCCTCCTCTCGTGTTCACGAGATCAACATGATTAGTGTTGCCACTCGAGGGTAGAAAAACAATGAGAAAGCTAAAGGAAGCACACCTGCGGCCTCTCTTTCTCCGTCCGCCATCCCGATCGCACCACCACCTAAAGTGGTTATTCGTGGACCTGCCTACCCCGTCTCTGATGGAGTTTCCCACCGTACCATGATCAAACAGCTTCACCAATCACCTCAGTAAATGACACTCATATGATCTCATTCAAACTTCTGAATCTCATCGACAAGCTCTCGTTGACATCCTCCAAGGGATAGAGGTCTTACCTAATGAAACCTTGCCTGTTACCTCCATTCTAACACCCAATCACGTTGCTTCGCTCACCAAACAACCTATCTCCCCAACCACTTCTATCTCTCGTACAAAGCAAGCCACCGCCGCTTTCTCCAAGACGAAATTGTTGACTTTGGTGCGTAAGATCCCGACCTCGCTTTTTCATCTCACTTATGTCCGGACATTCGGTGTGCGTCATGTTATGATTGATGGGGGTGCTAGTCTAAACATCATCTCTTCAAAAGCCTTCCAACAAATGAATATCCCTTCTAGCCGCATGTGTGCCAACCCCATTATGTCATGGGTTTCAATGATGCTATTACTTCTACCTTAGGTACCGTGATCCTTAACATTCATGTAGGGCCACGCACTTTACCCGAACTCTTCTATGTCCTCGAGGGAGAGTTCCAATACAATATGTTGTTAGGCCGCCTCGATCCGGGCTATGGGATGCGTTCCTCCACCTTACATGATGCATAAAATTTGAGTACGAGGGAAGTCCTACACCGTAAAAGCTGATCCTCCCCCCTTCAAAACCTGCAATATGTTATATCACCCTAATGATGTGCTTGTACCAGTCAAGACACCCATTCATCCAACCCAACCATCCACTTCAACCACACCTCTACCATCCACTTCAACCGCACCTACACCTTCAACCAATGAAACCACCATCGCAAATACCACTTCCTTTCCCGCAGACAACATCCCAACCTCAGACCCCTTAGTAGATGTTTTTCAATGCCTTACGCTGGGGGAGTACCACCTATATAACGTTAGTTCTTTCCATACCCCACAGGAGTACGGACAGTTACATGCGCATCCTACCTACGACCGTCACGTGGGGGAGGTAATCTCTTACGGACCACCTAATTGCCGCACCAACCTAACGTATGGGGGTGTCGACGCATCCTCCGTTACCCCTGAACCTCCTCTTGGTGTGGTTCCCTTCCAATCTGATTTTCAATACCTGACAAATCGTTGATTTCGCCCTCACCTTCTTGACTCGCTGTGCTTGGAAAGGCTTTGGTTTTGGTCTTTATGAACAAGGCCGACATACAATCATTCCCGTAACTACACGCAAGCACAATGATCGTAGTGGTCTCGGATTTCCTGAAACACTTACACCGAAAGAACCTCATGTCAGTTGTATTCTGGAAGATGACGACGTCACCCCTACCAAACCATCATCACCCATTTTGCCATCATCACCCACAGAGTCGATAGACCCTGAATCTATCCCTCCTACCTTTTTTTTTTCATAAATGCTATCTTCCTAGGTCCTCTCACTTATCAACGCGATAATGAGGACCCATCTTCTCTTCCCTTCTCGTATCCATATCCGCATGATCAAGAGGATTCACCTTCAATTAATGTTGTTGAGTGCCGTGATGACGACTCCATCCTCACTTACCTTGTGTGATGACTCCTATATTCAACGCGCTTACCTTCAAAACTCAAACCATGTTGAATGAGTCGACTATAGAAATCAACATCCACACAGAGGAGGATCCTCACATTGTGAAGATCAGACAATCCCTTAACACATCAGAACAAGCCGCCTTTACTACCTTTCTCCGTACCCGCAACCAAGCTTTCGCTTGGTCCTACGCTGACATGCCAGGAATTGATCCTGACATTGCTGTCCATAACATTACCCTAAAACCCGATTCCAAACCAGTCAAATAGAAACTGAGAAAAATGCATCCACGCATTGCCCTCTTGGTCAAAGAAGAGCTTCAACGACTCCTTTCTGTTTCCTTCATCTTGCCTATTGACTATCCTCAATGGATTTCTAACATCGCACTGCTACTAAAGCAACGGGGACTTTGGATATGCACGGATTTCCGAGACCTTAACCTCGCTTGCCCCAAGGATGACTTCCCCCTCCCAAGTATTGATCAACTTGTTGATCTCACTGCGGGCCATGAAATGCTTTCTCTCATGGATGGCTTTTCGGGATACAATCAAATTTTGGTAGCCTCGCCGATCAACATAAAACTACATTCATAACTCCTTGGGGAACCTTCTCGTTATCGTGTCATGCCGCTTTGGCCTTAAGAATGCTCGGTGCGACCTATCGGCGGGCTATGACTTACATTTTTCATGACATTATGCACACTATCCTTGAGGATTACGTCGATGATCTTCTTGGCAAATCTAAACATCGCAGTGAACATCTCGATGTTTTAACCATTATTTTCGATCACCTGTTACAATATTCTATCCATCTTCAACCAAAGAAATGTGTCTTTGGTGTCCTTTCGGGAAAAATTCTTGGTTTTATCATCTCTTTGCATGGCATTGAGGTCGATCCATCTAAAGTCAAAGCTATCCTAGAAATGCCCCCACCCAAAAACCTCAAACAATTGCGTAGTTTGCAAGGTAAACTTCAATCTATCCGGCGTTTCATTTCCCAACTCTCGATCGATGTCAACCTTTCCATCACCTTCTTAAAAAGGACATTGCCTTTCAATGGAGCGAAGAGTGTCACCAAGCCTTTGAAGCTCTCAAAGCCTATCTCTTGCAGCCACCCGTGCTTATCCCACCTCAGGATGATCGCCCTTTCTACCTTTACCTTTCTGCCACTGACCATGCTATAGGAGCCATGCTCGCACATCGGACTCGGCACATCGAGAACAAGCCATTTATTATATAAGTCGTACTCTCATGGATTACGAGACTAGGTATACACATGTAGAAAAATTGTGCCTAGCCCTATCATTCGTAGCCACCAAACTCCGACACTACCTCCTGAATCACAAAACTTTTGTCATCACCAACGCGGACCCCATTCATTATATGTACGCCAAACCACATCTAAACCAATGCATCACCCGATGGCTTATGCTCCTCGCTGACCTCGACCTTGAATTTATACACCAGAAGTCAATCAAAGGACAAACTATTGCAGACCAACTCATGGAGGCCCCTTTACCTGGGAACAATTTACCAATTTTAATTTCCCCGATGAACTCATCGCTACTCTTTCACTCAGGGAGGAGTCGTATCCAATGACCCTCTTCTTCGATGGATCCAAATGCCAGCATAGCGGGAGGAGCCGGCGTTGTTCTCATTCCTCTTGACGCTGAGCCGATGCCTCTTTCATTCCGGCTCGATTTCCCCTGCACTAATAATACAGCGGAATACGAGGCCCTTGTTTTGGGTCTCCAGGTTGCGTTACACTTAGGTGTCAAATCTATCAACATTTTCGGTGACTCTCAATTGGTAGTTAACCAAGTTATGGGCATCTACCAATGTAAAAATGAGGAACTTCAAAAGTACAAACACTACGTAGATTCACTTTTGACCTTATTTACTCATTATTCTATCCAAACCATTCCCCGCTCCACTAACAAATTTGCGGATACTATGGCTTGCTTAGCCTCACAAATTCCTGCCTCACCAACTGACTCTGACATATTCGTCTTGGTCCAACAACTCTTTGCCCCATCTTACTCAGCTTGTTTGTATGATAAATAATGTGTCTGCTAATTCGCAGGATACCTGGTATCACCAATTTCACGACTACCTTACAACCTCTGTTCTCCCACCCGACCTAACGAGTACCGGAAAAACGTGCTTTTCTTAAAAGTGTTTCTCGTTATGTCGTCATGGGGGACTCCTTTATAAACGTGGCTTTGATGGCATCCTCCTTCGATGTCTAACCGGCGCGGAGGTCACCTATACCATCCGACAAGTCCATGACGGTATTTGTGGTGGACATTTTAGTGGCCTGGCCATGGCCAAACGGATCCTTCACCTAGGCTATTATTGGCCTACTCTTAATAACGACTACTACGAATATGTTAAGCGTTGTGTTATGTGTCAGCAACATGCCAACCTTCAACATACTCCTAGCCATCCGCTACAGGTCGCACGAGATCTTTGGCCTTTCTCACAATGGGGTTTAGACCTTATTGGTGAGATTCATCCACCCTCTTCGCAACGTCACCGATGGATAATCACAGCAACCGAATATTACACAAAATGGGTGGAGGCCATTCCACTCATTTCAACCAAAAAAGAAAAAATCGTCGAATTCATTAATCATCACATTATCTCGCGCTTTGGTGTTCCTCATCGCCCGATAATGTATAATGGTAAATCTTTCAAAAATAAGTTGTTACAAGACCTTTGTGACAACTTTGGTATCAAACTTAGTTTCTCATCACCTTACTATCCACAAAGCCAATGGTCAAGCTCAATCTTCTAATAAAACCCTAACCAAAATCCTCATGAAAGTTGTTAATGATTCTGGAAGAAATTGGCATGATCATATCCCCTTTGCCCTTTGGGCTTATCGTACTAGCATTCGTACCTCCACTAATGCCACACCATTTTCTTTGGTATATGGTACCGAGGCTGTCTTGCCTCTCGAAATACAAATACCCTCCCTCGTAATATCTCTTCAGATATATTCACCAACGATGATTTCCGCCAAGAGCGGTTAGCCCAATTAGAGCTTCTTGACGAGCGTCATCTTACGGCTCTTGACCACCTTCAAATCTATCAAAAATGCATCAAGCGTGCTTATGATAAGCGACTTCATGAGCGTACCTTTAAGGTTGGTGATCTTGTCCTCAAAGAGAATCAACATGTAACCAAACTAGAAAAGAGCAAACGTGGAAAATTTGCTCCTAATTGGATTGGGCCTTACATTATCACTCACACTTATGGATCAGCACTTATCGCTTAGCTTCACTTAATGGTAAACCTGAGCCTGAGCCCCTTAATGCCTTGCATCTTCGACCATTCTACTGTTGAATTTAGTGTTATATCACTTCTTATCTACCTTGCGCTCGTCCCTTGAGCTCATTTACCACCGCATACACTTTTGTTTCCTACATCTCAAAATCAAATCAAGCTCACATGGTTTGATTATCACCTCCCCTTAAAGATGCCTTCCCCTTTTTAGTCTAGTCCATGACTTCAAAGTATCAAAATGACACATTCTTAATTAAACACTTATGGGATTTTCTTGAGTCAAACTTCCTACAAAACTAGATGCTTTATGCCCAACGGACATCTAGACCTCTAAATTATACATAGACTGCTCCCTCGAAGGACAACTATATGCCAAACTATTGCTGCTATTATATATAGACTGCTCCCCCGAAGGACAACTATACACAAACGCCGCATCTGCTACTATAAATAGACTGCTCCCGTGAAGGACAACTATACACAGTCAGCCTTTATCAGAAGCTTCTCACATTGATCCGCTTCGTGAAGACCTCAAGAACAACAAAATATATATCCCATGTAGACTTCCCGCATCGATCAGTCTATGTCCAAAAACATAAAAAGTAGTATTCCAAAAAGCACTTTTGAGTCATGGACTTGTCTATTTAGGTTTGGTCCTCTTTCGTCAGAATAATCACCTTGTAACAAGCTCTCAGCACCCTCGCCCATATCTACCACCTCACCTCACCATTTATCAAAGCAACAAAACTCAAGGGACGTGACGTAATACCCGATATATTGTGATTATACAACTCTTTTCACCTATCGACTTCTCGTCTATGCAAGGTACCTAGAGGTTCAAGCTCATTCTATGTTATTATGTGGTTTGTTTAGCTCTTCTCAACTACGGGACACTTTTGCCTCTTTTGCTCGACTCTAGGATTGTGTGTTGACCTTAATCAGGATACGGTTCCCTACCACTTGGGTAGGCTAACTTTCGCTTCACCTATACCTATACCAACATCGCCAATACCTTACCAACACCAACAACATTACCCTATCAACGTCAAATTCTTATCAAACAACACATTGCCTAACTACAACCAAATTGCCTGAATTCACCTCTCCCTGGTCCTAAGGGAGAACTACATCGGTCTGAGGCCCCTCCTTGCTTTGTGCAATGGGCTATGTAGGCAGCACTTAGGAGACATGGGGTCTCCCAAGGTTAGCTCGACCATCCCCTACCATGTGTTGTAAATATAAATATTTTCATGTATTTCTATTTTGACAACATTCATCTTTATCCTTTTTCAAAACAAACCAAAACAACATTCAAAACACAACCACTCTTAGTATTATCATCCCTCAAAACAACATACATATTTAGTTTTTAGATGTTAAACAAATACATCTTCTCTATCATCGACTCACAGGTCGGCATCCTTATTTATTCTTATACTCCTATGAAATTCACTTAGACCCTTGCGCCTCCTCCCGAATCCGGTGGTGATCGTGATCGTCGACGCCCCTCACTTGGCCTTTCCATCCTCAAAGGTGCCACTGCTATTGGTTCCTCCCACTGATCCGCCAACATCTCCTGTAACATACGAATACGTCCTCTCGCGTGGAGGAATCTTGCCTCTAGTCTCTCTACTCGTAACTGTGAAACCTCTAATAATCCCGTTGTCTCATTCACCTGTGTTTGAAGCTGGTGAACCAAATCCTGCAGATGATCTCTCTCTCGTAATCACAGCTATGTCAGGGTGCTCACGTGCACCTCGCAGCTCGCTACCCACCATACTCTATAGGCCTCTCGCTCGCTCCCGCATCCATTACCCTACGATCGGCTACGCTCTCTTTCTCTCGCCCTTCTCGGAGGTGTCGGCCGGGAGGTGAGAATGCTGCCTCGCGTCAATCCTCATGTATGGTCTATATGTCATAGGTATATCCTGAACGAACCCAAATTGTCACCGCACGCGATCTAGAGGAATCCTCTCGTACTCACCCGGCCTGTGCCCTGCGATCCACCTCAAGCGCTCTACACCCCTCAACTCCTCAGCTATGTTCTCTGTCACCATGTAGTTCCCGTAAGGCCTCCAACAAATATCCGCAATCGTCACCATCTCCCATACCTATCTATAATACTCAATGTCATCTATCACGGCCTGGGATCTCGCCTCTTGTTCTGTCTGGACCCATCGTCTGAATCCCAACCTCTGCACTCCTATCTCTCCCGACTCGATGGGTCGGCCTATTGGGCACACACAAACTATGTGCTCATAGGCCCAACAATGTAATAAGTATGAACAATCCAGTGTCGTCCTGTGTTTTCACCTGCAGGCCCATAAACCCCTGTATAACTCTGCCAGATATGCGGGTGCCCATGTGAAAGTCACGCTCATTTCTATCATTTCCCAAATAACACTCATCAATGCTTTTGGAAATCTTCCGCCATCCACCCTCGGTAATGCATAATACCCCACCGCTATCATTAATACTACTGCCAACCTTGTTGCCTCAGGGTGTGCTGCATACATTATACCATAAGTGAATGTTAAACCTCGCTGTGTCAAATCTCGTGCGTATGGACCAAATACTGACTGTTATCGCTCCCCGCGCCACGCTAGGCAATGCCTGATATACTGGTCTTCCTGTAATTGGGAGTCTCAAAATACGGAACACATCTTCCAACGTCACTGTCATCTCCCCTGTTGGCAGATAGAAGGTATTCTTTTCTGGATTCCATCTCTCAATCAACGCCTGCAACATAGCATGGTTACGTGTGATTCGTGAATAATAGCGAATTCCACTTAACCCCAAACGATTTATCAATGCCCATTCAGCTGGTGTTACATCCGCTCGATTCGTGACAACAACGCTGGCACAGTATCATTCATCCTTAACCCTGCTTCCGCCTGCATACATCAACACGACACATAATTATTCAATAAAACAAATCTCCATGGGTTTTTTTTCACATTCTGGAAACTCCTACAGTAACCGGTATCGGTTATAGATAACCGATACTGGTTAACTAACCGATACCGGTTATCTCTAAACGATACCGGTCACTGTCAAAAATATACACCCTACTTAAAAACATACACCTACGGTAATTATTTTGCCCGTTTACTCCTATCTATACCTAACAACATACGTGAACACCCTGCTTACCTACCCCATAGCACTCACCTCATCCCAAACCCTTGCCTATCACCTTTTCTTTCTCATCTTTACCCACTTACTCTCTCTCATCCTCTTCGTAAAAACATGCAAGAATCAAATTACAACCAAACAGTTTACCTCTTGGGATGCAGCAGCTTGAGGTGGAACCTGTCTTCCCTCTCGTCTCTGCCTGCTGGATGCTTCTCCTCGTTCAGCCATGTTCACCACCCTCTTCAAATATAACTTGTCTTTCTACCTTCTGAATCTCAGCCCACACTCACTTCACCTGTCTCTTTCCTCCTTATCACTCAATTCTTTCATGCAATTACCTGTCTCAGTCATCAAACAGCGTCGCATTCGCGTATTTAACTTGTTGCATGCTTCTAAAAATAAGAACTTAAGTTGCCAACCAAGCGGTTCTATTTTTAGAAATATAATTTTGGAATAACCGATATCGGTTGCATAACCGCTATCGGTCATATAGCTACGACATCGACATAACCGATATCGGTCATGTGCCCCGCTTTTTCTTAAACCTAGGCCGCTTTCTTCATTTTTTCTAAAATTTTTGTGGCGCCCGCCTCTTTTTCCCGCATCACAACACCATTACCAATATTTGTCATCAAAATCACATCAATATATTATCGCTATTTCATCAACATCATCTATCTACAATAAAACAAACCATCATCAACATTTCATATACATCATCAAACTCATCATACATTAAATAAAACAAACCATCGACAAAACACATACAACATTTCATATACACCATGTAGATCAAACTCATCATACATTAAATTTCACAAACCATCGAAAAAACACATACAACATTTCATATACACCATGTGGTCAAAATCATCATATATATATATATCAAAGGTTTCAAATATACAACTTGCCTCGCATAGGGGCCTCTCGTGATCTCATAATAATACAAAGCCGCACGCAGCCGCAATAATCGCAAAATCTCGACTCGCTCGCAGCCGGTCTCATATAAAATATACTCGCTCGCAGCAGCCGGTATCAACTATACAACCCGTACTCGCTCGCAGCCGGTATATACAACAAGATGAATAAATGAATGAATGAATCATATGTGGGCACGCAGCCTCTATATACATAACCGCTTCATGCACCGGTGCCTATATCCAATGTACAAACAAAAACACCTATCTCCACTCCAGGATGTCTCAACTCTCCCCACCGCCTCGCCTCCTCTCCTCGCGGGTCCCGGCGCTGCTCCCGCCTCCCTCCTCCCACCGACCCACCGGCTATCGCGCACACCCCCGGGATCTCTCGACTCCGAGAGGTCTCGGCTCAGTGCACCGCATATGGCCGAGAGTCAGCCTCCCCGCACTCATCAAGGACATCCCGATAATACCGGCCTCCGCCTCGCTCCATATAACGGGCCCGTGCCACCATAGCTGCTGGGCTGGTCCCCGACTCCTAATAACAATGGCCCCTCGCCCTACCAAGACACCCGCGTGCTGTGGCCGTGGCTGGTGGTGGTGCTGCGTGCGGTGGCGGTACTGCTGCCGGGCTGCATCGGTGGCGGTACTTCGTACTGCGTGCTGTGGCTGTGCTTGCTGCACTGGTGGTGCTCTGGTGGCATGTGCTCGCTCGTGGCTGCACTGTACTGGTCGTGCTGTGCTGCTGCGCTCGGCTAGCTGCCTCGTAAGACACCTATTCTGTGCTCGCAGCAGCAGCAGCCGCCTCGTAATAACCGCACTCGCCCCCGAGCTGGTCCTCTCGCTATAATAACATGCCGCTAAGTCTCGCTGCAGACGGCCGTGCTCTCTCTCGCTGCTCTCTCCTCCCACCACCATACCAAAATGATCTCATGTGCGCTCGCGTCATCCACGGATCATCTCGCGCCTCTCTCGCTACCCAATCTGGGTCCACGGGCTACGTGTGCAGTAGTGGGGCTCTACATCCTCCCTCCGTACTCGAGGGAAGGGAGGTGGCTCATCCTCATAGCCCCAACCGCCGCCGTACTCTCTCTCCAGGGGTATCCGCCATACTCTCTCGCCTCCGTCCCGCTATCCAGAAAGTATACTGGATCCAACAACTGTGATCGGGCTCCTCCGCGGGGCTGATGACCTCTGTAAGGCCTCCATACAATATCCAATGCGGTCATGCCCTCTAGCAAATGACGGTAGTAAGCTACATCCCGTCCGGCGAGTACCACTCGTGGCTGGCCCACGACCCCCAACCACCTCTGAAAACCATATCTGTATATCACCTGTGGCCCTGGCTGCTGGGGCAGCCCTACTGGTCGAATACATATGATGTGCTCATATGCCCAGCAGTGTAACAAAAATGTGGAACAAATCCTCGAATCGCCTCATCCGACGATAGCCCCACAGCTTCTCAGATAGCACACTGTATACTGGTGCCCAAGCATAACACGTATGCTCCTCCACCATCTCGTGTAGCACCCCCATCAACGCACGTGGAAAGCGGCCTCCCTCTGAGTCCGGGAGGGCGAAGCATGTGATGCCTATCATCATCAACACGGCAAGCCGTGTCTCATGTCTGTGGGCGCGATACATGTCCCCATAGGCAATGCTCACGCTGTGATAAGTCAATAGCATGGCTGCATCCCCAAATACCTGTAGAATGCTGTCCATAGCTTGTCTCTGCATCTACCTGGAATACTACCTCTCCTATGATCGGCAGTCTCAGGATGCGATATACATCCTCTAAGGTAATAGTCATCTCTCCAGTCGGGAGATGGAACACATTGGTCACCGGATCCCATCTCTCGATGAGGGCAACCATAAGACTATGATCCCTATCTATAGCCCTATATCGCTGGACTCCGCCGAGTCCCACCTCGCGCATAATGGCCCACTACACTGCGGACACGTGTGGCCGCATCCGTCTCAACAGTGGGGGCATCCTATCCCGCATAGTCAGCTGCTGACGTGCCTGCACAAATAACCCACTTCATTAGACCTACCCTTTCAAACAACAACTACTTTAACCTTCTATACCCCCTTTTAACCACCCGACCACACCCCGACTCTATAACACACACCTACACCCACCTATTTTACCCTAAAAACATTTACGATATCCCCTTTCCTTATTTCACCCCTACCAATCACTCAGCTCTACTCTCGCCATTTACCTATGCCCCTACCAATTTAACACCTCCCCATTCATACCCACCACCTAATCTATCCTAACCGCACCAACCATTTCCCCCCCCATCACCCCTCCTATCAACCTCTCCCCCTTCCCTCTTCACCCCCAAAACACAAAACCCAACAATAAACACAACACCCACACAACAACCCACAACAATAAACACACAACCCAAATCACTAATAACAAAACACCCAAAAACTAAGGACCGGTACCGGTCACCCATGACCGCCACCGGTCCCCTCTCAAGATCTCTCCACCGCCGCCGGTCGACATCCAACCGACACCGGTTAACTAAAAAACCACCTTACCGAAAAATTCGTGACCGATGCCGGTCGCTTAGCGACCGACATCGGTCACTGAAAAATCACGGAGCCGAACCCGACGCGGCCCCCCAACCTCATTTTTTGCCTATTACCCACTTTTTACCCAATGAAAAACCCTAAAAACCTACCCACCCTGCCGCCTTGGCCTATTTAACCCATCTATCCTCTCCATTTTTCAAATAACTTCAATTTATTCATTATTTTATCAAAACATTGATTCCTACCCAAAACCCAAATCTAGCTTAAAAACATTAAATTCACACAATGAGAGGTTTCGAACCTACCGGTATGACGACACGTCGTCGTGGTGGGATAGGTGGTGGTGGTCCAGCTGGTCCAGCACCTCCTGCTCCTCCTGGCTGTGCCATGGCTCTAAAACTCCTCTGCTGGGTCCTCCACCAATCAAATGCTTGCCTCCTACTCGCTCGGGCCTACCAACCACTCACTTCTCCACTCAAATAGTGCCACCTCACCGAAAATTCAACAATTTCACTAATACACCTCAGACAACTAAAATTGGTTTTCAAATTGACAATATGACAATGACAGGCCGTATTTTTCTTTTTATAGGTTTTTCGACTATAACCGATATCGGTTATATAATGCCCTAAAGAACCGGTATCGGTCATATAACCGATACCGGTCATAGAGAATCGATATCGGTTTAATCCCACCTTTCCCCAATTTCTACCCTTATTTACTAATCGCCCTTTCTCACCACATCACCTATATCCGCCTTCACTGAAAACCCTTTGTTGACTTCATTGGCCCACTTCACGGCCGCAACCAACCATTTGGCCCGACCCAAGGCCGCAACCAACCATTTGGCCCGACCCAAGGCCAACCAACCATTTGGCCCGACCCAAGGCCGTAACCAACCATTTGCCCGACCCAAGGCCGCAACCAACCATTTGCCCGACCCAAGGCCGCAACCAACCATTTGGCCCGACCCAAGGCCGCAACCAACCATTTGCCCGACCCAAGGCCATAACCAACCATTTGCAACCATTTGCCCCGACCCAAGGCCGAACCCATTTGGCCCGACCCAAGGCCAACCAACCATTCGCCCGACCCAAGGACCGCCCGACCCAAGGCAGAACCAACCATTTGGCCCGACCCAAGGCCGCAAACAACCAATCAAGCCCGACCCATGGCCCTCACTCATCAATCGCCCGACCCAAGGCCGCACCACTCAAATACCTCACCCAAAACCAACAAATTACAATTTTATCCACCCAACATGTAGCTTTTTGTTCAATCGAGCTCACCTGTTCGTGTTTTAGCATGATTAGGGTACTTGACTTGATCAGTCGACCAACTTTGCCTAGACCAAGACCGCGACGTTTATCTCAACCAAACCAACCATTTGGTACTGCCGAACATGCCTAAACGCTCCAGTACCTTACCCGTTATATCCCCTGGAGCTACTTCCTATGCCTTGGATACCAGGATTATATCACCCTTGTTTGGATAAACTATCGACCTTTGCCTATGAATTGCTTGTTTGCTCTTCAAATCATGTACCCTGGTCGCACTACTGCATTTCAACGCGTCTGCTTCCTTGGACCTACCCCACCATCTTACCATCATCTCAACACCATTTACCCTTTATCAACCCTATCCCTGATTTCACGCTACCTCAATCATGATAGATTTGAGGGGGATTACCTATACCCTTAACAGGGGTAACCACTTCTTATTATTGTCCATGCAGCTTTACAAGACAAGCTACACGACAACAAGGGGCTAATGTAGACACCAAATTTGTGTCTTACGACCCCCTGTGCCCCGCATCTCATTTCGCAACCTAACCTCATCACCTAAACCTTACACAATTATTTATTAATTACCTTATAATTAATAAATCCACATCGCCATACCTGCCACCTCATTTCACCACCTCATCATGACCTAGTCCAAACCCTAAACTAACCTAATTAAGACCTATAACTTGGTCTACATCCACACCCATGACTAATTACTCCTCACCCGCACCTAAAACCAACCTCATAATGACTTGACCAAGCCCGTAACTAATCCCTCGAGAAAAGGAGGGAAAGTTGGCTATTTTACTAAAAATAGCCCACTTTGACCTGACCGATACCGGTTCCTACTCGACCGCCGTCGGTTACGTAACCGCCATCGGTTCCTTGTAAATGACCGCTCCCAACCAAAAACAAGGGGTTGGATTTTCATTTGATCTAGAGGAGAAGTCATTGGAAGGATCTGGAATTTACTTGGCTGAGCAGAGACAAGTGAAGGAAAGAGAGGAGTTTGCAGAGAAGGACATCAAGCCCAAGACTGCAACTGAATAACCAGAGCCCAGTGACACTCATCCAAGCATCAGGAGAGGAGATAGCTCATCTCGATTGTCAGACCATCCTACCTGAACCCTGCCTTCATCATCACAGTCCTTGAACCTACATTTTTCATCAGGAACTAGTAAGTAAGTCTTATACGTTCTTTTAATAATATTTCTTGGATTTCTGAATCACAGTAATTACAAGTCTACTCCCAGAATCCACTACCCGGTAACACCCCCCATCTAACTATCATTCCTCTACCCCTACACTACGCCCCAAGAACAACAGCTCCCATACCCTCTCGAGCCTTCTCTATCACCCCGTTACCCATCCCCAATCATTTACTAGCCTTATAAACACCATAGTCATCTTATAGCCAACCTTTTACCAAACCCCTTAAATCACTACCCCTACCGATATCGGTTATTATCAACCGGCACCGGTGACACTGACCGACGCGCGTCGGTCACCGTGATTCAAAACCAAGACCAGCCTTTTCTCTATTGTTCTAACAAGGTAAACAAATTGTAATTGGACAATAGCTTATTTGTTAGAATTTGTGTTAATTCATATTAGCAGGGGAACTGACCACCTTCGAAAGGAAGTCTCATATTTCCTGGCCCAAGGCAGCTTCTCACTTATCATCTAATTAAAATCTGGTGGTCTTGTATTCTTACTTGCAGTAGTCCTTCCAAGACAAAAAGGAGTTCTTCAATCGATCTGATCTTTCTTTACGACGCGCACACCCTCTCGACATTCAACAGTATTCCTCCTAGCCCTAACCCTTATCTCTGCTTTCTCAAAGGAATGAAAGGAGCGCGCATAGCTCTCCACAACCACTTTAGAGCAAAGGGGGACAACTTGTCTCTATTGGAGCAACTAAAAACTATCAAGAGAGCTCCCAATGAGAAGCTAACAAAATTCAATTTCAGATTTCAAAGAACATGGGATAGAATCTTATTGACAATGAGACCAACTACTCAAGTTGCTTTCTTATACTTTCTCAAGGCTTTAAATTCTAAAATTTCTATGTTGATCCAATCCGTGGGAGGTGCAACTATACCTGCAGCTTACAACATCACCATTAGGGCTGAGAATTGTTTGATCCAAGCTGGTAAACTTGCACCTAGGCCTCTTATGCCCTTATATCTAGACTTGGAAAGGCCAAGTACTAGTCAAGAACCTAATTTAGATCCTATACCCACTCCTAGAAATCAGAGTTCAAATGAAACTTCTACTTCATCCTCTAGTGCCTCAAATGAGCTTCAAGAAGTTATGAAACAATTACAAAATTTGGGAAATGAGCTGGTTATGCTCAAGAGGTAGCAAACCCAAAGTTTTAGGCCTTCTTATCAGTCTCAAACTCATCATAATAGACAACCATATTAGCCTAATAGGCCACCCAACCCATCTGCAAATCAAAATCAAGTAAGGCCTCCTACCAATAGACCATTTCAGCCTTATAACCCCAATGTTACATCTACCTCTAAAGCCTTAGTGCCAGTGTAAAATAATATAGCTCAAGAGTATGATTGGTGTTTCCCATGCAATGAACCTCACAACCAGTCTATGTGCTTCAATGGTGATTTTAACCAAGATTTAATGGTGACAACAACTGGCATGTAGAGAGTGAGGTGAGTCAAGAAACAAACCAACAACAAGGGACATCTCAACAAGATACAACTCCAAATGAGACTACACTTGTGAATTGGTAGGCTGAATATTTTTGTGGTATGAATCAAACACCTGCTTAAAGTGTAGCAGCTAACACATGGTCAAAGAAGAGGAATATTGGTGAAGGGCAGTCATTAGCTCTAGGTGATCCACAACCTTCCATCACTCCATAAGGTGTTGGCAAGAAAAATGTAGTTCCAAATGTGCAAGGACAGCCCAAGCCACCTTCTAGACTAACTCAAATATTGGTTGTTGCAGCCCATGTACAAGAGAAGAATGTGCAGACTAAGGGGAAACAAAGGGATGTTTCAACCCCATTTAGCATCATTGAACAAATGAAGAAGACAAATGTGAACATATCTATGTGGGAGTCACTATCCATCCCAGGCCAAAGGGATCTACTACAAGCTGCCATGAAGAATTGGTCAACCTCAAATCAGCTAGCTCATATGTAAGAGAAGGTACTCACAAATGATACTCATCCTGGAGGGCATCATGGAGGACAACAAGGTAAAATTTTGAATCCCCCTCCATTCTATGTTTAGATGATCATTGGGGATAAACTAGTACATAATTATATGATTGATTCTGGGAAAGTAGTTCTGTGATGCCCAAGCAAATAGCTGATCATCTAGGCCTTCAATATGAAGTCATATCTAAAGGGGTGGTGCAATTAGATGGGACAGTAGTAATAACATTTGGGGTAATTAAATATTTGATCCTTACTTTGCATGCATGCCCCAATGTCACTATTTTACAAGATGTGTTAGTGATAGATTTGCCACCACTCTTTGCCATATGTTTGTCAAGGGATTTCATAGCTAAAATTGGAGGCTACTTATCTATTGATTGGTCACACATGTTGTTTAGGACAAGGTATGGAGCTAAGGCCATAATCAGGTCCGAACCTATTACAAACTTTCACATTGAGCCTCATACTCCAAGCCCAATCAATGCCAACTATTCAACATTCGATCAAGAGGATTATCCAAGCACACATGAAGCTGACACCAAAGTTGGAAGCATTCCATATTTGACCCTTGATGAATGGGAAAGAAAGATACATGCTTTTGATCCCTACAAGGAAATAGAGGAATCTGAACTAGGAGTCTATTGCATGCATGAAGAAAATCAACCTCTTCCTAGCATCACCAAGCCAGACCATAAAGATAACAATGAGGTATGGAAGTTATTCTTTGATGGATCAAGAAGTAGACAAGGTGCAGGAGGAGGAGCTATGCTTGTTTCACCTCAAGGAATTAAGTATTATTTAGCTTTTAGATTTCAGTTTGCATGTTCTAACAACACTGCTGAATATGAAGCTTTGATACATGGATTGCATTGGTCAAGAAAGAGAGGTATCAAAAACTTACAAGTATTTGGTGATAGTGAGATGATTGTTAATCAAGTTAAAGGACAACATGCTGCCAAAAATGACCTGCTCAAGAGTTATAAGAATAGGGTGTGGGACCTCATTGAGGATTTTGAGGGCTTTGGCATCAACTCCATCCCTAGGAAAGAGAACCAAGCTGTTGATAGGCTTGCAGCAGTTGGAGCAAATTTTGATGTTGTGGAGAGTATCAAAAGAGATAAAATGCAGCCAAACATCCATGTGATTATGAGGCCATCAATGCCAGACAATAATGTAAGTTGGCAAGTGTTTGAGAGTGACCAAAAAATCATCAATTTCTTGCAAGAAGAAGCTGAGTTCTCATCCAAAAATTAGGAAAATTTAGAACAGCAGTATGGTGATCAAGTGGTACAACTGAGAACAAACAAACTGCCAAAAGGACTTGTGACTTTGGAGTCTATCTTTAATCCTAATGATCAATTTAGGAAGGAGAAAGTAAATATCCAAGTCAAGGGAGAAGATTCAGATCCCATCTCAGTTGGAGAAGGCGAGTCACTTTAAATTGGTAAAGTGGCAACTTAGAAAGAAAGGTATGAATTCATGCAACTTTTCCAAGAGTTCCTGGATGTATTTTCTTGGAGCTATGAAGACTTGAGAGGTTTCAATCCCAAGCTAGCTCAACACACAATTGAGCTAGATCTAAGTGCTAATCCCATCAGGAAAAAAAAAAGACCAGTCAATCCACACATTGAGCCTCTCATGAAGAAGGAATTGAATAAGTTAATAGAGGTGAGTATCATATTCCCCATCAAGAATTCAAGCTGGGTTGCAAAATTGGTTCTAGTTAGAAAGAAGAGTGGAGAAATCAGGTTGTGTGTAGACTTTAGAGATTTGAATAGAGCATCCCTTAAGGATCACTACCCACTTCCTTCTATGGAGCATATTTTGTAGGATTTTTCTAGCTCGAGAGGTTTTCATTACTAGATGGTTATTCAGGGTATAATCAGATCATGGTAAAGGAATATGATCAGTTCAAAACAGCCTTCACCACCAAATGGGGAACCTATGCATATAGAAAAAATGCTATCTGGGTTGTCTAACGCTAGAGCCACTTTACAAAGGGCAATGGATATGGCATTCAAGGGAGTGATAAATAAAATAGTGTTGATATACCTAGATGATATTACTATATTTTCTAAAAGTGCGAGTAAGATCATATCTTTCATTTGAGACAAGTTTTCCAAAGATGTAGAAGATTTAGGGCATCCTTGAATCCCAAAAATGTATTTTTATAGCCATGAAGGCAATCTCCTAGGCCACATCATTTCTAAATAACAATTAGCAATTGATCTAGAGAGGTTTGAAGCAATAAAAGGACTACCATTGCTAATACATAAGAAGGTTCTTCAAAGTTTATTGGGAAGATTCAATTTTATTCAAAGGTTTGTTCCAAACTTTACAGCCCTTGTCAAGCCAATAAATATGATGTTGAAGAAAAGTATGGCATTCAAATGGACAACTAAAGGTAAGGCAAGTTTTGAGGCAATCAAATAAGCTATCTCACAAGCTCCAACTCTCATTAACCCATTTTATCCAAAGATTTCATGCTTTATGCATTTGGCAAAGATGATGATACAATTTCTACAATTTTATTACAAATGTAAAGAAGAAAATGTAGATCAACCAATTGCCTTCTTTAGCAAAATCTTGGAGGACTATTAAGTAAGGTATTCCTTCATTGAGAAGCATGTTATTGCAGTGATTAGGAGCTTGAAGAAATTTAAGCATCTAGTTTCAAATAACAAGGTTCAACTTGCTGGTTTCTCATGTGGGAGTTAAAGACTTCCTCCTCAACAAAGATCTAAATGAAAAACATGTAGGGTGGATTACTCGTGTCATGGAGTATGACATTGAGATAAAATTCACCAAGCTAGTCTAAGGAAAGGGATTGTGTGAGAAATTGGCCTTGAGCCAATCAATTGAAGAAAACAAAGAGAAGAATGTTGTTTTGGTGTTGCAAGATAGCCAAGAACAAAGAGATGTTCAAGAAGAAAATGGTGGTATGCTCACTCCTTGCTAGACCCAAGACATAATGCACTTCTTACAAATAGGCCTATGCCCTCCAAAGATGAACAAATCTAGAAGAAGACACTTTAGATTGCAGGCTATTCCGTATGCACTTGTTGATGGTGTCTTGTTCAAAAAGGATATCAATGGAGTGTTACTGAGGTGCATTGAGACAAATCATATTGAGAGAATGTTAGAATAATTCCATGGTGGATCAGCTAGGGGTAATTTTTCTCCAAGAGTGACAGCTCTCAAGATCATGAAGGCTAGCTATTATTGGCCCAAGGTGTTTAGTGATTGTTATGCATGGATCAAGAGGTGCAAGAATTGTGCATTCTTCACAGGCAAAGAGAGATTAACAACACTTCCATTGCACCCAATCTCAGTTGACCAGCCATTCATGCAATGGGGTTTGGACTTCATTGGATTCATTAATCCAAACTCAAGCCAAGGGCACAAATGGATTCTAATAGCAACAAACTACTTCACCAAATGGACTGAGGCGGTGGCACTCAAAGAGGTAAATGAATCTAGCATTCTAGACTTCTATGAGGGGATAACAACCAAGTTTGGCATACCTGCACTATAATATCAGATAATGCATTGGCATTCATAGGATCAAAGGTAACTGAATGGGATGTTAGAAATGGGATCTATCTGAGCACTTCATCAAATTATTACCCCCAAGGTAATGGCCAAGATGAGTCTACAAACAAGAATCTATTAAGGATCATCAAGAGGAATCTTGATGAAAATCAGAGGACTTGGCACACTAAGCTCAAATCAGCTCTATGGGTTGATAGGATAACTCCCAAAAGATCCATAGGTAACTCTCCATTCAGACTTGTTTATGGGAAAGAGGTAGTCTTGCCTATGTCACTTGAGTTGCCAACATTGGAACTCATGAAGCAATTGGAATTGTTGGAGTTTGAGCCCATGGAGGTTAGATATGTAGAATTGATGGAACTCCTAGAAATCAGAGAGCATGCAGCCCAAATAATGGAGAAGGATAAAGATTTGATTAGGAGAAGCTTTGATAGGAAAGATAAGGCTAGAACTTTCCAAGTTAGAGATTTAGTCTTGAAATGGGATGCATACTCGAGAAAATCCAGAAGGCATTAAAAATTTGATGCCATTTGGAGTGGCCCCTACATGGTCACAAAATGCAAGGACAACAATGCCTTCTAATTGTCTACATTAGATGGTGAAGAACTGTAGATTCCAGTTAATGGAATCCATCTAAAGCATTTCTACTAGAAGGGAAACTTCTCACCTTGTACATATTAGCTTATATTTCTTTCATTCCTCCAAGTGCCTATGCACATTGTTTGTTGTAGCTTAGATTTACTTTTCCCTAAGTGCTTTGGCACAAGTTTTGTTTCCCCAAGGATGCATCTTTTACAGATCATGTTCTAGATCAAGTAATGTTCTACTCTCACAATCTTCATTCTAGAGATTTTCTATGAGTTGAGAGTAACAAGCAAGTTAATTTCATGACTCCATTGCCCAATGGATTGCTTCAGAAGTTGATCATTCATCTAGTAGGTAGATGACCCCTGAGAGTCACCAAAATTGTTATCCAAAATAAGCCCCCTGCTTATTTTGGCTAACTTGCCTTCTTTCTTTCCTTCCTTGTGCTTCAATATCAAATTTTACACATTTCAAGGACTCAAAATTTTTGCAAATAGCTCCATCAGATAGATAATTTTCTCACCTTTCCAGAAAGGTAAAATTTTCCTCCTAACTCCTTGTAAATTTTGAGTTATGGCCCGACGGAGTTTTTTGGGGAAAATTTCCCTAGGCAGGCTGCGGCCAATGAAATGGTGCCACATGGTGGTGGAGGTCAGGGTAGTGGAGTGAAGTTGAAAATTTTTCCAAAGTGGGAAAAGGGTGCAAAGGAAAAAACCAGCCCGCCACTGCAAGAAAAGAAGGAGAAATTTGCAAAGGCCCACCGAGCAATGGGGATGTGACACGTGTCTAGTCGGTGGTGGAAGTCGAGGGCGGTGGAAGGATTTGGTGAAATTTGCCAAAGTGGTAAAAAAGTGCCAGGGTGAGAAATTGGAGTGCACCTCCACTAGAACCAGAGAGTGACATGTGTCACCGAGAGAGCGGAGCATGGGGAAATCTTGGGAAATTTTCCCAATGTGAAATCAAAGGAAAAAGGTGAGGTTTGAGCCCACATTTCCATCAATGAATGGGGATCTACCACATAGTAGTGGAGCAGCAGGGCACGTGGATTTATTGGGATTTTTTCCCAAACTAAAAAAGGGAAAAATTGAAATTTCGGCCCGCGAACCCATTTTTCCCTAAATCTTCAGAGGGCCATATCTTTTGATCTAGAACTCAGATTTTTGTATCTTTTCTATGATTGGAAAGATGTTGAAATTCTCCACATGATGGACTATTCAATTTTGTTTTTGGTGGATTTTGGTGGGAGAAAATTAGAAAACATCTCTGGCATGCAAAAAATACATAATTGACATTCAACCACCAAATATAATGAAGTATGGGTCATTTATTTTATCTACAAGGCCGTGTACTTTGGCGTATGGGTTTTTCCATGAAGCCCATCACTTTGTAGGTGAAATTGAAGGGATTTGATTGGTATTTGAGCTCATAAACCATTTTTCCCACGTTTTTTGCTTTCCCTTCTTCTGCTTCGCCATTAAAAGCCAATTTTGGCTCATTTGTAAAGGGTTGGACGTTTTGTTCTTTCTTGCACTCCCCTCTTCCCCTTGGCACATGAATTCAAGGAGTTTCAGACCTTCCATGGAACTTGTGACACATTTTTTTCCTTTCTTCCAGTGTAATGCATTGTATCAAATTTGGGAATGGTAATGCATGTTTTGTGAATGATCTTCCAATCCTCTCATGCGTTTATTATTGTTTTCTGGTCTTTCATTACATTCTAGCAATTTGTGCATGCTTGGTGTTACATCTCTATGATTTGTGTTTATTTGCAAGACATAAGTTCATCACTCCTTTGGTGTATCACCATTTTTACTTAGTTTTGTTTCCTTTTGCATCCTTTATCTCTGTCTCCTTGGAATTTAGAGTAGGATTTAACATTAAACCTCTACAAAATTCATGCATACACCTAAACAGAGGAGTAAGAACCAGATTTCTCTGGAGAATTTTCTCATCTAGAAGGTTCCCACACCTTGGAGAAAATTCAATGTTGTGCAATCACACTAAATGACCCCATTCTAAACTACAGATCTGGAGGTCATTTAGGGGGTGTTGTAGATTTGCACTAATAATTTTGGTGTTTGTGGAGGAGGATAAGTGAATGCAAGGTGAATTTTTTTCCTAAATAAAGCTAGATGATCAAAAAGTATGAAATGGTTCGTTATAAGACCCCAAAAAAATGTTTTATTTTTATGAGGACAATAAAAACAAAAATGTAAAACTCAAAGCAAATGAAAAGTTCTAGGACTTATCGTGAGAGCGCTCCTATATTCTTTTTAGAGATTTTAGCAATTTTTCCTAAGTGAACCAGCAGCAAATCCAGAAAATGAAGCTTTCAAAAACAACAAACCTACAACCATATTAGAAGAAATAGAAAAAAAGATAAAAAGTGAAAAGAAAATGTGAAGTTATAAGAAAAACACACAAAGAAAACACAAAGTGATTGGCCCAAACGCAGGTGATTCTAACATAGAGAAAACAATTAGTACTTTATTTATTTAAATGAAATAGAAAAACAAGGGACAATGGTCCCACCAAGTGTGCCATAATGTTGAGGAAAAATTTTCCTTCCCGATTGGTTTGCTATTACAATAGGGAACAACTGACTCAACCTCAGTTATGGCGGGGTTTTTAAGGTACCCACAGGATGTGATAGGTTTTTGATTTATTTTTCTCTGTTAAGAATGAATTAATCTTTTTCCATAAAATTAAACCTACAAATCAAAGACACTTTGCACAAAATGGAATTAGTAAAATAGGTAGGTAGGTTGCCTAGAAAAGGCTAGTTCCCAGAAGTCAAAAGACTTCCTTATGTGGATGTCAACCTACTTTTAAAACATTCAAGTTTTATCTATGAAAATGGAGTACAATATGTGATATAAAAATGTGATCAAATGTATTATCACTTATTTATATTATTACATACATCAGCTGATAACGATAATGAAAAGTAACAAGTCTAGAATCCGAATTCAAAATCTAGGTTAGTATCTAAGTTTTCGAAAAGAAGTTAGAGCCCACTGAACAAGCTAAGTCATCATCCTTGGTGAAGTATGAGTTGGGTTCTTCGATGTAATCATCCATGAAGAAATCAGAAATCTCTTCCTCTTTGTCATATTAGCGAGAAAATTTGGATTCGAATCCACAAGGCTGATCTCAATCTTAGCTTTTGACTCGAGATGTAGTGTTTGTGTCCTCGGGTATCTTCTTTACTACTTCGTAGTTGTATTTAAACCATGCAAGATTAGTTTAGATTCATTTTACCTCATAGTATGCTTCCCAAAATTCCTCAGTGGCTTCTCATATTTTCTAGGTAGATGTAAAGATGGTTTCTAGATGATCAATAGGGGCTGCATGGATGGCACACAACTCCAAGTCATGTAGTAAGTCATATCGCTCCCAGTGTAAAGGGTATTGGATGATCAAAAGTGAATTGATGTTGGTAATGGGTTGATTAATACCTTCTATGGCCATCGACAAGATCCATTCTTGGAAAAAAGATTAGTAACACAAAAGAAAGAATTGATAATAGCTTCTAATGAAATCTGATTTCTATGTAGATAGAAAACACATTAATCCCAGTGATTAGGCTAATCGCAAGAGATTTTGTGAAATATTAACAGACTACTAAAAGAAATGATTTGATTATCTAAAATGAAACTATTACTTTATCGAGATTATAGAGATGTTTGTAATGATCTAACAAGTTTGTTTTAGGATAAAAACATAATGAAAAATGATAGAGATGAACCTTTAAATGAAGATTGAAGACAAAAACTAGTTATGGTTGTGCTTAGACAATGAAATAGCCCTAAAAAAACTTCCAAAATGCTTGAAGGGTGTATTATATGCCAAATGATGTTGATGAGAACTCAGTAATGTTCTTAGATGCTTGAGAAAACTTGATAGTTCTTTGGATCATCTAAATGGTCGTGAATGGTCCTGAAGAGAGGTAGAAAGCTCTGGTATTTATAAATCTTGGGATTTTGAGGGAATCACCAGCATTTTTGGGTAGTTAGAGCTAGGGTGAGATATGAAGTGATAAAATTTCTATTTTTAACTTAGGTGCGAGGTATTTAGGGGAATCAGGGCTAGATAAATTAGAGATGTTGAGTGTGAGTGTTTAGAGGTGGATAGGGGTTATTAGGCTAGAGGAGGGATAAAATTAATGGTTTCCTAAATTAACCTAGTCCTAACTAGGGGAAGTGAGAAGTGGTTATAGGGATAAGTTAGAGGCAGTTAGGGTAATTATTTTAGAAGGTTTCTATTTAGACTAGTTATAATTAGTGATTTAGGGCAAGTTGTCATGGCGAGGTCCGAGGGTGGGGTAGATTATATAATTAATTGATTAATTTATTTAATTAATTACGAGGAGGGTAATGTGATTTTGGGAAATGTGAGGTAAATTTCTTAATTAAAGGGGTGTGGGGGTAGTGACCTAGGTTTAGAGAGATTGTAATGATGCGGTGGTAAGCATGATTAATTGAATAGATGAATTACGTTGTAAAATGGTATGTGGATGGGAATATTTAAACGATTATTTGTGTGGTTGATAGGGTGTGCATATTTTTGGTGTCTACAAGAAGATTTTTTTGATCGTGATATTGGAGGCCACATGCCTTTATTATATTGCATGATGCTCCATATTATGTTAGATCATGCCCTCCCGATTGCCCTATCGATAGGTAGAGGAGAGAGAGCCAAAATTTTAGACTACCGACCGGCAAGATGAACGTGACTCTAGAAGATGTATATCAGATCCTCATAGTTTTGATTCAGGGGCATTTTGGTGACCTATAATGGGGTTCGCGATCAGATCCTATAATATATTTGGAACATGTTTTTACGATAGGAAATACCCTAGTAGGGTATGGCAAAGGTGCACTTATATAGCTTCTTCCATGATCAACAAATTGCATAGATACCCATATACTTGATGGATCTTTTCAAAGGCTACTTGTTGCCTAATAAGACCAATACACACTTCCCACTTGGTTTGGCTGAAGTAGTGCACGAGATTATGGATGGAGAGGTCTTCTATTAGGGTTAGTTTATACTCACCCAATTGTACTTGGACCAATCGTTTTGGTGGCATACAAAGGGATGAGTATCATAGGCCCCACGACATTGCTATAGATTTGGTCATTGGACCATATTTCCATCATGTGCCCACTAGAGTACTATGAGTTAGGTGTCCGGATGAGCCATCGTACATGAGGTGGGAACCACTAAAAGATGATTTACACTCACATATGGGAAATATAACATACTACATATGTGATTATGATGACTTACAACTCGCATGGTTACTTGGCAACCCTATCGGTTATCTCGGTGGCACGGTGATGGTGTAAAGATCAACATTTTAGAGGTTGGTCATTTATTTATTGGTATTCGTCAAAAAATTAGAGAGTGGTACTAGGTGGATAGAGTGATATGACATTTGGGCCACATCCAGGGAATACCTAGAGATGACATGTGGTATGCACGTAGAGCGCGTGAGAAATTTGAATTCAGTCCACACATTAGACAATGGGGAGGTTAAGATAGCTATAGCTTTTTCATCCCGTAACTATGGGTTACACGACCACAAGTGATAGACCTCATGACCATGCTAGATTATGGGCCTTACCATGCAATAGTGCTACCTCGGAGCCCAAATTTTATAGGAATAGGCTCTAAGAGATAGAGATAGAGTAGGAAGCTTGAGGAAGAGGTTATAGGCCCAAGGCTAGGGTCCATACTGAGACATGCACCTCTCCACCAATCACACATCTTAAATTGTGCTAGTGGACCCATCTACATGGATCCTCTCAACATTTTGTCACCTCCACCTAACTTGTACAATAGCTTGTCTTTCCCCCCCAAAAATGCACAAGTCACTTAGCTCTACCATTTTCTTAAAGTCAAAAACAACAATGATTCCATAAAATACATAATTTTAACTTTATAACCCTAACCCACCATGACCGACGTCGGTGATACAAAAATTGATAGTGGTTACACTTATAACCAACATCACCATTTTCAATACTATTTCCTCCATGTTTTCCTATTTTGACCTAACCTCATTACTGCCACATACCTTTTTGCTAGTACCAACACCCATTGTACCCTACCCACAAGCCTAAACTACCCCTACAATTCCTTAATTACATTTGGGAATTTGTTATTTTACCTATACCTTGGCCTTACCCATGCCATGACCTATTTACCTTGACTGGCCTAATTTTTGTGACCATTGAACTTGTGTACTCGTTATACCTTTTGATGTTATTACCTATGTTGTTTTAGTATAAAACCATACGTTACCTATTCATGTCATTTATCCCGACTAAACCCGTGGTATAACAGATCTTACCTAAATTTTCCTACACCTAACCTACATTGTGTTTCCAAACCATAGCCCTTACCATATATACCTGAATCACTTCAACCTTATTTCGATAAACCTATCGGCCTTGGAGGATGAAGATTTATAAGCTCTTCAACCTAGTACCATGTTGCATTCTATATGTGTGTGTGCATTCGATTGCCATTACCCATTACCCAATTTGACCCCTGCCCATTACCTAATACCTGATTTTACCATTACACATACCCAATTTGACCGTGGCCTATTACTTATTACTCGAGTTAGCCATTACCCTTTCCCCAAACTACCCATACTCTTCCCCACCTACCTTAACTTACACCAACTACACATTTATCAAACCACTCACCGACTCATATAACACCTCATCAGTTCCTCATTTGAGGGGGGATCACCTCCACCCACACTTGGGCCAACTCTTCTCTCACCCATACATTGGGCAATCACTTCATGTTTTTTTCAGCATTGCTTACCAATATAAGCTATGCGACAAAAAGGGGAAAATGTAGATACCAAAATTAGGTCATACTACCCTTATAACCCCATTAATTAAATTAACCATACCTTACATATTCATATCCCATAGTGCACATGATTAATTGAATTAATTACTTTAATTAATTTAATTAACATCCTCACTTGATCACCTCACCTAGCCACCTCACCAGTGGCAAACCCCATTAATGGCCTAAGACCAAGTCTAAGCCTATCCTAACCAACTAGGACTTAGTCTAAACCTAGAATTAACTCCTATTAACAAACTTAAGAGGACTATTACTCATTCCTTTGTGGTCTATCACTTGAGACTCAGATGAAGATTGAAGACCATGCCAAAAATATCAACAATCAGTTATTTTTGGCCAACCTAGATATTCCCGCCTTAACTAATGTTGGTTATACCTCAATTGACATCAGTCCCCTAATTGTCCTCGGTTAGGTTAAATAGATTTATAAAATCCTTTTCCTAGGTTGGTCATTCGATTCAGGATCTCATACGAATAGAGACATGGATCACTCAGATTTTTTGAAGCAATCAGGAAAAGGAAAACACACATGAACACTACCAACAACCATTGGAATCCATCACCTTCTTCATGATCTTGGATTCACAAGGAGACTCAAACTTCCATGGCACGTACATGATGTGCCTTCTCTATGGATCTATTCCATCATTATTTTCATCACATGTACTCTCCAACTCTACTCTTCGGTAGTTCCTCCTAGCCAAAAGGGAGTATTCACAATCAGCATTGGATTAGGAAATCAGAACACACACACACAACCTTCAACCGAGATCAAAAATAGGTATTCCTCCTTGGCTTATCACCCTTTATCTATTTCATCAATTTATCAAGAATCTAGTGAAACATTTTGGCACACCCGGTGGGACCCATCCAGGGGTTCCTTGCATTCATTCATTCTTAGGGAAATATTTTGTATGTTTGTTTCTTTTTGAAAAGAAGTCAACATTAAATCTTCTCCTTGGGAATCTTCTCTTTCTTTTATTTGTTTAAGTGACATTCATATTTTAGGACTAAAAAGAATCATTATTTTTCTTCTTGTTTTCATTAGTGAAATTCATTCTCTCTCTATTCACTCTCTATTTACATCGAATATCATATTTCAATTTGGGTTCTAAAATAAACTTGCATTTCATACTTCTATGCTTGCATTTTTAGCTCACATTAAAACTAAGGGCAACCTATACGCTGGAAGTCATGCCTAGCTGATGGTTGACATAATTGAATCATACAAAGCAATTTCTCTTCTCTATCTATTTTCCAAACTACACAAATAAAAATTCACACATCTTCCTAAACAACACCTTACCTAGAATAAATTGTCAATGATCACATGATCAAAGGATTGACAGTGGGCACCCAGCTGGTTTCTTTATCCATTCATTATCAGAGAAAGGACCGCCCCCGCCAAAACATAACCTGAAACCACCCTTAGATTTTACCTCTTCATAGGATGCCTTCCCAACCAAAAATATTTGTTCTAAATTCACAATTCAGTCTTAAATAACATAAGCTAAACATACAAATTCACTTGTAGGATTTTGTGTTTTTCTTAGCTTTTTCTTGAGTTGTGTTTTGAGTTGTGAGGTTACATTCTTCATTTTATTCTTCCTTTCACACTCTGCCATCATAGTTGGTGTATTCCGACTGTTTCTGAGTGTGTCAGGACCCATTTTCATCATACTCAGGTTTCTGGGTTGATATTCTATCTGACTTAATTCACAAAAATTGATTTTTCTTCACTTCTCCAAATTTCACATCAGCATCGATCCGTAAACCGTCACCGATTCCCATATGACCGTCATCGGTTTACCTAACTGGTGTTGGTTTCCATATTTTTGGTTATTTCACCCAAAAACAACATTCATCACATTTTCTAGTTCTTTTTGAAATTTTCAGGACATCATCATACTCCCAGAATTTTAAAATCACTATCACATACAGTTTCCTTATTCCATTTTCATCAGTTTTTTCCTCATTTTCTAAAACTATTGATTTCCCAAAAGAATCGGTATCGATTATCGTAACCTTCATCATCTACCCTTTAATCATCACGTTAGTTAAACCATCATCGATTCTTTTGTTCTCATTTTTAATTAGAACACCACCATTCACCTCCCGGAATCTATCCTTCTCCATTTCTGTTGTTTTCTATGTCATTTGTAGAGTACAGTTTACCAAGTCTACGCTAATTCACATGGTTTTGACTCGCAATCAAACCAATGCCCTTGTGTTTCACGCTATCCTTCAACCATTTCCATCTAGCCCAATACTACATTCTATTTTGTTTCTTATGGATCCAACTCGGTCCAATCACCATTAATACTTTGGTGACATGGAGTTTGCAAGACTCCTTAACCAAAATACCATTATCCTTCAATACTATCTCGCCCACTCATCTACCCGAGACTCCTCAAGACAGGTTGGTATACATAATGCCCATGTCTATCCCTCCTACCCTTGCCCCCACTTCGTGTCAACTACCACTAGCTCGACATTACCTTCATCCACCTTACCACCTATGGTATCTCAACTGGACCCCACATCTACTATAATTTTTTCACTTACAACATCTATTCCACCCATGGTGTCAACCATTCCTTCACAAGCCACCCTTACAATAGACTTATTCGCACTCTGTCACCTCTTAAATACCCGTTGTATCAGAACCACCCATGGTGTCGAAACCCACACCCCATTCCAAAACCTCATTCTTTCCATCCTGCATTCTCTACCCCCAATTACCACAAGATTCATTATAACTACCCCACTTGTTTACACACATCACCGTAAACCCCCAATCGTGTCTATCACTTATTTGGGATATATTCTACCCACATCTATTCCCCCTTCACAGTTCTCATACTCGACACCCCCATATACTGGGATGTCATCCACATCATACATCCATCATCAACCTCCCTTTACTACAAGGGGCACCCATTCCTCATAACCCACCAATGATCTCATTAGGATGATGATGGAAAAGATGCAAACATTAGAAGCATCAGTTTCGACTCTCGCAACTCATTAACTTATGAATTTTTTTAATGATCCTATTCATCCATCTATCCCCATTCTCCCATATCATTTACATTGGGAAATGCCCAAGTTCAATAGTTTCAACAATAAAGAAGACCTGCAAGACCACTTGTGGTCATTCAAACATGGGTGCTATCTAATTTTCCATGATGATGCTTTACTCCTACGAACATTCGTTGTGTCCTTGACATGACCCACCCTAGAATGGTATAGTGGTTTACCAAAACATTCCATTTACTCCTTTAATCAAATGGCTCAAGAATTTGTGTACCATTTCCCAATCAATGTCATCAAAAAATTCACCATGACTGATGTATACTAGAAATGATAGTATGATAACGAATCTATCGTAGATTTCATTTCTCTCCGATGAAGCCTTATCAACCAATTAACATTCTAGTTAGCATAAACTAAACTTATAGAGTTGTTTAGTAGAACTTGTGCTAGGCACATCTCACCAAATTTATAGGTGAAAACCTTCGATACCTTCAACAAATAATTTACCATGGTGTGAAAAATAGAAATTTGTGCCATTAAAGAAAACAAAATTCAATTGCAAAACAAAAACACTATGTTTAAATCAAATGACGCTTCTTCATCTTCAGCCCCAAAACAATTATTCAAAATCCAAAGGATCTTCCAATGTGGTAGTTCTCAAAGCTGGTCCATCTCATCCATCTAACCAAGCCAAACCTTCCTCCAATCTTTCTCCCATTCAAAATTTTCAGTTCCGATGGGAACAATGAAAGTACACTCCAATTGGAGAGCCCTATTCTTTAGTCTTGGAAAAGCTTCTTAAGGCCAAAGCCATTACACTTCCCCCCATAAAACCTCATATTGGTTTCGATCCCACTCATCCTATTCTGCATGGTATAAGGAACATGACTATTATAATTATCATCATGTCAAAGGCCATAGCAATGGTAATTGCATAAATTTTAAGAACATTATCCAGGAAATGTTAGATAATGGAGATCTCATCCTGGACAACCCGAACACACCGGAAAATCAAAACTTTCATATCTTTAAGAATTTGTTTCCTAATCATACACCATCATCTAATCAACATGGTTAATCTTCAAACAACAACAATAATGTCCGTGAAGTCCATGCTGTTTTCGATATCATACTAGTCATTCCTCAATTTCCACCTATTCTTTCTATCGAGGAAATTATAACATGAGATCCTCTACCCACGAAGGAGCCTACCTCATGTACTCCTTCACCCACATAGGAGTCCCCTTCATCTCCCTCTTCACCCACAGAGGAGTCCACAATTTATTTTGATGTCATTCCACCATCTACCTCGCAACCTACCGAACAATCAATGGTATTAACTCTCCTACCCATAGGAGAATCATCATCACTTTCTTCTCCACCAAAGAAGAATCTACCTCACCCCATCTACCATTTCTCTTCAACATGGGGGATCCATTAGACGTGCCACTTCCTATTGGCGACAATTACCCATTAGAATTCTAGGATCCCATTAATTTACTCTCGGCTTTTACCCACAAAGTCTGAGGCTAACCAATTCCTTGTCTCACGGACATATTTTACAAGGATCGCTACTAAACCAGCTGCATCTCCTCTTACGAGTTTCATTTTCTCAATTAGTTGATCTCTTGGATTACATTGATAATTCCATGCTTTGGGAACATCTTCGGCTCCCATTTTTTACCCAAATGCAAATGTTGCCTACAAATACCTCCACGATCTATCCAAAGGTATTTCCAACAACCAAAGCAACCCTGAACATGCCCATTGAAATGGCTTATTCTTTATCACCTTTAACTACATCTGAACCTTTACTCATAACCAAATCCATTCCTCTACCTAAGAACTTACCTACACTTGCATCTCCTCCCACATCTAGACCTATCACTACCCTGGGTGTCATGCTGACATCAAGCCTTGTTCATCCACCCATCAAATTGGACATAGCCACGTCCTCCCAAGTTTTTCTAAAAACCAATCCTCCACCTAAAAAGAAGACACAACTTTCAAGACCGCATACAAAATTTTCATCCACCACACCTCATGTCACCTTCACCCCTTCCATTTATGCTTGGATCCCACTGTCTACCTTGGTCAATCAACCTCTTACCCAAAGAAAAATAAGAAAGAAACAACTCGCCTCATCATCGATCCTTTATTACATCCAATTGACCTACGCAACCTTCACCGCCACTCGTAGCTTTCTTACCACCTATACCTGCACCAACTACCATAACCCCATCACTACCTATGTGACTTCAACCCATACATTCCAACTGACATCAACCAACAACCTTTACCGCACCTCTTTTATCACCGTGGTTAAACCATCCTCTACTATCATCTGCTTCCTTCTACATCACATACTTCTACCTCACCTTTACCCAAGAAGGTGCAATCCAAGGACAAGAACCCACTACCCTCCAAAAAGGTAGTTAAACCCATGATACCTTCTATTACTAGTTCATCTACCATACCTTCACCTACGCAAGTAACATCAAAATCTAAGACAATACCACCTACTAAACCAAAGTGGTCAAACCTATTCCACCTTCTATAATACCTCTTCCACCATAATCATCTACACCTTTACCCAAACCCACACTCACTTCACATTATGATCTGTTGGCAGGGTCTTATGCCAACATTTTAGCCAACCTCTTAGAGACCTCGGTCATCACATTACCACCGCTTAGACCTTACAATCCCCTCAAACCCAAACCAAAGGGGTTTGATGAAACTAAAATTTGTGCCTACCATTGTGTGCTAGGACATGATGTAGAGAACTGTAAGGCTCTAAAAACCATTCTTCTCCAGCTATGCCCTCCTAAAGAAAATTTTGACGATGATGATCTTCTAGATGAGGACTCTATTCCACCTTCACCAATCACCACACGTCCTCATCCACTACCTATTCAGTCGTCTCCATCTCCACATCCATAAACCTTTTTATCCACCTCCACCCGATCAACATGGTATATATTAGAGAGTTGGCTAAACCTCCGCCTAAATTCCAGTGTTCCTACTCATTTTACATGGTTCTTACCCTAATTAGGATTTTTTCCATCATGTTGTTACACTACTCATGATATACCTTCTCCATCCACCTCTTTCCCTCATATTAACATGATCCAAGTTTCCACTTGTGTCCTAAAAGAAAAAGGAAAAGGAAAAGCAACCAGCCCATCAGCTAATCATGTGCCTAACATACCATTTACACCCACACCCTAAATTACCATTTGAGGACCTAGATACCTTGTTTTTGATAGGGTCACCCATCATAAAATGATAAAACAATAACACCAATCCCCTATAAAAATGTCTTTGTATGATCTTGTCCAAACCTCTGAATCTCATTGATAATCCCTCATGGAGGTTTTACAATCCATCAAGGTTTTACCTAATGACCCCACACTAGTAGCCTCCATTATCACCCCTCACCATGTGGCCTCTTTTACCCAATCATATCCTTCTTCTACCCCCATTCCCCCTCATTAAGTGTTTACCCTAATCTTTTCTCGATGAGGAGATTGTACCTCTCCAATCGGATGACCCCGATCCTACCCTTTTCATCTTCGTCTACATCTCCACCGAGATCAACATGGTCAGTATTAGAGAGTTGGCTAAACCTTTGCCTAAATGCCAGTGTTCCCTACTCATTTCGCATGGTTCTTACCCTGAATTAGGATTTTTTCCATCATGTTGTTACACTACTCATGATATACCTTCTCCATCCACCTCTTTCCCTCATATTAACATGATCCAAATTTCCACTCGTGTCCTAAAAGACAAAGGAAAAGCAAAAGCAACCAGCCCATCCGCTAATCATGTGCCTAACATACCATTTACACCCATACCCTAAATTAACATTCGAGGACCCAGATAACCTATTTCATAGGGTCACCCATCATAAAATGATAAAATAATTACACCAATCCCCTATAAAAATGTCTTTGTATGATCTCGTCCAAACCTCTGAATCTCATCGACAATCCCTCATGGAGGTTTTACAATCCATCAAGGTTTTACCTAACGAACCCACACTAGTAGCCTCCATCATCACCCCTCACCATGTGGCCTCTCTTACCAAATCATATCCTTCTTCTACCCCCATTCCCCCTCATTAAGTGGTCACCCTCATCTTTTCTGATGAGGAGACTGTACCTCTCCAATCAGATGACCTTGATCCTACCCTTTTCATCTCTGTCTATATTGATAATATTCATGTTTGATGCATTATGATCGATGGCGGTGCTAACATCAACATTATCTCCTCCCACGCATACAATCAAATGTGCATCCCTTCAAATTATATGCATAATAACCCAGTTATGTTGTGCTCCTTCAATGATGCCATCACTTCCACCCTTGGCACCATTATTCTTCACATTCATGTGGGACCACATACTATGCCGAGTTATTCTACCTTTTAGAAGATGGAATTATAGTATAACATGTTTCTTGGCTGACCTTGGATCCATGTCATGGGTTTTGTTCCTTCAACTTTACATCATTATGTCAAATTTGAACATGAAGGACATAACTACACCATCCCTACTGACCCTTCATCATTCAAAACTTGTAACATGTTGTACCAACCTAATGATGTCCTTATACCAGCTTAAGGAATCTACCACTACCACCGCTTCTCCTTCATCCATAGCCTCATCCATAGAGGTTTTCTGCTTTACCTCACTCATGCCTACCTCTTCTATTCCCACTTTGCTGCCACATGCCTCTGCTGCAGCCTAACCCATTTGCTAACCCGTGTAGTTCCCAATCAGCTAATCCTTCTTCTTCCCAATCACCTATTAATTCATCTATTCTAGCTACACACATATCCATACTGATCCCTTAGAAGGTGTTTTTCAATGCCTCACTCTAGGGGAATACCACTTATACAACATAAACACATTCCTTACTCCACAAGAGTATGATAACCTATGACAACATCCTCATTATGACTATCACATAGGCGAGGTATTCCCTTATGGTCCTCCCCACCTTCACACCAATATAACATATGGGGGACTTGACACTTTCACCTATTCACCCAAGCCACCTTCCTAAACCTGACCATTTTCATCTGATCTCCAATCTCTCACCAACCACCACTTTTCCCACACTTTCCTTCACCATTGTGCATGGAAAGGCTTTGATTTGGGTTCTACGAACATGGCCATCATACTATCATCCCATGTACCACACATAAACACAAAGACTATAGTGGTATTGGATTTTCCAAACCATCTTTCAAGAATTCTCACATTGACCTCATCGAGGATGATAAACCTTCTACACCCCTTTCACCAATGTCGCCACCGTTACCCACAAAGTCTATAGATCCTGAATCTATTCCTCCTAACTTTTATTTTTCGTGAACACCATTTCCCTGGGACCTTTGAATTATCAACATAATAGTGAGATTCCCTCTTCTCTTCCCTTCATGTATCCTGACATGATCGATGATGATATGCCATCCATTAATGTCATTTAATGTCAGGATGATGAGTCTATTCTCACCTACCTTGGTGTGGAAGATTCTTATATTCATAAGTCGTAACCTTCTGAGATGAAAACCATGTTAAATGAATCGACCATCGAAATAAATATTAACAATTAAGGATGACCCCAATTCTAAAGATTAGTCAATCATTAGATGTTGTTGAACATGAAGCTTTCAATTCTTTCCTCTAGGATTATAGCAACACATTTTATTGGTCTTACGATAATATGTATGGTATTGACCAAAACATTTTGGTCCACAATATCAGCACCATCCTTGAAGCCAAATCCATAAAATAGAAGTTGTGGAAAATAAATCCTCGCATTTCCCTCCTAGTCAAGAAATAACTTAACCGCTTTCTTTCGGTTTCCTTCATCCTACCCATTAGATCTCCAACATCGTTCTTATCACAAAAGCAATAGGAGGACTCTGCACTTACATGGAATTCCATGACCTAAACTTAGCTTGCCCCAAAGATGACTTTCCTCTACCTTGTATTGACAAACTAGTTGATCTTACTACTGGTCACGAGATGTTATCACTCATGGATGGTTTCTTGGGTTATAAAAAAATACGTTCCCCGTAAGATCAGCACAAAACCACCTTCATCACTCCTTGGGAAACCTTCTGCTATCATGTTATGCCCATTTCACCTTAAAAATGTTGGTGCTACATATCAGTGGGCTATGACGTATATCTTTCATGACATCATGCATCATATATTGGAAGATTAAGTAGATGACCTTTTCAAATCAAAACATCAGCCGAACACCTTATAGCCCTTAAGGTCATTTTTTATCGTCTCATCAAATATTGTGTTCACCTTGAACTAAAGAAGTGTATCTCCACTGTTCTCTCAGGAAATCTCTTTAGTTTTATCATTTCTTTGCATGGCATAGAAGTCAATCCTACTAAAATCAAGTCCATTCTTGAAATGCCTCTTCCTACTAACCTTCGCCAACTTCATATTTTTCAAGGTAAGTTACAATCTATTCTTCATTTTATTTCATGATTTTTGATCTTGATACCCATTTCATCATCTCATAAAAAAGGATGTCTCTTTAAAATGGGATAATGAATGCCACAAAGCATTTGAGGCTTTAAAACATTACCTTCTCTAACCACATGTACTCATTGCTCCTAAGTATAACCAACCATTTCAACTTTATATTTATTCTACGAATCATTCCTTGGGGGCCATGCTTTCCTATCGCGACAATCAACACCGGGAGCAAGATGTTTATTACACAAGTTGTACCCTTTCGGACTATGAAACCAGATACACCCACGCTAAAAACTCTACTTAGCCTTAGTTTTTGTTGCCACTAAACTTTGTCATTACCTACTCAATCACAAAACCTTTGTCGTCACCAATAATGACCCCTTACATTACATGTATGCCAAGCCGTACCAACATCCATGTGATGCATGTTGGCTAATGCTTCTCACAGTCCTCGACCTCCAATTCATCCATAAAAAATCTATCAAAGGTCAAACTATCGCTAACCAACTTGCAGACGAACCTCTCTCTAGAAGTCAATCCTCTAACTTTGATTTCCCAGACAAATCCATTGTTACCATCTCTTTGGATGATACCGTTTACCAAATGACCTTATTTTTTGATGGTTCAAAATGTCAAGCATGGGGGTGGGGCATGCATTATCCTCATTCCTCTAGATGGTGAAATTATTCCACTATCTTTCAAACTAGATTTTTATTGTACTAACAATATCACCGACTATGAAGAACACGTATTAGGCCTTAAAACCACCATCACCTTAGATGTCAAATAAATTAATATCTTTGGTGACTCTCAACTGGTTATAAATCAAGTCAATGGTATATATCGTGTTGTAACGAAATACTTCAAAAGTATAAGCATCATGTAGACATACTTTTGACTACCTTTGACTGTTTTTAACTTTAAACCACTCCATGTTTCACTAAGAAATTTACGGATACCATGGCATGCCTTACTTCTCAAATACCCGCCTCTCGCCCTCTCAATCAAAAAAAAATCATAGTAAAAAGGCTGCAATCACCTTCCTATCTATTTCATGTTGTCAACCTCATCTCGAACCATTCAACAAGACCCACGTGACCTTTGGTATAATCATTTTGCTAACTACCTTTCCCTTTCCATTCTACCTCCCAAACTTACTCATAATGGGAAACACGCCTTTCTCAAAGGTGTCTCTCACTATGTCATCATGGGTGGCCTTCTCTATAAACGTGGCTTTAACGGTATCCTCTTACGATGCCTTACAATTTCTGAAATTCCTTACACCATCAAGGAGGTTCATGAAGGAATTTGTGGAGGTCATTTCAGTGGCTTGGCTATCATCAAATGCATTCTTCTCCTAGGATATTATTAGCCCGCCCTCAATCCTGATTGTTGTTACTATGTCAAAAGTTGTGTGAAATTCCAACAACATGTTAATCTTCATCACACACCAAGTCACACCTTACAGGTCACACAATATCTTTGGCCTTTCTCTCAATGGGGTTTGGATCTTGTTAGAGATATCAATCCTCATTATTCAAAATGTCATTAATGGATTATTACCACAACCAAATACTACACTAAATGGGTCGAATCCATCCCCCTCATCTCTAAAAAAGCCTAGAAAATTTGTGAATTCATCAACCATCACATTATTTTTCGCTTTGGTGTCCCTAACCGCCTCATCATTGATAATGACAAATAATTTCAAAACAAAACCCTACAAAAAATTTGTGATGCCTTCAACGATTCAACTTAGTTTTTCTTCACCTTACTACCCTCAAACAAATGGCCAATTTGAATCAACCAACAAAACCTTAAAAAAATTCTTATGAAGCCGGGTTGACGATACGGAAAGGATTGACACACACACATTCCTTTTTCTTTATGGGCTTACTGTACTAGTATTTTTACATCAACTACGGCCACACATTTTTATCTAGTTTACGATACGCAGAGGCTACCCCTGTATCTCCAAATCTAGATTTCATCTCTTCTTATTTCACTCAAAGAGATGCTTAATGATGATGAATTTTGCCATGACCGTTTGGTATAAATAGAGTTATTAGATGAACTCCATCTTAATGCTCTTTATAATCTCCAAATCTACCAAAAATATATCAAATGTGCCTATGAAAAACGTGTCCATGAACGAAACTTCTAGGTCGGTGACCTCATCCTGAAGGACAATCAACATGTAACTAAAGAGGAGAAAAGTAAATGGGGTAAAATTTCTCCTAATTGACTTGGACCTTACATCGTTACTCATACCTATGGATTAAGTGCTTATTGTTTATCCTCACTTGAAGGTAAACTCAACTGAGCCCTCAATGCCTTTCATATTAGAAAATTATACTTTGTTGTATTAAGTCCTATATCACCTCTTGTCTATTAAATGCTCATCCCTTGAGCACCGTTCACCTTCCATTTTACACATCTTAGGGATTAGTGACTAAACTAGGATCATGTGATTACCCTTCACGTTTTCAGCCCTATCTTCAATATGAGTACCACAGACCTACTCATGGCATGATTCTCATGGATAATTTTCATCTTTTTCAAGATGGAATCCCATGGTCATTCATAACGTAAACTCTCTCTTCCATAGTTAGCCTTTGTGTGCTATGGTTTTTCCTTCAAACCAAGAGCCTATTTTTCTCTATAGTCTTGTCCATGACTTAAAATTCCAAAAGCAAAGCAATTTCAAAAGTAAAATGGGATTCAACTCCTTGAGTCAAACTTCTAGCAAAAATATGATTCCCTCAAAAAGGACATCTATTCTCTCGATCTCGCTATTATAAATAGACTGCTCCCTCAAAGGACAACTATGCAAAGCTAGCCATATTGTACTTAGTCTCTCATCAAAAGAGGACTATTCTTGCAAAATAAAATAAAATATTTAGAAGCTTCCCACATCAATTAGCTTCACAAATACCTCAAGGAGATAATATACTCATCCCTCATAGAATTTTTACATCGATCAGTCTATTAAAACAACAAAAAGAAGAAAATGATAACTTTTTTTGTCATGGAATTACCTATTTTGATTTTACGCCTCTTTCTAAGTGGTCATGTTGTCTTACACCAAGTTACGCTAAACACCAACCATCTTCACCTCATTTCCTTTTTCACCCTAATTGTAGTTCCCACTTCCCTTTGACACCTTTTGATACTGATCTTGATACTATTGATTACATTATGGACATTATTATGGTTTTGATTTAGTATGATGTTAGATGTTGGACCATGGATTATTGTTGATTTTGATTTAATTATGATGCATGATGATTATTAGAGACACTTCAGATGTGGATGATGATATACTATTTGACATGGATATATTGTGAATGTTGTTTGGGCATGTGATTTTGGATATTGTGAGTAGACCTAGAAAAATGGACATTATATGATGATGATATAGTTGTTGATATAAATTGTAAGTGATAATGTTGATTGCCTTGATGTGTTGTGATTCATATGTATAGTTGATTTTTTTATTGTATTTATATCATGTTGGATGTTTTGATATGGCCATGAGGCCGAATGAGGTATTTGTGTTTTTGCAGGTTAAAATATCACAACAAACATCAAGGGATTGGAGACCAACCACATTGGAATTCTAGGTGAATTCAACAAGGTCACTGGCAACATGTTTTGTGTGTGTGTGTGTGTTGTTTTATTAGGGATTCTCATGGGGGGAATCACCTTTAAATGTGACCGTGGGTTTTATGTATTTTATTAATGTGGTTCCTTGTTTTATTGTATGTGTTTTATTACTGATGTGTCCCTTTCTTTTAATTAATTAAATTGTGGTAGATTAATGTGAGAAAACATATGGTTAAAAGTTAATTAATCAAACTGGGATATGAGAAAGTAATTATAGAAGTGGTTGGACTTTGTATTAAATATGTAAGGGTTATGTAAGTATGTGTAAGAGTTGTGTAAGTCAGACTTTGGAGTATGAAACACTCCTCCTTAGAAATTCAATTTGTCCTTGGGGTTATTTTTGGAGGCTTATGAGATACCTCTCAAAGTTATTTACCAACTATACCTATGGTTGGAGGGTTGATTTTAGCCCTTTTTAATGCATTTTTATAAATCATGTTGCATGTTTTTATTACACTCTTCTTATAGTTTATTTAATTCAGTCCTTTAAGGTGTGGGATTTTTGGAGTGTGTAAGTTTATTTGTTATATTTTCACCCACCTCTTTATTGTGCTTTGGAGAATAAAATTTGACTTTTGAGTTGAAGTTGAGGATGTGTGATGTGGCATCCTACATGGTTCCACTTCATCCTCTCCTCTTCCCTCTTCTATAAAATTCAAACTCTTTGCCTTGTTTTGGGTTGTTGAACTTTTGCATACTTCCTTTTGGGGTGCATTTTTGCTGTTGGGAGCTCTTGTTGATTTGGAGGAGATTGGAGAGCATTTCATACTTAGAGATTGCTGATTTTGGGACTGTTTTTGACATTGAAAGCTTGCTGTGTTGGAACAAAAGCTACCATGGAGAGGTAGGAGCTTAGCTATTCTTTTATGTTGTTGTTTTCTTTTTGTGTATTTGTTGGTTGTTTGGGTAGACTACCATATGAATGGTGTATTAGAAGGCTATGGGGAATCCATGTGAGGGGGCATAAGGGAATGCCAATGACATTAGATTATTGTGGACGGAGTTTGGGTTTGGGATCCACCATGGAAAAGAAATAGCTTGCATTTCTTACTTTGTAGGGGGAATAAGGAAAATTGTGGGGGCGTAAGGAGGGGATTGTGGGGGGCATAAGGAAATGAGTGGTGAATTTTTATTGATGGTTTGTTACATTTGGATACCCAATTCCAATTGGGAAGCATAAGCATCTTCCCCATAGTCCTTCCTCCTTTGGCTTGCATGATAAAGCTTGAGTATTGTTTTAATGTTTTCAATGCAGTTGTAAATAGTTACATTGTGTTGAATCGTGTTTTATTTTGAAATGTGCATGTTGAAAGAATGTTGTGTATGTTTTTGGAAACCTTTTGTTGCCGTGAGTTGAATCACACCCTTTATTTCTTTGTGGTTGGGGCTCGAGGCCAATGAAGAAGGATGGCTTCTCCTTTCATTGGATGTCTTGGTTGGGTGGAGAGTGTTGCCTTTCCCCACTTTTGTTGTGATCAAATTGGAAGAAAAAGGGAACTTGCATGTTGTTGTTCTGGAGCAGAGGAAAATACAGTTTTGACAGTCCCTTGTGAAATAAATTATTTTGTAACCTTTCCCACTTTGAAGTGGATGAAATTGTAATATTTTTTGTGAAGGAAAGATGTTTGTATTTGGATATGAAAGTTGTAATTCGAATTGTGAAAGAGATATACTTTGTTTTTGGGTTTTGAAAGAAAGACATGAAATTTGTAAAGTGAAATGAAAAGAGACAGACTCTGTTTTGCTTTGAAAGAATGTGAAAGAGAATGCAATATTCTGCTATGTAATTAATAAATGATTTTGGAAGGAATAAAGAAAGAAGTTGTAAAAATTGTCTTTGGAAATCAATGAATGAATGAAATGTTCTTTCCAAATTGTATTGTAAATTTAATTCTGATCATGTCAATGTTTTGGGAATCTCTGTTTGAAAGGAAAATATAGTGTTTTGCCTCTTTTGGAAATGTGTAAAATTGAAATCAGAGTTGCATTTTGGGTTTAGAATAGTTTGATTTAAATCATTTAAATGTTTTAGACTGGAAAGGAAATGAAATTTCCAATATGGAAGATGAAATTGTTAAATAGATCCCTCAAGATTTGATCTCTATGGTAAATTTAAAACTGGAAAATAATTTATTTAAAATGCACAGTTCAAACCTGCAAATAATAATTAACATTGAAACCTTAAAATTTAGCATGCTATAATATCAATGAACTCATCTTGACAAAAAACCACTTAAGGAAATAAATCAAAACATTGCAAAATCGGGCCCAAACCTTTTCACAGTTCTTTTTTGTCAAATGTTGGAAAAATTCAAATTGGAATCAATCAAGAAAAATCACCTTCCAAAAACATCCTAAATCATTCTTAGAACAATCCTCCATGTCTGTTTGGCATGTTGAGTGAAGGAGAAGATCAAATTGAACCAAATTTATAAGTTAAAATTTACCAGTTTACTTTTAAAAATCCTGATGTCATTTTTATAAAATTTACCCCTTAAACTTTATCAAAATCTAAAATTTATTATTCTTGTGCAAATAGGGCATTGATAGCTTTCTACAAAGTCCTTTTTTCCCAAAATTGAGCTTTCTAGCAAAAGTTATGGTCTTCTGAAGTTTTCCTTCCTTGGCGGGAAAATTTGGGAAAAATTTCCCTGGCGGGCCCGCGGCCCGAAAATTTCCCTAAAACCTTAGAAAAAAATTTAGAAAATTTTTAAATCTTCTCCTACCACCCCACAGCCAATTAAAGGCTACCACATGGCACGGCGGAGGGCCAGAACTCTCGCAAACTTTGTCCTTTTTGAAATTCTTTTATTTGGAAATTTTTGAAAAAACCCCTACCGCCCTACACTCCCACCCCTGCCTTGGGAAAATCTCTTCCGCAGACATGCGAGACCCACACGTCAAACTATCCCTTTTCCCCTCCCCTTTGGAAAATTTCTCCAACTTTCTCCACCGCCCCACCCTTCCCTCATTTTTTCCCCGCTTTGGCTTGTTGAGCGCCACGTGCCTGGCGGTGCAGCGGAGGCGTGGGCGCAAATTGAATTTTCTCCCCCCACGCGGGAAAATTTTGAAACATCTCCCCATGACCTACCAACCTGAAAAATTTCTTTCACCCCCACTCAACACATGTCCCTTTTGGGCAATTTTTCATTCTTGGGCCCATGGGCCCGCTCTTGGGGAAAAAATTCACCCCAAGGCCCATCGGCCCATAATTGGAGTTTTACAAGGAGTTAGGAGGAATTATTTATATCATTGGAAAGGTGAGGAAATTTGGTATCCAATGGGAATAATTTAGGAAATTTTGAATTCATTAAGTGTGAGAAAATCAATTTGAAACTCTGAGCCTGTTAGAGAGTGGGTATGGTGATATTTTACCCTTTGAACCTAACTGAAACTTCTAACCCTAAAATTTGGACCTTATGACCTCTGATAATTGTTAATAAAAGAAAAGTATGTTCTAGTAGATTAAACTTGTTCCGGAACCTATTAGTGATAATTGTTGTATTGCAACCTAGTTGTAGACACTTCTAATAAAAAAATTATTCCATAATTTTCCTAACTAACCCTAGGTTGTTTCTTGGGTCTCAAGTGGGTTGTCTTAGCAAGAATCAGACTAATTTCCTACCTTATCAAGGAATTTCCACAAAAAATAAAATTTCATGATCATGTGACTTTCTTCACCCTTAGCATTGTTAATCATGTAATGCTTTTAAGGTCTTACATTCATATTCCCACCTTTAGTATAATATATTTTTATGGTTCTTACCAATTAGACAACTCTTTTTGTCACCTCTTACCCTTCACCTTATTCATTACTTGTTGGTTCTCCTATACAGGACTAGGCTAGAAAAACCTATATTTTTAGAATTTCTTTTTCACCAACATCACCATGCCTAAATGACATAAACTCAATCGTGCCTAGAATCACCTAAACTCAACCATACCTAAATGACCTAGACTCAAAACATGCCTAAAACCTAATGACCCATTCATCTATCCTCATCATATTCTTCCCTAGCTTATAGGAGAACTACATCAGCCTGAGGCCCCTTTTCACCAGGGCTATGTAGGCAACACTCGAGGGCATGGGGCCCTTGGAGGTTAGCCTGGACACTCTCTACCCTAACCAATTTCCCGCTAAACTTTTTATATTTTACATTCTACCTTAGTTATTTTCCATCTTATACACTACTTGGAAATTAAACAAACATACAAGTATACAAACATGTATATCTACCTATTTATTACATCATCATATCATACATTAATCATTTTACATTTCCATCATATCAAATATTTCAGAAATTTACACCATAACATACATATTCATCATCATTCATTTTTCCATGCTACCAATAACTTGCAATCGGTCAAACCCATAAACATTACCAAAGCATGCCTAACTAACCTAACTCAACCATGCCTAACTAACCCAAATCCATCATTCCTAACTGACCTAATTTAACCATGTCTACCTAATGTAACTCCACCATTCCTAACCGACCTAAATCTACCATAACTAATCGAACTAGAATCCATCATGCCCTTGCGACCTTGACTCCACCATGCCTAATTCACCTAGTTTTCATCCATTAACAAATAACAATGGAAATTAAAACTCAACTACATCCTCCATACCATAAATCTTTTCATCTATAACAATGAAAGTCTGTGTATCAATACAAATATACATTGATACAAATACATAAAAGTATCTCAAATATCTCATGTATAACCTCACTCTCTTGGCACGTAGGCTAGTATATATATCAAAATCTCCAAAACAATAATCATACCAAGTTATTAAATTTCATCCTTCCCGATATCCATACATGTCTCATTTTTCACCTCCTCCCCTCTACTTGTCTATCGCCCTACCAACATCTCTCCACCGATAATAGTTATCAAGTATATCATCCACCTATCCCTCACCGGTCTAGCCTCCATGAACTCATCCACTCACCCTGACCCTATCTCTGGGCTCACCAACCCCTCTGTGTTCTCGAGATATGAGTGTGGGATCTAGTCCTCTCACTCATTTCATGTTGTTCCCTATACTCAGCATAGGAGGGGACATCTATCCATGTGGTTGTCAGATGATCTTGGTAATATCATGCCTCATTTAGGGAATCTCTGAACCTTGCCATTGACACCATCTAAAGTGGTGTCATGGGTCTTATAGTAACCTATGAGCCATGTACCGTAATCCATGTCATCCTCCATGTACATGAGAACATGTTCTTATCATCGCTACTCTGTAGTGTGGGACGCTATCCCCGAGCTCGTGGAAATGCACTACTATAACTTTGGGCATGTAAGGCCACAACCTAAGATTGTGTAGTGGCCAACTAGCCCTATAAACCTACTACATGTGCCTGTAAGGTGGAAACCTATCCCCATCTCCATCTCAACCCTTTTTGGGTTCCTATCCTTGTGTAACATGGGCTTGTAGGGCCACCACCTGCACTGTAAAGTGATAACATGTGCCTTTGATAGATTAAGTTGCCTGTAATACTATAATTTGTGTCTACTGGGCAGCCACATGACCCTAAATGTATGCCTCTACACTATGATGGTGGCTAAGTCTTTCTTCCTTGGCCTTAGTGGAGCCTCTCGTAATTGTGCCACCCACCACTACCTGTATCTATCAGTGACCTTGATATCATCAATCTACTTATCCACTTCCCTCTCCTCCTTCCCTATTGACACTTTGCCGGTTGTGGTGAAGACATAGGTCACTCCACGTCATCTCTCCTATATTGTGGAAATGGTGGCGGCATGTCCTACAACAGCCTAAATGGTCATCTAACCTGTCTACAGTATCATCTCATGCTCATTGACATAGTGCCCCTATATCCACCGAGAAAATTTAACTCCTTCAACTCCTCCGCCATGTTCCTATATGAAGGATATCCAACATACAACCTCCAAACAATCCCTCCAACACACGCCTGTAATGTGCAACATGATGTGTGCCTCTCGTCACCGGAGCTCCCCTCAAATGGTACCCACCATCTATATCGACTCGACTAAGCCACCCCAACAAATCAAGTCGGTGAAAATCAATTGGGTGCACACATACGATGTGATCATATGCCCAGAATATAAAATAAAATTGCAACAAAAACTAAACCTCTGTAACCTTCCATAGGCCCATGGCTCCCTATACAACCGCATCAGAATGTCGGTCCCCATGCAAAAAAATCTTCTCCTCCACCATATCCTTGAGTACACCCATCAATGCTTGTGGGAATCTACCCTCGGCATCGTGTAGGTAAAAACAACATACCACCTCCATCATCAAAATAACCAACCTCGTCTCTTGAGGATGGGATGCATACATCTCTCCATAGCTAAGGCTTGCACTATGGTACCTTAACTCACCCATTACCTCCCCAAACACAACCACTATAGGCTCTATAGAGGCCTCTAAAGAAATAGAATACACTTGCTCACCCATAATTGGTAGCCACTAGATCCTGTATACATCCTACAAGGTGATAATAATCTCACTGTTGGTAAATGGAATGTTTTGGTCGGTGAATCCCATCTATTGATGAGTGTGACCATCAAACTAGGATCTCAAGCTACACACATGTAGCATCATATCCCAATCAATCAAACATCATTCATGTGCTCCCACTCCTCTGTGGTCACTCTCAACCACATAGCTACCAATAATGGTGGTTATCTATCTTGTATATGTAGCTAGTCCCTAGCTTGCATCCAAAAAATGCAACATTATTAAGACCTCACTACCTCCAATTACATCTTAACCCCAACACCATACCTAATCACACCAATCCTACTTACCCCATTTACCTAATTCAAATACCAACCTCCTACCCTTTACACTCATGACTCATTACCTTCACATTATTTCACCTACTCACCTAACTCATCTAGCCAACGACCATATGTTACCCTTACCCCTACAACACACATTACTTGCCCCTTTTTGACCTCTTTTTCCTTTTAAAGCATAGCCCTTCTTACCCTAGTCCCTCTTTCACCCTAACCAGCACCGGTCTCCTAGACCATCACTTTGTTCTCCTTTTTTAACATCGGTTTCGATTAACTAGTGTCGGTCACCTTACTTTTGATTGATGTCATCTACAATAATCGATGTTGGCCAAACCTTGACCAACGTTGGTCTCTTTTGCGACCCCCAAAACCAAAACCCCCTGCTCTATTTCTTAAAATTTGACAAAACCTAACATCCTAATTAATCCCAAACACTTACACCCCACATTTATTTCTCCCCCTACTTAGCCTATATTTTACCTCCTCCCCCGATTTCATCTATTTTTCACCCATATTTCAAAATTAACATTCCCACCCAAAAATTTCTTCATTATAAAAACACAATTGGAGAAAAACAAAAAAGCTAGAAAACGTCACCTACCTCATCTCGATGGTGTCTACATGTCTCGGCACATTAGGCCGTTGTGCCGGTGGTACACTCGACCATTCTCTCGCATCTTCCATACTGAAATCTACCTCGCACCTCTCCACCAATCACATGTCTCTAACTATACTAGTGGACCCATCTACCTGGCTCCTCTCAACACTCAGTCACCTCCACCTCAACTTGGTATAATAGCTTGTCTTTCCTCCCCCAAAAAAATGCATAAGTCACTCAAATTCTACCATTTTCTTATAATTAACAACAACGATGATTACTCAGAAATATGGAATTTTAACTTTATAACCCTAACCCACCATGACTGATGTCAATCGTCATAAAAATCGACGTCACTTACGATAAGCGACATCGGTCATTTTCCATTACCATTTCCTCCACGTTTTCCTATTTTTACCTAACCTCATTATTGCCACATACCATTTTCTAATACCAACACCCATTATATCCTACCCAAAATCTTAAACTACTCCTACAATTCCTTAATTACATTTAGGGATTTGTTATCTTACCTATACCTTGGTCTTACCCATGACATGACCTATTTACCTAGACCCGACCTATGTTTTTGACCATTGAACTTGTGTACTCATTATACCTTGTGATTTTGTTACCTATGTTGTTTTAGCCTAACAACCATACCTTGCCTATTGTCATTCAGTTTATCCTAACTAAACCTATGGTATACCCGATCATACCTAAACCTTCCTACACCTAACGTACATTGTGTTTCCAGACCATATCCTATACCCTAGATACCTGAATCACTTCAATGTTGTTTGGATAAACCTATCAACCTTGGACAATGTAGACTTTGCAAGCTCTTCAACCTACTACCGTGTTGCAGTCTATACGTGTGTGTGAGTTTGATTTCCATTACCCATTACCGAATTTGACCCTGGCCCATTACCTATTACCCAATTTGGCCATTACATATACCCAATTTAACCACGGCCTATTACCTATTACTCGATTTTACCATTACCCTTTCCCTAAAGTACCCATACTCTTCCCCACCTACCTTAACTTACACCAACTACACATTTATCAAACCACTCACCAACTCGTATAACACCTCATTGGTTCCTTGTTTGAGGGGGAGAACCTCCACCCACACTTGGGGAAACCCCACTCTCACCCATACATAGGGAAATCACTTTTTTTTTTTGTTAGTGTCGCTTACCAATACAAGCTATGTGACAAAAAGGGGCAAAATGTAGACACCAAAATTAGGTCATACTACCCTTATAACCTCGTTATTTAAATTAACCATACCTTACATATTCATATCCCATAGTGCACATGATTAATTGAATCAATTACTTTAATTAATTTAATTAACGTTCTAACTTGACCACATCACCCAACCAACTCACCTAGCCACCTCACCTCATGACCCACTCAAACCCCATTAATGGCCTAATACCAAGTCTAAGCTCTGTCATAACCAACTAGGACTTAGTCTAAACCTAGACTTAACTCCTATTAAAAAACCTAAGAGGAATCTTACTCATTCCTCCGTGATCTATCACTCGAGACTTGGATAAATATTGAATACCACGCCAAAAATAGTAATAATCGGGCTATTTTTGCCAACCTAGATATTATTGCCTTAACCGACACCAATTATACCTCAATTGACATCAGTCCCCTAACCATTGTTGGTTAGGTTAAATAGATTTTTAAAATCCTTTGCCTAGTTTGTTCATTCAATTTAGGATCTCATACGAATAGAGACTTGGAGCACTCGGGTTTTCTAAAGCACTCGTAAAGGAAAACACATGCGAACACTACCAAGAACCATTGACATCCATCACCTTCTAAACAATCATAGATTCACATGGAGACTTAAAATTCCATGGCACGTACATGACATCCCTTCTCTTTGGATATTTTTCATCACTTGCACTCTCTAGATCTACTCTTCAGAGTTTCTCCTAGCCAAAAGGAAGTATTCGCAGTCAACATTGGATCGGGACATCGAACGCGCACACAACCTTCAACTAACATCACAAATAGGTATTCCTCCTTGGCCTATCACCCTCTATCTATTTCATTAATTTATCAAGAATCCGGTGAAACATTATGATGATGTAGCTTAGCATTTTTATTGATGATATGATGTTAGATATCATGATATAAATGTGGATGATGAAATGATAACAAAGAATGTACAAGTAACAAAATAAGTACAAGTAAAATTTAATCAAATATAATGTGTACACATTCTAAAATAACAACAATAACACAACTATGTATAAATATAAACAAACAATGAACTTCATAATAGATTAAAGGAAAAACTTAATCTAAGATGGTAAAGAAAAATTAATCTAATAAAGCATGCAAGAAAACAAGCCAACAAGACTATGTATAGACAAATAACTAAGTAAGAAAATAACATTTTGTTTTCATGGGATATTTGGAAACATTTTTCTCTATTTTTGTGTTTTTCTAAGACAATGTTATATTGTATTTCGAGTTTTCTAGGGGATGTTTTTTAATGTTTTGTCATTTTTGACTAACATATATGAATGTTTTTGGGATTTTCTAAAATTTTATATGAACGTTTTTGCGATTTACTAAAAGTTTATATGAATGTTTTTGGGATTTTCTAAAATTTTTCCAAAGCCATGTCCAAGAAAATGAAGAAACATGGATGCCCCTAGTGATAGATGGGAATGTAAAATAGAAAACACCATGTGTATGTGTAAGATAGTGAAAATGTGAAGTTTTCCCCATCATTTGGTGTGAATATACAAAGGAAAACTCTTCGCAATATGAATAGGATCAGCCGATCAAGGACATGAAGGATAGGTTCGGAAGGGTCCCATGACATAGGGGAAAATTTTGACTTCAGGATAAATTCACTATACTTCTAGGTATGAGATTCTTGTGAAAAACAAACCCTCTAATAGCACTTAAACTGGTTTTCACCAAGGACTTGTCTAATGTGCCACAATTGCGTGGTTTTCACACTTGGATGAATTGATTTCTCTTTATTATTATTATTTTGTTTCTTTTTCTATTTTCTAATATTATGAAAATAACCCATTCTTAAGCATCGAACCACTTGAGGAGCATGGAATTCATAGGCTCTCATGTCTTATAACCATTAGAATCAACAAGTTTATATGATCCTGAACCAAAATTAGTAACCACAATATATGGTCCTAGCTAGTTAGGCTCAAACTTTCCCTTATTTTCTTGATACTTAGTGGTATTTAACTTATTCTCCTTTAAAAAATGTCTCTTACCTCAAACTAGAGAGGTATGATTCTTTTATTATAGCCTCGCTACACTCAATTTTGATACACTATTAGTTGATCCAAAGTGCATGAAGGTGATTCTCATCCAACAACTATAGTTTTGTGAGTCTAAAAACCTATAATCCTCCTCTTTTTCAAGATAGTCTCACAAAGATATGCATAAATAATGGATCTTGATCTCAAGGGGTAGGACGGCTTCCATGCTGAAAACTAAGGAATATGTAGTAAAACTAGTCGTAGTGCAAATTGATATTTGATAGGACCGAGGCAAGAATGAATCTACAAATGCTAATTTAAATTTTCTTGCTAACCATCTTCTCCATAATATGAACAAGATTTTTATTTAAGGCCTCATCCTATCAATTAACTTGAGGGTAATAGGGGTTGAGTACTTGCTTCAAATTTAATAATGTTGATACAACGCTTTCATTGTTTTGTGCCCGAATGACTTACCGTTATCAGCCTACAATGGCGAGAGGGTATACTTGTAATGGTAAATGAGGTGGTTCATGATGAACTTTGAAATTTGTGCACCATTAACATAGGTAAGAGGGATAACCTCTACCCATTTTGTGAAATACTCAGTGGAAGTAATAATGAACATGTGGCCATCAGATAAAGTAGGGGTAAGCTTTCCAATGAGATCGAGTCCCCACTTTGAAAAAGGCCATAGCATTGTGATTGGTTACAAATATTGTGTTGGGGCATGTATCAAGTTGTCATACTTTTGGCACAACAAGCATTTCTTAACATACTGACAACAATCAATTTCCATGGTAGGCCAATAATAGCCTACTCTCAACAATTTTTAACCGTAACCATGCTATTTATATTGGCCCCACATATCCCTCAATGCACCTCTTTGAATGCTAAAATAGATTCTTCCAAATTAAGGAAATGCAATAGATTCTCGTTGTAGCCTATATGATAGAGTGTGCCCCAAGCGGGGTATAGCGAGATATATGCTAGATAATATTTTGTTTGTCAAATCATAAAATTTTAGTAAGGAAGGTTCCATCATGGAGGTAATTATATATGTCATTATCCCAATGGGATAAGGGAGTAACAACTTCATATGCCAAAAATACTTTGGCATGTAATATGATGGTTTCGTTAAATACTCCATGAAGAAAGATGTCATTTTTTCTAGGTGGAATGTGCAAAAAAGAACCAATTCTGCCATAACATCCGCCACATGATTATATCCTCTAAGTATGTGTTGGAATGTGATCCGTGAAAATATCTCCTTCAATGTATCAACCAATTTCTTATAATGAATAAGATTTTCATCCTTAACTTTGTACTCATTAGTTACCTATTTATGATCAACATAAAATCACCTATCACATTGACTGTTGAATATCCCATATGCTAACTATTTTTAGTCTAGAAATGAGGGTTTCATATTCTACTATATTGTTTGTACATGGGATCCCAAGCCCAATGCCCGAGTGATCAAATCTCCTAAAGGAGTGATAAGAAAAAATCATGCATCCGAACCGTGAAAGAAGTAAAGGATCCATTAAAGTAAAGTTTTCATGTAATAGATTCTTCAATATACATCATACTAGAATCATAAGCTGCAAAATCAAAGGTTCAATGCCCGGAAAAGTGGATTTAGCTAGTTAATCTACAAGTACTTGTCCTTTAACTGACTTTTAGTTGACCTATTCAATATCAAACTCACTAAGTAGGATGATCTGATTAGCCATCCTCCCAAAGTGAGTGAAGGTTTTGACAATAGTTATTTCAATGGTTCAATTTTGGATATGAGCTTGGTCTTATAATTTAACTAGTAATGAAGAAGTTTTTGGAATGTAAAAACAATGGCCAAACAAGATTTCTCAATTTTTGGGTAATTCAACTCATAAGCAATTAAAGTATGACTTAGATATTAAACATATTTCTATTTCTCATTCATATCATACTTGAACTAAGAGCACGCTTATGGTGAATTGGGTAGCCAAAACATACAAAAAAATTGGTTCCCCGAGGTAAGTAGCATGAGAACACAGGGTTTAGAAAATATTATTTGAGAAAAGAAAACACTTGTTTTTTTGGACCCCAATGGAAACTAACATCTTTCTTAAGAAGATGCATTAAATAGTGAATCTTATCATCCAACCGATAGATAAACATGCATATATCTTGGATATTTCCTTGTAAGTTATGTAACTACTTGATATTTTGAGGAGGTGGCATTTCTACGTGATTACTATGACCTTTATCGGTTTCACCTTGATTCCTCTTCTTAACACAATATATCCTAGAAATTTTCTGATAGAACCCCAAAGACATATGTTCAAATATATTTTGCTTTCTAACTTTAAATTAATGAAGTGAAATAACAAAAAAATGACCTAAGAATACACTAGGTTTTACCGATACTGCAAGGATGGATGTTCAATACTAATAGATGATTGATGTTCACGAGATACAAGGATGCACACAACTTCTTATTTCCAATGGTATAAGCTACCTGCAATATAGAAACACTCGAAAAAAGATAGGATTAGATAGATATATTTTGATTTCCTATAAAAGTTCACTCCATAGAAATCAATGGACTTCTTTGCAATGATGTCAATCCACATTCAAGAAATCAATCGATAATGATAAGATAAAATGATAAAATAGATGATATAAAAATAATGCAAAGGAAAAGGGACTAACGTGGTCCATGGATATATGATGGTCTGATGGTGATACCTGATCCAAAGGGAGTCTAGGAATCACAAAATGGCTCAAAGGAGCAAGGATATAAATAGATATGCACTCACAAAGGCAATATGAGTGATAGATTTGATTAAGATAACTGATAAAGATCTGCATATGGCTCAAAGGAGCTTGATAGTGTTTGACATGCACCTATAAGGAAAGAGTGATAATGATTTATGAGATATGGATGTCGAAGGAAAAGCTTAGGCATTGATTGGTCTAATAGATAGGAATCATTTGTGATTGAGGACAATCATCAAGATTTTGCCAAATCATTGACGATTAGAAGAATCACCTGCGCAATTGTTACGAGAAGTGTAGACATTGATAATAGATGATATATAATTGATTGAGGATTGTAAATGATGAAAAAACAAGATAATAAAATAAAATGAATGCATTTACCTTACACAAGTTAACAAATAAGGTTGATAAAATGATAGTATTCGAGAGAGGAATATTGTAAATGTCAAAAGATTTACTAAGTTTAATTCTTGGATATGTGAATGACTTCCAAGGGCTGGAGAAGATATATGTTGAATATTACTGTGATGAAGAGGGATATAATATAATGAGATTGCAATATAAATGCCTTGAGAAAATTCCTTTCATAAGCTAAGCTTGACTTGAGGAACCTAACATGAAATGAAGGCCTATAGGTTTCTCACAACAAAGGATAATCACTTGTGATTGGTTAGAATCGTCGGCGATATGGGAAACATAGGAAAAGGTTGTAATAGCTTCCCAAATCAAGGATTAGTTTGTTTTATAGAAGTATGTGGGTTGGAAAGAGGTTATATGGGTTAGGGATGTTGTTAAATGGTTGAGAGGGTGTTGATTTTGTTTTGTTTTATTTGATTTTGGTTTATCGCTGGTTTAAGAAGGGGTAAAATAGGATTTTATAGTTGTAGAATGATATTTATAGGGAGTAAATATAATGGGGAGAAATAATACTTAGGATAAGGATTTAATGTATAATATGATAATGATGTGATAATGAAGGGGTGTTAGTGGACGTAGATATGGGAAATTAGCAGTACTAATTTTAGGTGTCTACATTTACCCCTTTTTTTGAGTGGTTTTAGACAATCTACAAGTCAAAATATGTAGATCTAGAGGGTAGAAGAAATGTGATGGACACATGATCGAGAAAACAACTCGATCAGTTATGATTGAGGTAGTGAGAAGGTCAATTTATTGATAATGCTTTTCCACCCAAAGACAAAGTCAAAAATTGGTTTATTATCAGATTGTTTGATGGTAAAGAGGTTATAAATAGTGATTTTGTGAGTAATATTGATAATGAAGTGCTCAAGAAATAACAGGGCTAACTGCATGAAAGATAATAAAGAGTGTTGAGGGAGGGAGTTGTACCAATCCAAGGCAAGTCCTACTAGTGACATAGGAAAGGTTCTAAGCATGATATCTTGATCATGGATGATGAGATAACATGAGTGTCTAAAGGCTAGTATGTGTTGTTGAGGATCCTCTTGGCCATGGAACATGGTAAATTCATGAAATTCCCAATGTAGAGGATAAGGCTTATATGGTACTAAAGGATGGATGGATTCATTACAAACCTGTTCATAAGTGAGGACGTGTTTGGTTCTCAAGGGAGTGGTTTCCAAATTATCTAATATATTTAATGATATTACATGCGATCATTTGTAGGATTAGATGTGAAGGAATTAACATGTGAGTGTGGTGAGAATGTGGTTGATTTGATTGATGATAGTGGAGAGTATGATGGTTCCATTGTGTGACGGGGTTGATAAGGAGTAGCTTGAGAAGGTACTAAATGCAAATTAGCTTATGATATAGGGATGTTGGATACATTGGTTTTATTGGATGAGAGGGGTTGATTGGGCTTGAGTAGGTATGTGTGTATAGGTTTGGGATGTCTGAGGTATTGAGAAAGGTATTGAAGTTGAGATAAGTTGATTGGATAAAAGATGGGGATGTTAAGATTCTGATGATATTGTGATGAAGGAGGGGATGCGATGAGGATTGATTGATGGGATACACTTGACATGGGCTGAGGAGTGATAGTTTAGAAATAGTTTGGACTTGAAGGATTCTCATAGGGTTGTTGGATGGGGTTGTTGTAGGGTTGTAGGATTGGTTGAAAGGTAGAGGTTCCATATGAAACAAAATATGGTCTAGATGACTCAGGAAAATTCCAGGGCTAAGTGAAGTTGAGTGAGACATGATAGGTTGATGAGATTGATAAGGATTAGGTCCTGTGTAGGGGATGTTTTGAAATTGATTGGGATGAAAAGATGTAGAGGTAGTGGATGAAGAAACCGAAGATGATTGTAAAAATGATGTATAAGGGGTAAAATAATATATTTATGTAGAGGATTGATATGTATTAAATGATAGTTAATCGAGGATGATAAAAAAATCACTACGAGAGATATAAATGTAATAGACAAGTCTAGCAGATGAATTTTAATTATCTTGATTAGAATCTAGATGTGGAGGGAGAGGCTCGAATAAACCTAATGATATGGTTGTTTTAAGGATGGTTTCAAGTTTTATAAAGGATAGAGTCCTTGATATACCTGAAGGTAAGTGAGGCCCAAATCGTTGTTGGTGTCATTATGGGGCCTAGTATTGAGGCCTATCCCCTCACTTCATGGTCCCTCAATGATAAGGGAATTGGGTGTTTATCCAATACACCAACAACCACTTGTTTATACTCGGTCGTAACACCATGCCTGGATTCCTTATTGGGTGATGACATCCCAATAGTTTCACTTGGGAAGAAGTGTTTGATGAAAATTTGATATTCAATGTGGTTTGGATGTGTGTGAGGGAAATTAAATGAATGCAATAAATTAACCCCTAATCAAGCTATGTGATCAAACATGATGCAAAGTTTATTTTAAAACCCAAAAGAATGATTGATTTTGATGAGGACAAAAAAAAATTACAATGCTTGTAAAAAAAAAAGAAAATAATATGACTCACCTATGAAACACTTCCTCAAGGAAAATTTTAATGGCTAATATTCATAATTTTCCTAAAAATAGGAATTTTGGAATATGAATTTGGCTATTTTTACAACCATGGCAGTGACCACGTTTCACCCAAAATTCCAAAAACAAAAAAATTCCCATGTGAATAGCCAATGGATCTCCAATCCCAACATATATGTTTTATTAAATCATCGCATGATAGATGGGTCGGGGTTTTAAAACATTATTAGATCACCAAGAAATCTATGGAACCTTTTTATTCATTTGGTCTCATTTGCCGACATATTTAGGATTTTTTTAAATTTGATTAAATTCACCATATATATAGACACACACACACACACAAAAAGAGAGAGAGATAGAGAGTGAGAGAGATCTATTTTGTAAGTTGTTAAACCTTTAGAAGAACCATCAAATTTAAAAGGCTCTGTTAACTACTTAGGAAGCCACTAAAATTTTTGATAAGTATCACCGCATGAGGAACAACCAAGTGTCACCCATTCCTACACCGACCATAAAGGTATGAAAAAGAGCCCCAATTCCCTGGAATTGTATATCGGGTAGACATGTGGCGGGATTCCAGAATCCTCAACGAAAATGCATTATGTGGACTCTAAACCCATGGAATGAAACAATTGAATGAATTTTCAGGTCTTTGGTTAGGTAAGGCGAGTGATAGATAGGGGAACATGTGGCAAACCTCCATTTGGACTTAAAATGTGTTTTGTGTAAGAAATATCCTTCATGCTAATGAATTATCATTTGTGCACCACTCCATCTACAATTTTCTTCAAAAAAATATTATATTTCTCCAATGCCACAAACACTAATTTTAGATAATTCGCAAACCCAACAAATTTGGTTCTTACCATATTCACCACGATTTCTAATTTTTTTAGGGGGTTTCTTAAAAATTTCCCATGATTCATTTTTAATTTTAATTTTTTTTTTTTTAGCAATGCAACAAACAACAATCAAAATCTCCATAGAAAATACTTGTGAAAGGTGTTAGTAGAAAACAAAAAAAAACAAGAGAAAATGATGTTAGAGGCTAACTAACTAAGTAATCAAAAGTAGTCACAAATATTTTCAGCAATTGATAGGAATCAATGGTGATTCCCTCCAATCTTGGAGATTTGACTCAATCGTTAGCGATTACAGAGAAAGAAAAAAATTGAATAAAATTAAAATGAAAGAAAAGGGATAATGTCCCAAATGGGTGTGCCAAAAAATGTTCATAGAGTTTTTTCTTTCCTACTTTAAATTAATGAAGTGAAATAAAAAAGCTAACCTCGAAAGATGATAGGGTTTACCAATACCCACAAGGATGGATGTTTAATATTAATGGATGATTGATGTCGAAGGATCCGAGAGTGCACACAACTTCTTCTTTCTAATGGGATAAGATACTTGCAATACACAAACACTCAAAAAAAGATAGGATTAGATAGATATATGGAGGATTTCCTAGAAAATTCCAATCCCTAGAAGTCAATGGACTTCCTTGCAAGGATGTCAATCTGCATTCAAGAAATCAATCTGATAATGATAAGATAAAATGATAAAACAGACGATATAACCAACAATGAAAAGGAAAATGAATCGACACGGTCCACAACTATATGATGGTCTTATAGTGATACTTGGTCCAAAGAGAGTCTAGGAATCAAAAATGGCTTAAAGGAGAAACAATATAGATAAATATTCACTTACAAATGTACTCGAGTGATAGATATGATTAAGATAACTCGATAAAAAAATTTAGATGGCTCAAAGTAACTTGATAGGGTTTGACACGAACCTACAAGGGAAGGGTGATAATGAGTTATGAGATATGGATGTCTCTAGGGAAATATTATGTGTTAATTAGTCTAATAAATAGGAATCAATGGCAATTGAGGACGATCTCTACTAATTTGGCCGAATCATCAACAATTAGGGGAATCACCAGCGATTATTGCAAAAGTGTACAAGTTGATAATAGAAAAGAAAGAATTGACGAGGCTTGTAAATGATGAACGAATAAGATGATAAAATAAGAGGAAGGATCTTACCTTACACAAGCCGACAAATAACGCTAAGAAAATGTTATTACCCCGAGAGGAAGAATGTAGATGTCAAAAAAATTGCTAAGTTGAATTCCTAGATGTGTGAATAACTTCCAAGGGATAAAGAATAAAAATATTGAATGTTACTATGATGAAGAGGGCTTTAATACAATGAGATTGCAATATAAATGCCTCGAGCAAAGTCCTCATCATAAGCCAAGCCCACTTGAGGAAGATTACCTAAAAGGAAGGCATGGAACATGTTTATATAGGTTTATGTCAACAAACAATAATCGTCGGCGTTTGATTAGAATCGTCGATGATCCAGAAACAAGGGAAAAGGTTATAAAAACTTCTTGAATTAAATATTTTTTTAATTTTATCGAAGGATGAGGATTGGAAAGAGGTTATACGGGTTAGGGATGTTGTTAAATGGTTGAGAGGGTGTTGATTTTGTTTTATTTTATTTTATTTTGGTTTCTAAGTGGTTTGAGTGGTTTAAGAAAGGGTTCATTTTATACCTTAGAACAAGTGAATTTTTTTTTTTTTTTTTGATAATTGCATCCTGGTTCTAAATACATAATTTAGAACTCACAAATCAAATAACCATTCTTATAACAGACAACCATATGCAGCTGTAATGACTCGGAGTACCTCCGATCTATTCATTCCATGACTCGGTAATCTACCGATCTATTCATGAGTAATAAGAGTTGGCGTTTTTATTTAACACTTCACTCTTGCGGTTCTCTTCCCTATTCTGGGATTCAGAATGCTCTATCCAAGGAACCTAACTGAATAATTGTTACCATTATTCATCGGCATCTCATCCCTTAGACTAGGTGAATTAGGACAACGCAATCAGCAGCTTGCGATACTTTGGCCAAAGATTTGAAACATACTATTTATGTCTCGTATTCCTTAACGGCATACTCGTCAATCTGAATACGCCCTTCACCCCATTCTTATGTTATGTAGAATGTCTTATACCGACTTCAGTCCTTCCTATCTCAACTTAATCACTCGGAGACAGATTAACAAGGTGATAATGTTATATGGATGCCCACGAGGATTAGGGATATGATGACATACTGGTTCAACCCTAGTTAAACCAGTGTGTCAAGATACCCCGAATCTCCTAGGCAGCCTTATAACGTGACCACATTCCTAATCGGTCCCTGAGTAACTCGTTCGAGATCAAAGTGTAAATCTTAGCGATCAATGCAAAGGGTGTCATCATAAGTCACCTGCATTGTTGTAACTTCGAGAAGATCCTAATCTTCTCGGAGGTACAACCCTGCAGTTGACTTGTGCCGTCAACCTTTAAATCCGCCTCGAAAAGATCTACTTATTAATATGTGTTACGCACATTGAGTTTAAATTACATTAAAGACGTTCCCCTAAGGTTAGCCTTTCCCAATCCCTGGATTCTTTGTCTAAGGATGACCTTCCTCAATAAAACCCATTACATGGTGGAGATATTAAGGCCAAGGTCTCATCAAGGAGTTCTTAGAATATACATGATTCTAAAACAACAGAATTGAACAATAACTCATAACCTTCACATGAGATTGCCATCTGAACCCCATTAGATTTATATCAGTTCTCCTAACTGAATTTATATCATACTTATTAGTATCAAGATATCAATGATTAAGAATCCAATTTAATGTTGTCCTGTCATAATCAAGACTAGGGATTAGTAATTTAATTCAGCCTGATTAGCGTTCTGCTTAGGTTCATTTTAACCCTATCTTTTAGAAAGACAAAGATTTAAAATTCAATTTTTGCTTTCGATAGAACAAATTAGAACTACTAAACACTCATAAGAATTCAATCTCATATTCTTGTAACTTTCATTGACAATCACAAAGTCTCCAATTTATACAATGATAACAATGCCCCTCCGGTATATAAACCGAAGAAGGTCAACAATCGAATAAGAATACAACACATAAGTAGCAAATACTTATTTCCATTCTTTTCGTATCTATACTGAGATACATTTTGTACAATCAAAGATACTTAATACAATGCTCAACGGAAAAAGGACATCTTTCCTCATATAATACATTTTAGAGAATCTATCTGAAATTCTACTTAAAATCAAATTTAATCAATCTGATTATCCTATCAGATCTGCATGCTTTTACCACTTACGGAAACCATCTGCAAAAATAGTCAACATGAGTCAGTTCGATGAACTGAGCATGATAAGCACTAACTTTTAAAACAATTGCAATCCATCAATTGTTTTCATTAAACACCCTGTTTAAATGATATAAAATCACCAATCAAATAAACATGACTCAGACTATACGTTAAGAATATATCATGTCTATAACGTGTAACAATAATTTTCGTTACGGAGTAGTCCTATATACTTCTCAAATATTTCATCAAAATATTAGGGATCAAGAAGAACAAAAGTGTCCTAAGCAATTATTCATTGTAAATCCCAAGTTGAACAAACATCAGACAATCATTATATTCAACTTAAAAAGAGGAATATCATATCAATCCAGTTACCGTCATTATGTAAAATCAATTACAGATGTTAGTTAAACAATTATATCAACTTATAATTTACAACAGAAGAGAAATAAACAAATTGTACATGTTTCCCTCTGAACTAGCTCATGTCTATACCATCTTTCCAAAAGCAAGGCATTCACTTAATACACATGCTAATAAATCAGTTGAGTCCATCATCAACACCACCGTTTTATTAAAACTTACAATAAAGCAACTACAGTACAGTAGCCTTCTTGCCAAACAACGGCGTCTATCTACCAAGCGGACTCAGTATGACCTTACGCAAAAGCGACAGATAAGAAGATTAGCACTGAAAGGCTTTTAGACACAAGGTCGAAATCAAAGAACTCCTTTGCTATCGCAGTCAACCAAAGACTCATGATCATTTAAGCAATGACATTTCCCTACGACTATGCGAAGGGATTTTTAAATGAAATCCAAGCAGCATGCACAGCCACATCAAACTGGAATGTAATCAGAAGGAAAACATACACAGAATATCATAATCACCCTTGAACGAAATCAGAGTTGAAAGTATGGTATTCGCGACCTACTTAAAAGGCCATAATTCATGTTATCAAGCTTAATTAAAGAAAACCAACAAAGCCAAGAACATTACATGTTCATACTCAGGCTTATACGGAAAACAGTGACATAGATTACCATTCGAGGAATTAAAACTAAGTCCATAAACAGTATTCACAGTTTAGCTTATCCAGAAGCCGACATACAAGATATCTTCCCATACTCACAGAACCCAACAAGTCAAAAACAAAGTAAACCCAACAGTTATAATTTGAAGCAATTACACTGTTTATCTATCAAGAATTCAACTGAGTCCCAACAACAGTAAACAAAATACATAGAAGATAATGATTCCATCCGTGCCAACATTGGCAAGCCTTTAAAATCAGGTTTATACAAAAGCTATATAATGATTTAGTAACAAGAAATCCAACGGAGCCCATATAACTATATTTGCTCCAAGCTTACATAGAGTGGAATACATATTTAAATGCCCAACTGAGTCTGAACCACAAATTCCTTGTAAAACGAAAGTATTCATTACCAAATAACAGAAGTCACCTTACCTGTTACTCCAACAAGACTCAGACAAAGCAATTTCCAACATTCAAATATATATATATATATATATATATATATAGCTTCCACAGTGGCCCAATTTATACGAATCATTTAATGGACTCTACAGAGTCGTTCAAATAAAATACATATATCCATATTGTATACTGTCAACGGGTTGAATCCCATTACCACAATAAAAAGGAAAAACAACTTCCACAGGGTCATAATGACTACTGTAACACAGTAGTTACCTCTTCCCAAACAACTTTAAAAGACAAAACGAAACCCAACAAGTATCAATAACCACCCCATCAATAACCACGACAGAGCTTACAAGGTTCTTTTAAAACTGAATAATCAAACAAATGTCCAGCAGTTTCCCTTCCAACAAGTATTCACAACATGCATCGACGACAAAATCGACAAGCATAACAGTGGCCTGTACCCATCACAAGAATAATTTATGGGCTCTCGCCGAGCAGGCCGAGCATACATTCCTTTCATATATTTCACATATTTAAGCCAGAATGCAAAACACAAAGAAATAAAGCCACAATTCGAATTTAATAAACACCCATCAAGGGATAAATGAAAAATCGAACCAGCATGAAGATACAGTGCCAAAATCACACAAGACATCCAAAGAAAATCCTCTATTACCATAAATCATTTGAACAGAGTTGTTCTAATGAAATCACTTGAAAGACAGCAAGATTTTTAAAGGTTAGGGCCTAACATGCCTGGATTTTTGCTCAAAATTCCGAAGCAGACCACTGAAAGAGCTCGGACTTCCTTTTCCTTTTCCAAGTTAGAGCGACCAACAAAATTTTGCTATCTCCATGACATATATATTTTCCTTGCCAGAGAAAAGAGCTAGATACGCTCATACTCGCCATGCAACACAAAGAAGACTGGTGCGAAGAACCAATGAATAGCAGAAGGAAAACCGAAATTCGCGATAAGCCAAACAAAACAACAACTTTCCAATTTGCATGCCTTCTCGCGAATTCCGAGCTCGACTACCGAGCTCATTAATTGCATTTACTCCAAATTTCCCGCTCAAACTCCACTGCCACCGACCGCCAAAGTTGGCGATAGACAAATAGAATTTCAAGACCATTTTCAGTTTTGGCGACCTGCCACGTCGGCTCAATTAGCCGTTTCTAAAACCTCCACCAATACCTGTCCTTCATACTTATCCTTTGCATTAAATAACATAGAAACTTCCGCCCATGGTTCGCATCCCCTCCATAGGTCCCCATAATCCTTGCCCAATAGTTAGGTTAGTAACTTAGGTTAGAATTTAGGATAACACCTAGTCTAACTTCATAGAACATAGATACTAACTTAGGACATTAGTTCTTAGCCTAGGTCTAGGTTAGATTAACACTAATCTAACCCCTAGGTTAGGTTTAGTTTTAGGTTACTAACATTAATAATTCCAGTTAGGTCTACATTCCGTACACTCAGAAAAAGACCTACAACATGCATTCTTGAACAGGGTTAGCTCCTGTTCTGCCTTTAGGCTACAAAATTGTATGAAACCGAATTATTACCTGGTCCACGATCGAGACCTTCCAGATATACTTCGATATCGGGAACCAATCCATTTCACATGATCAACCTGAGTTATACTCCGGACTAGCTTATTCAATGCTTCTAGACCTTGCAACCTGTTCAAGGTCTGTAATTTTAATTCATCACGAACAAACTTAAAGCAATACTTGGATCAATTCCACTGATCCAAGGCTAGGTCTTATAGATGGATAACTCTATGATTCATTCCGAGATCAGATTAAACTCAGATACAAAATGAAAGAAATAAAAGAGTCCAATCATATTCCGACTCAGTCAAAGATCTGCAATCTGCAAAGAAGATACAGTACATATCAAGCATGATTTCTCAATCAAGGAACACATCCTTTTTACAAAGAAATCACATATCAACACTTGTATGCTCAGGAGGAAGTAACAACAGTTCAGGGTGTTACATGCTTCCCTCCTAAAAATATTCATCGTCCCGATGATTACATATTCGATTAACCTTCAGGTCAATCAATTTATTAGTTCACAAATCAATGCGACTATTTTCCAACTTGAATAGTTCCAGAAATCAATGTCACAACACATTTTATTCAACCTGAATAATGTTTGCCTTCATCTGGCTTTCATAAATACTTATAAAAAAATAAGTTCATTAAAGAATGTTTTGTTAACAGATTTCATTCTGTTGAAAAAGAGAAGGAAAAGCAGTTTTCATCTCTTCCAGATTTTCCCAAGTTGCACTTTCTTCGTTAAACTGGTCCCACTGGACCTTACATTGCTGTATCTCACGATTTCTTAAATGCAATTGGTGAGTTTCCAGCACTCGTGTGGGTTTAACCACGATTATTCCTGGGTCTTGGACCTGCAAGGAATTCCAATTTAAAACATGTGACAGATCTGAAACGTATTTCTTAAGCAAAGAAATATGAAAAACATCATGCATGCGAGATAAAGCAGGTGGCAATGCTAAACGATAAGCTACAGGATTGATTATTTTGACAATTTCGAAAGGTCCCACGAATCGAGGTGACAACTTGGCAGCCTTGCCAAAAGTTATTGAACTCTTTCTGGGTTTAACACGAAGAAAAACCTTATCACCAAGCTCAAACCTTCTATCAACCCGCTTAAGGTCAGCATAGCTCTTCTGTCTATCCGCTGCTTCCTTTAGTCGTTCACGAATCAGCTTAACTTGCTGTTCCATTTCTGTGAGAATCTCTGGTCCAATTACCACTCTATCCTCAACACTGTCCCAACTAACAGGGAGTTCTGCACTTTCTTCCATAAAGTGCTTCAAATGGTGCCATTTTAAGAGATGAGTGATAAGTATTGTTGTATGCGAACTCAACTAATGGAAGATACTCCTCCCATTTATACTGTTGATCCATGCAATACATACGCAACATGTCCTCCAACACTTGATTTACCCTCTCAGTTTGTCCATCCGTTTCCGGATGATATGCAGAACTGAAGTTTAGTTTTGTTCCAAGAGCTGCGTTAAGCATTTGCCAAAACCTTGACGTCATTCTAGGATCCCTGTCAGATATAATCAATTCTGGTACACCATGCAATCTGAAAATTTCGTGTACGAATCTTTTGGCCAAAGACTTTGGTGAATCATCCTTTAGATTTCCAGCGATGAAATGAGCTACCTTAGTCAGTTTATCTACAACTACCAGGATAACATCATGTTTATTCCTGGACATGGGTAGTCCTTGTACAAAATCCATGGTTATTACTTGCCATTTGTACTGCGGTATGCTATGAGGATATAACAGTCCAGCAGGGTGCATATGTTCTGCCTTCACCCGCTGACATTCCAGACAATGAGTCACAAAATCTATTACATCCTTTTTCATACCTTTCCAAAAGTATTGTTGTTTCAAATCAGCAAGCATTTTTGTGATACCCGGGTGTCCAGAGAAAGGTGAATTATGAAATTCAACTAACAACTTCTTTCTCAAATCGTTCAGCATAGGTACATATACCCTGTTTTCATAACACAAGATTCCTTCATTATCAAAATGAAAACCTTTATACCTTATATCCTTAGGTTCTGCAGTAGCGCGCGCTTTACTTGTTGAAAGTATGCATCTGATTCTGAGGCACTTTTTACCTCGTCTTTAAACTGAGTTCTTAATGTTATAAGAGCAGAAATGTGCCTCCTACGACTTAGAGCATCAGCTACTCTATTCTCCTTCCCTTTGATATAGCTAATATCAAAGTCATATTGTGATAAAAATTCTAACCACCTTCTCTGTCTGGCATTCAGATTGGGCTGAGTAAAAATATATTTCAGTCCTAAGTGATCAGTTTTCAACTCAAAAGGTTTCCCAAGTAAGTAGTGTCTCCAGACTTGAAGTGCATGAACAATGGCAGCAAGTTCCAAATCATGAGGGGCATAATTCAGCTCATGTAACTTAAGTTTTCTACTTTCATATGCTATGACCTGATCATTTTGTAGCAAAACACCTCCAAGGCCTTCCCAAGAAGCATCCGTTACAACTGTAAAACTCCCATTAGGGTCTGGTACAGCTAATATAGGTGCAGAAGTCAACTGGTCTTTCAGACTTTTGAAAGCCGCTTCGCACTTGTCATTCCACATGAATTTCTTATCCTTCTTTTGCAATGAAGTTATTGGTGCAGCTATTTTAGAAAAATCCTTTACAAATTTTCTATAGTAACCAGCAAGACCCATGAAGCTTCTTACTTCATGCACATTCTTTGGTGCAGGCCACTCAGTTATTGCCACTATTTTTGAAGGATCTACAACAATTCCTTCTTTACTTATGACATGACCCAAATAGTGAACTTCTGAATCAAAGAAAGAACATTTGGATAACTTACCATACAACTTTCTTTTTCTCAGAATTCCCAAAACTATCTTCAAATGCTCATTGTGCTCCTCAACGCTTTTAGAATAAATGAGAATATCGTCCAAGAATACAAGTACAAACTTGTCCAGGTATTCTTGAAAAATATTGTTCATCAAGTTCATAAAGGCTGCGGGTGCATTAGTTAATCCAAAGGGTAGAACTGTGAATTCATAATGTCCGTACCTTGTTCGGAAAGCTGTTTTATGAATATCTTCCTCTCTAATCCTTAACTGATGATAACCAGATCGAAGGTCTATCTTAGAATAAACCACTGCTCCACGCATCTGATCAAACAGATCGTCGATCCTAGGAAGTGGATATCGGTTCTTGATTGTTGCTTTGTTCAACATCCGATAATCAATACACAGCCTTAGTGTTCCATCCTTCTTTTTCACAAATATTACAGGCGCTCCCCAAGGTGAAACACTTGGTCTGATCAAACCTTTAGACAAAAGCTCTTGCAACTGTGCCTTAAGCTCAACTAACTCTGTAGTAGTCATCCGATAAGGTGCTTTGGAAATAGGTTCTGTTCCTGGCTTGATTTCAATGGTGAAGTCAAATTCTCTCTTGGGTGGTAACCCTGGTAATTCCTCAGGAAAAACATCCCTGAAACTTTGTAACAGAGGGAATCGTTTCATGAAATCATCATCTTCTTCTGAAGATTCAGATATCTTTACTGCATAAAGGGTACATCCTTTATTTTTAGCCTTTTTAAGCTGCATAGCTGACAGTTTTCTAACTGAAATTTCCCGTTTCACCCCTTGAATCTCTGCTGATTCCAGCTGATCATCTAAACATTTTATGTTCTTTTCATAGCAGTCTACTTTTGCTTTATGGTCAGCTAACCAATTGACACCGATAACAATGTCATACGATCCTAAAGGTGCAACATAGAGGTCAACTTCCGTGGAAAAGTTAGGTAAGTCAAGGACTGCCCCAAAAAGACACATACTCACTGTATGAACAGAATTATTACCATACTGTACAGTCCAAGATTTATCCATTTTTCCAGCTTTTCTTTTAAGTTTAGAAGCAAGTTTATTAGATATAAAACATTCAGTAGCTCCTGTATCAAAAAGAATAGTAGCGGTATGCCGAATAACTTACACGAACTTCTATAGGTGTCACTTGCTTTTCAAATTTGCTTGTCCGCTCTTCGGCATGTATCTTATCTTATGCACTGATTACGATCATCCTTCTTCAAAGGGCACTGATTTGCGTAGTGATCTTTGCCACAATTGTAGTAGCCTCCTACAGGTCCCTTTTTAGGCTCAAAGTTGCCTCCAGTTTTGTAATTGTCACGTTGTCCTCCATAGGGCTTCTGCCCATTGTTATAATTTTTAGCAAAATTATCCCTTACGTTTCCAGCAGGCTTATTTACTACTGCTTTCTTATTGTTATCTCCTGGAAACTTACTCTTGTTTCCAAACTTTTTCCATGGTCCTTTTCTGGGTGCAAGAGAGGTTGAAGAGGGGTTTGCAGTCTTCTTCCGCACTTCCTCTTTATGAGCAGAAATAGCCTTTAATTTCTGTTCTTGCCTTATGGCCTTTTCAACAACTCCTTCCATAGTGGTTGGGAATGTGAACATCGACCTCTCCCCTATCACGGATTCAATCCCATGATGAATTTCCGTATTCTGAACTTCTCGTCAGTTTGATACTGCGGTACATACTTGAGGAGTTTTGTAAACCGCTCCCAGTATTCAGTTACTGTTAGCTTCCCTTGAGCTAAGTTCTGAAATTCTGTCATTTTCTGATCATAGAAAAGTTGTGGCAGCCAACGTTGCCTAAAATAGCCTTTAAATTGATCCCAAGTAATATTGGTCTCATCAATGTTTAGTTCAGCTTTACGGCTATCCCACCACGAAGATGCTTCGTGGGAAAGCTGATAGGCTCCCCAAATAGCTTTGGTTTCCTCTGAGAAGTTCCTTATTGCAAAGTACTTCTCCATTTCACTGAGCCAGTTCTCAGCTCCATCTCCTAATGTGGTGCCATCATACTTAGGTGGACTTATCCTTTTTATATCATTAGTGAGTTCTGCTGCCAATCTGGCCTTTTTGTTTTCTGGTTGGACAGGTGCATTCCCAGCATTAACATCAACACCCATGTCGGGGTTGTCCTCAGGAGGTTGCTGATTATTATTATCAGCTTCTTCATCCTCCTCATTTCCCATCACCTGCTGTTCCAGTATAGCTAAGCGATCTCTTGTGTCCAACAGGGCAGCAAGGATCTCATCAAGTTTCTGGGTGGTTGCCGCTCCTCCTTCAGGTGGAGCATTATTCGCAACGTTCCCCCTTGTTCTAACCATTTTCTGTTACAAGAAAATTCAGGTTTTTATCAGATTATGGACACAATAGGTCCAAGAGCTGCAACCTTCAGCTCTGATACCAAGATGTAACGTCCTCATTTTATACCTTAGAACAAGTGAATTTTTTTTTTTTTTTGAAAATTGCATCCTGGTTCTAAATACATAATTTAGAACTCACAAATCAAATAACCATTCTTATAACAGACAACCATATGCAGCTGTAATGACTCGAGTACCTCCGATCTATTCATTCCATGACTCGGTAATCTACCGATCTATTCATGAGTAATAAGAGTTGGCGTTTTTATTTAACACTTCACTCTTGCGGTTCTCTTCCCTATTCTGGGATTCAGAATGCTCTGTCCAAGGAACCTAACTGAATAATTGTTACCATTATTCATCGGCATCTCATCCCTTAGACTAGGTGAATTAGGACAACGCAATCAGTAGCTTGCGATACTTTGGCCAAAGATTTGAAACATACTGTTTATGTCTCGTATTCCTTAACGGCATACTCGTCAATCTGGAATACGCCCTTCACCCCATTCTTATGTTATGTAGAATGTCTTATACCGACTTCTGTCAGTCCTTCCTATCTCAACTTAATCACTCGGAGACAGATTAACAAGGTGATAATGTTATATGGATGCCCACGAGGATTAGGGATATGATGACATACTGGTTCAACCCTAGTTAAACCAGTGTGTCAAGATACCCCGAATCTCCTAGGCAGCCTTATAACGTGACCACATTCCTAATCGGTCCCTGAGTAACTCGTTCGAGATCAAAGTGTAAATCTTAGCGATCAATGCAAAGGGTGTCGTCATAAGTCACCTGCATTGTTGTAACTTCGAGAAGATCCTAATCTTCTCGGAGGTACAACCCTGCAGTTGACTTGTGCCGTCAACCTTTAAATCCGCCTCGAAAAGATCTACTTATTAATATGCGTTACGCACATTGAGTTTAAATTACATTAAAGACGTTCCCCTAAGGTTAGCCTTTCCCGATCCCTGGATTCTTCGTCTAAGGATGGCCTTCCTCAATAAAACCCATTACATGGTGGAGATATTAAGGCCAAGGTCTCATCAAGGAGTTCTTAGAATATACATGATTCTAAAACAACAGAATTGAACAATAACTCATAACCTTCACATGAGATTGCCATCTGAACCCCATTAGATTTATATCAGTTCTCCTAACTGAATTTATATCATACTTATTAGTATCAAGATATCAATGATTAAGAATCCAATTTAATGTTGTCCTGTCATAATCAAGACTAGGGATTAGTAATTTAATTCAGCCTGATTAGCGTTCTGCTTAGGTTCATTTTAACCCTATCTTTTAGAAAGACAAAGATTTAAAATTCAATTTTTGCTTTCGATAGAACAAATTAGAACTACTAAACACTCATAAGAATTCAATCTCATATTCTTGTAACTTTCATTGACAATCACAAAGTCTCCAATTTATACAATGATAACAATGCCCCTCCGGTATATAAACCGAAGAAGGTCAACAATCAGAATAAGAATACAACACATAAGTAGCAAATACTTATTTCCATTCTTTTCAGATCTATACAGATACATTTTGTACAATCAGCATACTTAATACAATGCTCAACGGAAAAAGGACATCTTTCCTCATATAATACATTTTAGAGAATCTATCTGAAATTCTACTTAAAATCAAATTTAATCAATCTGATTATCCTATCAGATCTGCATGCTTTTACCACTTACGGCAACCATCTGCAAAAATAGTCAACATGAGTCAGTTCGATGAACTGAGCATGATAAGCACTAACTTTTAAAACAATTGCAATCCATCAATTGTTTTCATTAAACACCCTGTTTAAATGATATAAAATCACCAATCAAATAAACATGACTCAGACTATACGTTAAGAATATATCATGTCTATAACGTGTAACAATAATTTTCGTTACGGAGTAGTCCTATATACTTCTCAAATATTTCATCAAAATATTAGGGATCAAGAAGAACAAAAGTGTCCTAAGCAATTATTCATTGTAAATCCCAAGTTGAACAAACATCAGACAATCATTATATTCAACTTAAAAGAGAGAATATCATATCAATCCGATTCCGTCATTATGTAAAATCAATTACGATGTTAGTTAAACAATTATATCAACTTATAATTTACAACGAGAGAAAAAAAACAAATTGTACATGTTTCCCTCTGAACTAGCTCATGTCTATACCATCTTTCCAAAAGCAAGGCATTCACTTAATACACATGCTAATAAATCAGTTGAGTCCATCATCAACACCACCGTTTTATTAAAACTTACAATAAAGCAACTACAGTACAGTAGCCTTCTTGCCAAACAACGGCGTCTATCTACCAAGCGGACTCAGTATGACCTTACGCAAAAGCGACAGATAAGAAGATTAGCACTGAAAGGCTTTTAGACACAAGGTCGAAATCAAAGAACTCCTTTGCTATCGCAGTCAACCAAAGACTCATGATCATTTAAGCAATGACATTTCCCTACGACTATGCGAAGGGATTTTTAAACGAAATCCAAGCAGCATGCACAGCCACATCAAACTGGAATGTAATCAGAAGGAAAACATACACAGAATATCGTAATCACCCCTGAACGAAATCAGAGTTGAAAGTATGGTATTCGCGACCTACTTAAAAGGCCATAATTCATGTTATCAAGCTTAATTAAAGAAAACCAACAAAGCCAAGAACATTACATGTTCATACTCAGGCTTATACGGAAAACAGTGACATAGATTACCATTCGAGGAATTAAAACTAAGTCCATAAACAATATTCACAGTTTAGCTTATCCAGAAGCCGACATACAAGATATCTTCCCATACTCACAGAACCCAACAAGTCAAAAACAAAGTAAACCCAATAGTTATAATTTGAAGCATTTACACTGTTTATCTATCAAGAATTCAACCGAGTCCCAACAACAAGAAACAAAATACATAGAAGATAATGATTCCATCCGTGCCAACATTGGCAAGCCTTTAAAATCAGGTTTATACAAAAGCTATATAATGATTTAGTAACAAGAAATCCAACGGAGCCCGTATAACTATATTTGCTCCAAGCTTACATAGAGTGGAATACCTATTTAAATGCCCAACCGAGTCTCGAACCACAAATTCCTTGTAAAACGAAAGTATTCATTACCAAATAACAAGTCGCCTTACTGTTACTCCAACAAGACTCGAGACAAAGCAATTTCCAACATTCAAATATATATATATATATATATATATATATATATATCGCTTCCACAAAGGCCCAATTTATACGAATCATTTAATGGACTCTACAGAGTCGTTCAAATAAAATACATATATCCATATTGTATACTTTCTTTCAACGGGTTGAATCCCATTACCACAATAAAAAGGAAAAACAACTTCCACAGGGTCGTAATGACTACTGTAACACAGTAGTTACCTCTTCCCAAACAACTTTAAAAGACAAAACGAAACCCAACAAGTATCAATAACCACCCCATCAATAACCACGATAGAGCTTACAAGGTTCTTTTAAAACTGAATAATCAAACAAATGTCCAGCAGTTTCCCTTCCAACAAGTATTCACAACATGCATCGACGACAAAATCGACAAGCATAACAGTGGCCTGTACCCATCACAAGAATAATTTATGGGCTCTCACCGAGCAGGCCGAGCATACATTCCTTTCATATATTTCACATATTTAAGCCAGAATGCAAAACACAAAGAAATAAAGCCACAGTTCGAATTTAATAAACACCCATCAAGGGATAAATGAAAAATCGAACCAGCATGAAGATACAGTGTCAAAATCACACAAGACATCCAAAGAAAATCCTCTATTACCATAAATCATTTGAACAGAGTTGTTCTAATGAAATCACTTGAAAGACAACAAGATTTTTAAAGGTTAGGGCCTAACATGCCTGGATTTTTGCTCAAAATTCCGAAGCAGACCACTGAAAGAGCTCGGACTTCCTTTTCCTTTTCCAAGTTAGAGCGACCAACAAAATTTTGCTATCTCCATGACATATATATTTTCCTTGCCAGAGAAAAGAGCTAGATACGCTCATACTCGCCATGCAACACAAAGAAGACTGGTGCGAAGAACCAGTGAACAGGCAGAAGGAAAACCGAAATTCGCGATAAGCCAAACAAAACAACAACTTTCCAATTTGCATGCCTTCTCGCGAATTCCGAGCTCGACTACCGAGCTCATTAATTGCATTTACTCCAAATTTCCCGCTCAAACTCCACTGCCACCGACCGCCAAAGTTGGCGATAGACAAATAGAATTTCAAGACCATTTTCAGTTTTGGCGACCTGCCACGTCGGCTCGGTTAGCCGTTTCTAAAACCTCCGCCAATACCTGTCCTTCATACTTATCCTTTGCATTAAATAACATAGAAACTACCGCCCATGGTTCGCATCCCCTCCATAGGTCCCCATAATCCTTGCCCAATAGTTAGGTTAGTAACTTAGGTTAGAATTTAGGATAACACCTAGTCTAACTTCATAGAACATAGATACTAACTTAGGACATTAGTTCTTAGCCTAGGTCTAGGTTAGATTAACACTAATCTAACCCCTAGGTTAGGTTTAGTTTTAGGTTACTAACATTAATAATTCCAGTTAGGTCTACATTCCGTACACTCAGAAAAAGACCTACAACATGCATTCTTGAATAGGGTTAGCTCCTGTTCGCCTTTAGGCTACAAAATTGTATGAAACCGAATTATTACCTGGTCCACGATCGAGACCTTCCAGATATACTTCGATATCGGGAACCAATCCATTTCACATGATCAACCTGAGTTATACTCCGGACTAGCTTATTCAATGCTTCTAGACCTTGCAACTGTTCAAGGTCTGTAATTTTAATTCATCACGAACAAACTTAAAGCAATACTTGGATCAATTCCACTGATCCAAGGCTAGGTCTTATAGATGGATAACTCTATGATTCATTCCGAGATCAGATTAAACTCAGATACAAAATGAAAGAAATAAAAGAGTCCAATCATATTCCGACTACTCGAGTCAAAGATCTGCAATCTGCAAAGAAGATACAAGACATATCAAGCATGATTTCTCAATCAAGGAACACATCCTTTTTACAAAGAAATCACATATGTCAAAGGACCAAAGATTGATGTTTCCACAAAGGTGGGCTTACGAGACCAAGAAGTCAAGTGATAGGGAACCAAAGGGTTTGTGTCCTATAGACATATGACTTTAACAATGACAAGATGATGGTTTAATAAGGTCAAAGGACTACAATTGATGTTTCCATAAAGATGAGATTATGATGCCAAGAATTTAATGGATAGTTGAACCAAAGGGTTCGTGTCCTATAGATATATGACTTTAACAATGACAAGATGACAATTTAAGGAGGTCAAAGAAAAAAATTATGTTTCCACAAAGGTGGGCTTACGAGACCAGGAATTCAAGTGATAGGGGAACCAAGGGGTTCATGTCCTATGGGCATATGAATTTAACGACAAAGAAGGATGAAATAAATACTTGATGAGGTCAAAGGACCATAATTTGATATTTCCACAAGGGTGGGCTTATGAGGACTTGATGGGGTCTTAACGGCAATCGAGGCATATGGTGTGTTGTATGTCTTAACCATGGTCAAGAATGAAACGTTGAATTATTTCTTTATCTTTGGATTTGATGCATATGTGATAGGGATAAATATGGTGAAAACACTTGCACTCTTGGCCTTTATAATAAATGTTAACAAGTGACTAACAAAAAGTAATCACACTTAGTATCTTAGATATGGATGGAAGTAGAATGTACACAATATACATCCCTAGGACATGGGAAGGGTTGACATATGTAGGTTGTGTGGAAGACTACATTCTCTTTTTATGGTTTCATAGGGAGATGCCCTAGCTATACATTTTATTTTTAACACAAATTGATCAATGTGGGAAGCTTTCCTAGGATACTTTTGATAATTTTAATTTTTGAAGGTTGATCGATGCGGGAAGCCTTTTTACATGGGTATCCATCCTTTGAGGGAGTGGTCTACAATTTTGACTTTTTGATCTTGTTTTTATAGATAGTCATCCTTTGAGGGATCGGTCTATGATTTTAACAGTAGTTATCCTTCGAGGGATTAGTCTACTTTTATTTTTGATAATATGATTTTGATTTTTATATTTTTCCTTCGAGGGATCAGTCTATTTATTTTGATAGGATGCATCCACATATATTTTTGACTTTATTTTTAGTTGAGGGAAAAACCCTAATAGACCATTTCAAGGAGGGGAGAAGAAATGTGTACATGACCTACACATATGTGCCCCATGACATGTCTTTGGTTGGTAGACATGGTATTTGAATGTATCTATTGCAGGTTTCTTGCTAAGGAGGAAATTTTCCATGTGAAATATGTGATGAACAAAGTTGTGGTGCTCATCTTTAAGGTTATTAAGGATAGTGATGGAAAACCACATACTTTCAAATAATTACAATGATAAGATGGCTGGTTGATGATGGAATAAGATCTTTGATGTGACTACTATCGTGACACTCAATGTGTTAACATCTAAAGGCTGCAAGTGCAAGGAATTTAGAGGTTCCTTTTTAGGTGTACCATCAAGGGAGGCTAGATGAATACACTCCCAACCCATGTTATATGGATTGATCCACCAGTGAAAAAATTCCTTGTTTACTCCTTTCCATAGTAATGACATTTTTATTAGATTGATAGGATAGGTTTGGCGAAGATAAACTAGGGGAGGTGTGTAAAGTAATATTTCAAAGTCTCAGGTAGAGAGGAGACCCCCTAGTGTGACAATATGGCTAGAGATAACATGCGTTGAATGGAATAATGTATTTTAGTTTAGGATGATGAAAGTTTTGATGTTGATTGATTGAGTATATGGTAAACAAAGGAGGATGCGGAACCTTTGAAAAAGGAGCCAATAAAAATATAGATGAGATATGAGAGGATGATTGATGAGGAGGGGTAGATGATGAAGCTTTGATTTTACCTTTTCTTTGTGTATGATGATTTCTGATTTGCATAGGTGGGTGAACTATACTGATTTGAGATGAGGTACGATTAATGGTAGGTGAAGAGAAGACATATGAGTAAGGTTTTCCAAGATCTGATTAAGGGTGACCACCTGTTTCTACAAATTTCGGTGAGGATACTATTAGTGACTTGGGTGTAGATGTTGAAGATATTGAGGGACCTTTAATGGAAGGTGTTGAAGAGATGTCCGAGAAGAGGTTTGTTAATACTAGATTGAGGATGTCCCCCTTGACCTACGATTTAATTTTAGATACCGACAAGGGTGGAGGTCTAGACAATATCGATGAAGGATTAGGATGGTATTTTTCTAGCATAATATCATTGATGAGAAATATTCACTGGATTATGGCTTTAAGCACTTTACAACTCTTTGTGTTATGACCTGGGATTTTATGGTAGGCATAGGTTTTGTTTTGATTATACCAGGGAAGGTTTCGAGTGTGTGGATTGAGTGTTTTGATGGGTGGTAATGTGATAAGAGAATCTTGTATAAGTCTTTTTAGGATGTCAATGTCATTCCCTTTTGGGGGATTTGGATTAATGGTTATTTATTTTGATTTATGAGAACATTCTTAATATGATGCTCCTTATTTTTAGATGGGTGTGTATGTGTGGATGTCGTATGATGTTGGAACATTTTAAGGAAATTGTGATATTGATAAGAGAGAGGATGTGATCCAAGGAAGGGATATGATTTGGGATTGATAAAATTGGATGAGGGATGAGGTCCCAAAATAAATGAGGAGGGATGGGCCATGGATAAGATAGGGTTTTACTATGTGACATGATATCAAGATAAAGGATGGGGTCCTAAAATATTTGATGAGGGTGGAACTGTAGATGTGATAGTTTTTGATAGTGAGAAAGGATGGGGTCTCATAATGGATGGTAAAGGTGAGACCCTAGATGACATGTGTTTTGATTTTGTAATGTCAACCTTAGGTAAAGAATATGGTCTTACAATAGATGATGAGGATGAGGCTATGGATGTGATGAGATTTTATTGTAAAGTGTTTTCTTTAGATAGAGGAGAGGGTATCATATAAAATGACAAGGGTGAGGTCATGGATGTGATGGGATTTGATTTTATAATGTTTGGTTCAAGACAAGGTTCGAGACTGGATGAAAAGTGAGGATTTGAGGATAGGATTGATTCTAATTTGGATGAGGGAGATGTTATTTCTAGACATGATTGAGGTTGGTTAGATTTATATGGACTACTCAAGTATTTGATTGGTTTATAAGATGGTTGGATGTCGAGATATTTTATTATAGGTGTCTCCTTTGTAATGGTATCTAAGGAGGATTCTAAAGGTTATAAGGAGGTAGTAGGTGATTGAATATTAAGTGAAGGTGATGTCGATGTGTGAGAATTATTGAAAAGAGTATCCAGAGACTTTGATTCTTCTTGAGGTGAGTTTAGTGATGAAGGGATCTCTTCATGGGGAAGATCCTATGTGATAGCATTGATGATGTGACATGAAAATGTGTAGTATCTATATGAACTAACTCTATCGAGGGTGTTTGATCATAAAGATAAGAGATGGAAACATGCATGGTAGTCTCATCTAGTCTCGTAGGAAGACCTAGGGGAATCAGATGGGACATGTGTAGATTGAGGATTGAGATGGCCTTCTTTGAGGGCTTGGATTTAACTTTATGGCCATGGTGAAGGCTTTATCAAAAGTATAGAATGTGTGGATCTGGAGGGTAGATGAAATGTGATGGGAACATGATTGAGAAAACAACTCGATCAGTTATGATTGAGGTAGTGAGAAGGTCAATTGATTGATAATGCTTTTCCACCTAGTGATGAAGTCAACAATGGATTCATTTTCAGATTTTTGATGGTAGAGAGGTCATAAATAGTGATTTTGTGAGTAATATTAATAGAAAAGTGCTTGAGAAATAATAGGGCTAACTACGTGAAAGATATTAGAGAGTTTTGAGGTAGGGAGTTGTGAAAATCCAAGGCAAGTCCTGCCAATGACATAGGAAAGGTTCTAAGCATGAGATCTTGATTGCATGGATGATGAGATAACATGAGTGTCTAAAGGATAGTATGTGTTATTGAGGATCCTCTTGGCCATGGAACATGGTAAATTTAGGAAATTCTTAATGTGGAGGATAGGGCTTATATGGTACTAACAGATGGATGGGTTCATTACAAACCTAATCATAAGTGAGGACATGTTTGGTTCCCATGGTAGTGGCTTCCAAATTATCTAATATATTTAACAAAGATTGCATGGGATCATTTGTAGGATTAGATGTGAGTGAGGCTGAGAATGTGGTGGAGTTAAGCTTTATAATAGTTGAGATTATGAGGGCCTTATTGTGGACAAGGTTGATAAGGGGTAGCTTGAGAAGGTACCGATTGCAAAGTAGGTTGTGATAAAGGGATTTTTGAATATGTGTAGGGATGTTAGATATGTTTTTGTTGTTGGATGAGATGGGATGGTTGGACCTGAGTTGGTATGTGTGTATGGGTTTGGGATGTTTGAGGTATTGAGAAAGGTATTGAAGTCGAGATAGGTTGATTGGATAATAGATGGGGGATGTTAAGATTTTGATAATATAGCGTGATGAAGGAGGGGATGTGAAGAGGATTGATTGATGGGATACACTTGACATGGGATGAGGAGTGATAGTTTTGAAATAGTTTTTACATGAAGGATTCTCGTAGGGTTGTTAGATGGGCTATTTGTAAGGTTGTAACATTGGTTGAAAGGTGGAGGTTCCATAAGAAACAAAAGATGGTCTAGATGGCTCTGGGAAAATTCCGGGCTAAGTGAAGTTGAATGAAACATGATAGGTTGATGACATTGACAAGGATTGGGTCATGTGTAGGGGATGTTTTGAAATTTATTGGGATGAAAATATACAAAGGTAGTGGATGAAGAAATCGAAGATGATTGTAAAAATGACGTATAAGGGGTAAAAGAATATGTTGATGTAGAGGGTTGATCCATATTAAATGATAGTTAACTGATGATGATACAAAAAATCCCTAAGAGAGATAAAAATGTAATAGAAAAGTCAAGCAGAAGAATTTTAATTATCTTGATTAAAATTTAGATGTGGAGGAAGAGGCTCAAAGGGAACCTAATGATATGGTTGTTCTAAGGCTGGTTTCAGTGTTTGTTAAAGGCTAGATTCCTTGATATACCTAAAGGTACGTGAGGCCAAAATCTATGTTGGTGTTTATACGGGGACTTGTATTGGGCCCTACCCCTCAATTCACATTCCCGCAATGATAAGGAGTTGGGTGCTTAGACAATATACCAAATACCAGTTGTTTATACTCACTGAACACCGAGTCAAATTCCTTATTGGGTGATGAAGTCCCAATTGTTTCACTTGGGAAGAAGTGTTTGATGCAATTTTATATTTAATGTGGTTTTTCTATGTGTGAGGGGAATTAAGTGAATGCAATCAATTAACACCCTAATCGAGCTATGTGATCAAATAGATGCAAGTTTCATTTTAAAACCCAAAATAATGATTTATTTTGATGAGGACAAATAACAAAATGAAATGCTTGAAAAAAAGATGACTCACCCGAAAAATGCTTACGGCTTCCTTTTCAATTTTTACATTTTTATTTTTAGCAATGCAACAACCAAAGAAGTAAAAGCTCCAAAGAAAAAACCTGCAAAATGTGTTAGCGAAAATAGTAAACAACAAGAGAAAATAATGTTAGAGGCTAACTATTGACATGAGTAATCGAAGTAGTCACGATGATATTGTCATTGGTGATTACATAGTAGTCATATTTTATACTTTTTAAACCAATAGTCTAATCCCATGCGCATCAACCTATCACATAGTAGGTGTTACGCACTCACCTAAGGTATGCATGAGTGTCGAGTCTCTCCTTTATGTGAGTTTCATGAGAATGCATCATCTTAGGACAGATAATCAAATGTAGGATAGAAAATAACTATACAACATTCTTAAGAACTTAGAACGAGTTATCATCTCATTATATGCAGAAAAGAGAAATAATAAATAACATATGGAGATGGTTCATACAAAAGGAAATGCATAAGTATTATACTCCTGAACACATAGATGATTCATAACAGAGAATTATATTCATACTAATAGAGTCAATAACCCACATTACATCCCTTGAGGTCATAACAGATCCTCATATAACTATGTAGAGCCAAGTCATGCATCGAGCTATATTATGCTTATCATATTACAAAGAAAAATGAAAACCCATCCCCTTAAATGTGTCATCACTCATAGAGCTCTCCTAATCCCTAACCCATAGCATCCTTCATTTGTTTCTACAGGGATTTGCCTCTCTTTTCTTCTCTTTTTCCTTCTATCTACTCTTCTTTCCTCTCTCTCCTCTGATTTTAATGGGCACTTGTATTTATAACCTTAGCACCCACCGCCATGCCTTTTAGAAGTTACAGATTGGTTTCCAAGTGTCGAGGTGGTCCTCCATGGAAGTATGCCTTCACAAATCTGAGATTTCTACTTCTTGCAATGATGCCTTTTGGAACCTTCCATTGCATGTCTAGAATATCCCCTTTTGATCCCACATGCTAGGTGACACCTTATCCAAAAGGGTCATGTTTTTCTCGTGTGCTTCCTGGGATGCCAAATACGGCTAAGTATAAACACTATTTTTCCTTTCACGCATGAGCCATGTGTTATGAAAAACCCTTCTAGAACCCTTCCCTATGTTCAACCCGTGCGCCCTTCTTCACTAGGTCACACGCGCCTGTGCTCTTTAGTACTTAGCTAATATTTTGGGGCCTAACATCACCCCACACTATGCATGTTCTCCATCCTCGAAACACTCTTCAATAAAGAAATAAAGAATGGTGGATCCTTACAAATGGTTGGAATGGAAGAATAAAGGAATGAAGAAATGGGAAAATAATGAAAGAATGGGGAACTTTATTTCTGGAGGAGGAGAGGGAAATCCTTCCCTAATTTTGCTTCTAGCTTTCCCCAAGTGTTGACCTCATCCTGAGCTTGCTAATAGAGGTCACCCACCAGGGTGCTCACTTCTTCAAAACTCAATTCCTCCCCCTTAGCACTCATTGTTTCTATGATCTCCTCTAATTTTTTTCCCAAATCCTCAAGCGCGTCCATCCTCCAAGTGATTTGGGGTACAATTCCTTTAGCCGGTTCTTGATTGAGCCCACAAGGTCTCAATGGCCTCTAATTTCTTTTCTACTTCAGCTAGGATTTTGTCTTGCTCATCCCTGTTCCCCTTATTCTTTTCTTTGAAATCCTTGAGTTCTTCTTCTTGGGGGAAACTAATATAATTTCCAACCTTTCCCTATTTGTGCAATTATCATAGGTGGCCTTATCAACTTGCATGATGGAGTTTACATTGGTGAGGATATTGTTGTACTGAGAAAAAAATTCCATAACGTTCATCTTATTTTCTTTTTCTTGGTGCGCCAACACCTCGTCTGTGGATTCCAAGGTCAGTGGATGCCTCTCCATGGTGATTATGTGGGTCAAGTCCTCTAGGAATTGCAAGGATGATCCATACTTTTGTGTGGGTGGTGTTAAGTCTAGATGTTTTAAGACAATGGCATCCATGATCATCTCTATCTTCTTGTATGCCTCACACACTCTTTCCTTTTCATCCTTTAGCTCATGCCTTAACTAAGCACTAATTAGTTCCTCTTGCTTCAAGTCCTTTCTTTTCTCAAGGATATCTTCTTCCCTTTTCTCTAGTTCTGCCTCTAGGAACTTCACCCTATCATTTATTCCAAGAGCCTGGCTTCAACCTCAACTAAGACTTTGTTGAGTGTGTTACAGATTTTCTCATCCGATAATCATTGAGCATTCACCAAGGGGTTTATCCCTTTTTTTTACACTTTCATCAATGCTCCTTAGATTACCTCAAACTCAGGCTCATCAATGTGGGACTCAAATTCCCATGATAGCATTTTCCTTTTCCGAGGGTATGCACCTTCCTCATCAAACAAAGCCATGGCTAAAATTTCTTCTATTAGCATGGTGCTCTGAAGCACACACACAACACCTTGTTTAGATCATTGATGTAGCCCATTCCTTAAACTTATGATGCTTCTGCACTATTTCTCCATGTGCGTGTGGCTTTTGGAAAGCTTACAGCCAAACTGGGATCTCCCCATGTTGTCATATTATTTTCCTATACTTTGCTCCTCAACTTCCTTCATCACCACATCCATGTTTCGTTCAACCTATTTTTCTACCGGGTCCTTGATGATTTTTTCGCTTCTTTTCTCGGCCTCATCTTTATTCCTTTTTTAGACTTAGGGTCCTTTGATCCCTCATATTTTCTTCCTGCTTACCCCATTGTCTAGAGTCTTAAATTCTTCTTCATTCTTCTCCTCATCTCCTTCATTATATTCCTCATCTCCTTCTTCTTCAAATATGTATCTCATAGAAAGGATAGTATTCACCTCCTTCGGCTCATCATCCATGTAATCATCGATGTAGGAATCTAGGTTCTTCATCTCTTCTGAATCAACCTCATCCATCACCTTCTGCTTCTTCCTTCTTGGCTTCCAAGTATAGAGGATTCTTCTCTTTTTTTTTTTCTTTGACAGTGATGTCTTCCTTAGCGATTCCTCCTAGGTGAGGGCTCTTTGTGCTTTGGTGCCTCTTCTTTTGGGGTATTCACCTTAATAGGATATTTCTTTCTTCACGTATAAGTACTAGGCTTAGCGCTTGTCTCTGGTGCACTCACCATTTGTGTGGTTTGAACACTTGGTGCCTTCACCTCACCTTTATCCCTTTCTAGGTGCGGCATTCTTCCTTCCACTAGGGTCTTCGGGACGGAGAAATCATTCTCCTAGTAAGATTATTTTTCAAATTTTGGCCTTATACACACATACACACTTTTGCGGTCCTTCCTATTCGTAACATGTTAAAGGATTCATCATCTATATCTCATGGGAGACATCTCTCTACATATGTGAGCTTATCTAGGTAGACCAGCTTTTGGCGTAGCTTGAGGTAGTCTATATCTACCTCACTAAGTTCAAACCTTAGTCTCTTGGCCTCCTTGAACTGATTAACTCTAACTTGGAAGTATTACATGGTGAAGGAGAAGGGTAGCTTGCACCATGGGCTCATGTACTCATCTATCAATATAAATCTGCCAATGCAGAAGTGTAAGTACACTACAAATTATGCCTCCTCATTCATGAGAATGGGAAACTATTTTTGAATCCTCCACTCAACCCCGAATGTGTCACAAATTTTCTTATACCATTTCTTCATGTGTGCCTTATGAGTGGCCATCATGAATTTACAAGTATATTTCATAAACCTTTTTGCGGGTGAGGGATCCTCTTCTGGATACTCCCAAAAAAAAATTTGGCCCATCGGGCACTCCAATCTCTGAAAATACAATGGTGAGGAGGACATTACCAAAGAGTATCTTCTCTCCCTCTTGTGCGCTACTTATAATTTCATTCGTGATGAAAGTGGACAAGTTGTAGATGGTTCCTTCTGATATCTTCTCGACATACATTCAACCATGCCTTGTTCACTTGTGTCCATCATTCCCAGTCCTTGAGCTTGATGACTAAACATGTGACCATCATCATAACTGGGTCTGGAATCTTGGCAATGTCAAATTATCATGATCCCTTCTTGTAGTCATATATGGCTATAGTCTCCTTGATAGCCTCCTTGTCACTTAGATCATCATTAATGATATCTCCTTCATAATTGACGCTTGTGGACTTAGATATCAGTTGTGGTGTGATGTGCATCTTGTACCCTGTGAAATAAAAATGATCCTCATGTATGTGTGACATCATCCACTAATAGAGGCACTCAGACTTGCTGAAGTATGACAACTCATATAGTTACAATAATCCAACCTTCTATAATTTGACCTTCACCTCATCATTGTAAATGGGAATTCGTCCAATGTCCTATTGTTATTTGGTTGGACCAACTCCAATGCCATTTCCTTCTCCATTGTGCTCATGTGATGGTTATAATCTCTCATGACCATCTTCTGTAAGTGTGAATCACACTCCTTACCTAGTAATACCCCATCCGGGTACTACGTATATCCGCGTACCATTCTTCTTTAGTGCTCATGATGATGCGTGATTTGCTTTCCCTTTCCCTTGCCCTTTGTTTTCTTTGGTAAAATAGTTGGTTTCCTTGGTGCCATTCTCCTGAGCTGAACTTAAACAATCCTTCCTCTTGCTCTACCTTGTTACTTTGTTCAATCCCAAAGCTCACTCCAAAGCTTCAACTCCTGAAATGAATCCTTCTTTCTCCATGCCCTAGCTACCAAACCCTAACCAAGAAATCCTTCCACAAGATGACACTCTTCACATAACATTCCCCATGCCCATGTACTTCCTCCTTCTGGTTCGTAGATCTACTCTAGATGCACACTCAAATTCCTTAGATTCTCCTTTCTTCACACAAATTTCTCTCTGGATGCTCTAGTTCGCAAGATATTATTTTACTTTGTAAACGCAAGGTAACAAATGACTTACGACCTTGTATTTATAGTTTTTGCTTCTTTCTAGCATTAAATTCTATACCACCTACCAATGTACTTTTAACATTAAATGTGGCTTTTTCCACTAAGATGACTTTAAGTGCCTTTACCCATGCACCACATCCTACACGAAAAACCCTTTACAACCTTTTGGCATGCAAAAATCCAACCCGACCGAAGAATCTTACATGCATGTCCACAATGCCAAAGGCACTTCTTCTATCCTTTATCTAATTTTTTTCCCTCACCTACCTCATGTTGTTTCTACACTCTTCATCCTTTCTATACGTGGTTTTTGCAAAGCCTTTTTGACACCAAAATCTAATATCCACCATTTCCTCATGCGTTTCTTAACCTTACACACTTCTACCGCTAGCTCAAAATTGTATTACATGGGCCTATGCTTCGTACTCACTCCTCTCCACCCCACACTAAAATAGATGTGTGGTCCTCTGTGCATACACAACCTTGGAAATAATAATGTGGTTACTGGCACACAAGGTGCAAAAATGAAACAAAAAGAAAGGAACACACAACGAGAAAAGGAAACACAAGAAAGGAAAATCATAAAGGGAAATTCTAAGCTAACTGGAAATACTACCTTATTACAAACACCAAGAAGACTTATTTATAGTAGGGCTTCAGCCTACTCCCATTGAAGTGACCTAGTAACCTCGTCCCATCCAGTGCTTATAACTAGCAAGCACCCGAATCAAGAATGTACGAGATGATGTAAGGTCCCAACCAATGGACTTTTAATTTCCCAGGATGGCGTAGATACTTGGAATCATACAACAACACCAACTTCCCAACCTCAAACTTCTTTTTCTTGATATGATGATCATGCCATGCCTTTTGTCTTGCTTTTTTGTCTTTTGAATCCATCTAGCAAGTGATCACCTTTCGTATAACTGCATCAACTTATCAATTCTTTCTTCCAACATTTTTTCATTAGCTAACCCTCATATGCGTGCTATATGTAGAAATGGTAACATGAATTCCACTACTAAAGTAGCTTCCGTGCCAAACACCAATTAAAATGGTGTGGCCTTGTTCAATCTTTTGTAGGTTGTCTTGTATGCCCATAGAATGGTTGATACTTTGTCATCCTAATCATGTCTTCCAACATCACAAATCTTAGTTAACATGTGACTTAGTATCTTGTTAAATGCCTCAATAGTTCCATTTTCTTGAGCATGATATGGGGTAGTCTCATGGTGGGCCATCATAAATTCTACTAATAGAATCTTGACTATTTCATTGAGAAAGTGTGTACCCTTATCGCTTGTTAAACTTAAATGGAAGCCATACTTATTGATTATGTTCTCCCATAAGAATCAAGCAAATTGTTGTTGTGGTAAAATCCTTCATAGGTTCTTCCTCTTCCCCATCGTGTCAATTAATCAATGTAAGTGATGATATACCATGAACCAGTCCTTCGCATACGACTAGTGCAATTGGCCCTACAATTCAATTGCCCATTTTCAAATGGTTCAATGTTGGCTATTGGTCGCAAGGGAGTTTCATCTCCTTTCCGGGTTTTCCAAGATGTTGGCAATGGTCACAAGCCTTGTAGAAACTCAATACAATCCTTGTAGATGGTTTCCCACCAAGCGCTACTAATAAAATCTTCCATGCGGTAGCATTTCCCGCATAGTGTCCTCCCTGCGCAATCCCACCATGTGCTTCCTCCATAATCACCACTCACTCATGCTCCAATACGCATCAGTGTAGAACCTCAACATGACCTAACTTATATAGGTCTCCACTAATCAATATGTAAGGTGTAATGCGTATTACTAACTACTTTCCCTCCAGGGCCTTCATCCCTTCCCACGCCACACCTATTTTTAAGAACACTATGATATGTTCCAAGTCTAAAAGCACATGCCACAACTCGAATAGTTACACATATAGAATGGTATCCTCAATGCTTTGTGCATCCTCCCTTGAATTAATCCTTGATAAGTGGTCAAGTCCTGAATTACTTTTTCCTGGCTTCACCACCACTGTGAACTCAAACTCTTGAAATAGAAGGACCCAATGACATATGCGCACTTTTAGAATGGGCTTGTTGACTAAGTACTTTAATGCCATGTGGTATGTGTAGAATATAAATGGTGTTGCCAACAGATACTACTTGAACTTGTGTAATGCGTAGATCATAGACAATGTTTTACACTCGCATTGTTGTGTAATTCTATTCTATTGGTGTAAATTTCCTACTTGCGAAATATAATGGAGGATCAACAATTCCCTTACTATGTTGTAATAACACTTCTCCCATAGTTGTTCCCGAGGCATTAACATACACATTGAAAGGCTTATCCCAAGAAGGAAAACATAGTATGGACGTCGTGACAAGCCTATCCTTTAAAGTGTCAAATGCCTTCTATTGCACCTCTCTCCAATGACAAACACTTCTTTGTTTTAACAATTCCTCTAAGGGTGTGGAGATCTTGGCATATCCGTTGATGAATTTCCTGTAGTACCCCATATACCCAAGGAATCTACACATTTTTCTCTCGATTAGTAGGCTCCCGTATCCTACAATAATCAACTTTTGGGGATCCACTAATAAGCCTTCTTTACATATAATGTGTCCTAACAGGGTTCCAAATGGAATAGTAAAGACACATTTCTTAATGTTGAGGGAGATCCTTATTTTCTGATATCTCTCAAACATTAGCCTTAAATTATCACAATGATCCTTCACCAATCCATACACAGTCCAGTCATCCAGGTAAACTTGAAGAAACTTATGGATGAAGTCCTGAAATTCTTGCACCATGATGCATGAGAACACAATAGGAGCATTCTTTAATCCAAAAGGCATAACCGTGTAGGAAAAAATTCCCCACTTAGTGGCGAAAGTTTTATTTCTCTGCTCTTCCTTTGCAATCCTAACTTGGTGGTACCCTGAGAACCCATCCATGAAAGACTAGACTTCGCCCCCAGCTACTCCCTCCAAAATCTCTTCAGTAAAGGGGGTTGGGAAGGGATCAATGAAACATACCGCATTCGGATCCTTATAGTCAACACGATTCTTATCCTACCGTAGACACTAAAATTAGGTCACGTTACTTTCTCCTAAGCATACAAGTGTTGATATGTGATTTCTTGTAAAAGGATGTGTTCCTCGATTCAGAAATCATGCTTGATATGTATTGAATTTCTTGCAGATTGCAGATCTTGACTGAGTCAAAATATGAATAGACTCTTTTATTTATTTCATTTTGTGTCTGAATATTAATCTGATCACGGAATGAATTATAGAGGTATTCATCTATAATATCTAGACTTGGATCAGAGGGATTGATCCAAGTAATGCTTTAAATCTGTTTGTGATGAATTAGATCACAGACCTTGAACAGTCTGCAAGGTATGGAAGCATTGATTAAGCAGGTCAGGAGTATGACTCAGGCTGATCTTGGGAAATGAAATGGTTCCCGATATCAAAGTATATCTGGAAGGTCTCGATTGTAGACCAGGTAATAATTCGTTGACATACAATTCTGCAATAAGAACAGGAGCTAACTCTGTTCTAGAAGGTATGATACAGGTCTTTCCGAGTTTTCAGGACAAGGACCAAACTGAATTATTAAGGGTTAGTAACCTAAAACTAAAACCTAACCTAGGGGTTAGATTATTGTTAGTCTAACCTAGACCTAGGCTATTTGTTAATATCCTAAGTTAGTATCTTTGTGTAAATTTGTTAGTGTGGGTATTACCCTAAACTCTAACCTAAGATACTAACCTAACTAATGAAGAGATTATGAAGGGGCCTATGAAGGGTGGCGAACCATGGGCGGTGTTTTCTATGGCAATAAATGTAAGGGATAAGGATGAAGGACAGGTCATGGCGGAGGCTTAGGCGATGGCTAACCGGTGAGGACGTGGCAGGTCGCTAAGTTTGGAAATGAACATGAGTTTTAGATGGACTGTCACCAAATCTGGCGGTCGGTGGAAGTTGAGTTTAAGCGGGAAAATTGGTTTAATGGCATTTAATTTTCTCGGAAAGCGAGCTCGGAACTCGCGAGAAGGCATGCAAACGGGAAGTTTGTGGGTTTGTTTGGCTTATCGCGATTTTCGGTTTTTGCTCTGCTTGTTTACTGGTTCTTCGCACCAGTTCTCTTTGAGTTGCATGGCAAGAATGAATTTCTCTGGCTCTTTTCTCTGTCATGGAGGATATATAAGTGATGGAGACAAAAATTTTGTTGGTCGCTTTATCGTGGAAAAAGAAAAGGAAGTTTGAGCTCTTCCTGTGGTCTGCTTCGGAAATTTGATCAAAATACAGGCATGCTAGGCCCTAACCTTTAAATATCTTGCTGTCTTTCAAGTGCTTTCATTAAAACAACTCTTTCAAATGTTTTGTGAAAATTAGATGAATCTTCTATGGAGATCTTGTTTGATTTTTGGCATCTTATCTCTTCTGGTTCGATTTTTCAATTTCCTCTTGATGGGTGTTTATTGAAATCGAATTTCGCCCTATTTGCTTTGAGTATTCATTCTGGCTTATACATGTGAGGTATTTATTTATAAAAGTTTGAGTGTTCGGCCTGTTTGGCCGTGAGCCCTTAGAATATACCTGTGTGTAGTATAAGACCACTTATGGTTTTGATTAGTGGTCATTTTTCTTGTTATGGAAACTGTATGGAATGATTTGATGAATACTGTAAGATTGATCAGTATTATCGCTTCTTTGGAAACTCTGTCGTGGGTTTTGTTGACAGTGTTTAATGATACTTTTTGGGTTTTCATTGTTTCCTAATTTTGTTAGGAACAGGTAACTGTTGTGTTACCGTAGTTTATACGACCTAGCGGAAGTTGTTTTTCCTTGTTATTGTGGAAACGGGATTATTTGTTGGCTATGTATAATATTGAAACATCTATACTTTATTTTATCGACTCAGTGGAGTCCATGATTGAATCGTATATTACTATCTACTGCTGTGGATGTAAATTCATCCTGGTGTTTTGTTATTTGATTTCGTGGAAGCTTTGTAGAGAAAGGAACAGGCTTTCTGACCTCGGTTATTTGAAATAAATAAGGAGTATAGATTTCTTGGGTATGCATTGCTTTTCTTTTTGAAAGCTGTTTGAAAGTTTTAAAGCGGCTCAGTTGATTTCCTTGCTCGAAAAGGGTATTTGATTTGCTTCACTTGTTTCATTCGGAATGTTTGCCATGAAGGGTATAGAAGAATTTATTAATTAATTCCATCTTATACTGTTGTTGGGTTCTGCGATTTTGGGCGTAAACCCGTTTTCTGCATGTAATGGGTAATTATAGATTTATAATGGATATATTCTGAACGACTCAGAGGAGACGATTCAATGATTTATATTTCTATTTGGGCCGCTGCTCAATTTGAATATGTTTAAATAGTTGGTGAATGATGAACCAGTGGTTGGAAGGAATGACACGTACTAAGACCTCTGTATTTCCTGGAATTACCCTTGTGTTGCATGGATTTTGTTGTACAGTTTCTTGGATATATTTTTATGTTCGTTCCTTGAAATCTTGTGCGAAAAAGGGGCAAGACTTAGTCGGGTTCTTGATTTGAAATCGTTAATTAAAAAGTTCTGCCTGAGTTTTTAGCATGTACACTATTTACTTGTCCAAAGGGAAACAGTGACAATTGTTTACCATTTCACTGTAGTTCAGGTTTAGAGGATTGAGGAAGTTAACTTGTATCTTCTATTGTTTCAGTTGAAACTTGACTTGATATACTGTTGTTGATATTGGACATTTTGTCAGAATAATGGTCTGTATCAGGTAACGCGACCCTGTATAAGTTAATCGTAAGTACTTGTGACTAACTTCGATTAGTACAGATGTATATACAGAGTGTTGTGTTCCTTTCTGATTTCTTATAGGAGGCGATAGTGTATATCATGGCATTGGTAAGGAAATCTCTGTATGGTCTTGTAGATGCATCAATCGCTTATTGTAAATAAGTCTGTTGTTGACAACGATACTTTAGAGGTTTCTGATTTCGGACTTGATTCTAAAGCCTTGCTGTGTTTTAAATGAAGTAGCTTTGGGCTTAGGGTTGATATATGAATTGTTGATGTGTTAGTTGCTGTACAGGAATGTTGCTGTGTTTCTATTTCTTGATTTAGTACAGCGATCTTGCTTGCGGCTTGTCTAACTTGTTCATTTATATACTGGTTGAATGTTTTCATATGTGAAGACTGATGGTGATGAACATAGGTGAAAGGAAGTATGAATGGATTTGTTCTTTCTCTTCCTTTATTTCATATTTGTTGATATTTGTCAAACAGTGGGAAATTGTTTTGTAACATTTTGGTGGAGTCCCGAATTGTTATGTTATTCTTTTTTTTGGAAGAATGAAACAATCTGACCAATGTTGTGATTTTGGATTCGACGATTGTTGTGTACATTCGTTCCTTGATCCTTTTAATATTTGATGAAATATTAGAATGAGATTAAGACTATTTTGTAACAATGATAGAGTTACATAATTGTAATCATTTTGTATTACAAGGTCATAGTCTGAATGTGTTTACTTATTTGGATATTTGATCTCATTTAAACAGGGTGTTTAATGAAAACAATTGATGGATTGCAATTGTTTTAAAAGTTAGTGCTTATCATGCTCAGTTCATTGAACTGACTCATGTTGACTATTTTTGCAGATGGTTACCGTAAGAGGTAAAAGTAATGCAGATCTGACAAGCTGATCAGATTGTTTATTTGATTTGTAATGAATTACAGCTTGATTTTATAGATGTACTAAATGGGAAAAGATGTTTCTTTTCCGATAGCATTGTATCAAGTATGCTGTTGCATAAAATGTAATTGTATAGTTTTGAAAGGAATGGAAATAAGTGTTTGATACTTATGTGTTGTATTCTATTTCTGAAAGATGACCTTCTTCGGTTTATGTAACGAAGGGGCATTGTTATCATTGTATAATATGGATGCTTTTGTGATTGACAATGAAAGCTTGTAAGTAAATGAGATTAAATTCTTATGAGTGTTTAGTAGTTCTAATTTGTTTTAGCGAAAGCAATATTGGAATTAAATAATTGTCTTTCTAGAAGATAGGTTAAAAAAAAAAGCCTAAAGAGAACGCTAAACAAACTGGATTAAATTACTAATCCCTAGTCCTAAGTATGAAAGGACAACAGTAAATTGGATTCTTAATCATTTATACTTTTAAACTTAAAGTATGATATAAATTCAGTTAAGAGAACTGATAGGCAATCAATGGAGTTCAGATGGCAATCTCAAGTAAAGGTTATGAGATATTGTCCGATTCTCATTTGCTTTAGAATCAGGTGTATTCTAATGACTCCTTGATGGGAACTTGACCGTAATATCTCTACCATGTAATGGGTTTTAATAGAGGAGGGTCGTCTTAAGACAAAGAATCCAGGGATTTGGAAAGGCTAACCTTAGGGAAAAGTCTTTAAAAGTAATTTAAACTCAAGTGCGTAACGCTTGTTATTGGGTAGATCTTTTCGAGGCGGATTTAAAGGCTGACGACATAAGTCGACTGCAGGGCTGTACCTCCGAGGAGATTAGGATCTTCTCGAAGTTACAACAATGCAGATGACTTATGGCGACACCCTTTGCATTGATCGCTAAGATTTACACTTGATTTCGCACGAGTTACCCTGGGACCGATTAAGAACGTGGTCATGTTATAAGACTGCCTCGGAGATTTGGGGTATCATGACACACTGGTTAAACTGCAAGGTTGAACCAGTATGTCATCATATCCCTAATCCTCGTGGGCATCCATATAACATTATCACCTTGTTAATCTGCCTCCGAGTGATTCAGTTGTGAAAGGAAGGACTGACAGTAGTCAGTATAAGACATTCTATATAACATATGAATGGGGTGAAGGACGTATTCCAGATTGACGAGTATGCCGTTAAGGAATACGAGACATGAACAGTATGTTTCAAATCTTTGGCCAAAGTATCGCAAGCTGCTGATTGCGTTGTCCTAATTCACCTAGTCTAAGGGATGAGATGCCGATGAATAATGGTAACAGTTATTCAGTTAGATTCCTTGGACAGAGCATTCTGAATCCCAGATTAGGGAAGAGAACCGCAAGAGTGTTGTGTTAAATAAAAACACTAACTCTTTTTACTCATGAATAGATCGGTAGATTACCGAGTCATGGAATGAATAGATCGGAGGTATTCCGAGTCATTACAGCTGCATATGGTTGTCTGTTATATAAATGGTTATTTGAATTGTGAGTTCTAAATTATGTATTTAGAACCAGTATGCAATTATAAAAAAAAAAAAAAAAAAAATGACTTGTTCTATTGTCTAAATTGAGGATGTTACATCTTGGTATCAGAGCTCAAGGTTGCAGCTCTTGGACCTATTGAGTCCATAATCTGATAAAAACCTGAATTTTCTTGTAACAGAAAATGGTTAGAACAAGGGGAAACGTTGCGAGTAATGCTCCACCTGAAGGAGGAGCGGCGACAACCCAGAAACTGGATGAGATCCTTGCTGCCCTGTTGGACACAAGAGATCGCTTGGCTGTACTTGAACAGCAGGTGACGGGAAATGAGGAGGATGAAGAAGCTGATAATAATAATCAGCAACCTCCTGAGGACAACCCCGACACGGGTGTTGATGTTAATGCTGTGAATGCACTGTGCGGCAACCAAAACAAAAAGGCCGAGTTAGCGTGAGAACTCACTAATGATATAAAAAGGATAAGTCCACCTAAGTATGATGGCACCACATTAGGAGATGGAGCTGAGAACTGGCTCAGCGAAATGGAGAAGTACTTTGCAATAAGGAACTTCTCAGAGGAAACCAAAGCTATATGGGGAGCCTATCAGCTTTCTCACGAAGCATCTTCGTGGTGGGATAGCCGAAAAGCTGAGCTAAATATTGATGAGACCAATATTACTTGGGATCAATTTAAAGGCTATTTTAGGCAACGATGGCTGCCACAACTTTTCTATGATCAGAAAATGACAGAATTTCAGAACTTAGCTCAAGGGAAGCTAACGGTAACTGAATACTGGGAGCGGTTTACAAAACTCCTCAAGTATGTACCACAGTATCAAACTGACGAAAAGTTCAGGATACGGAAATTCATCATGGGATTGAATCCAGTGATAGGGGGAGAGGTCGATGTTCACAGTCCAACCACTATGGAAGGAGTTGTTGAAAAGGCCATAAGGCAAGAACAGAAATTAAAGGCTATTTCTGCTCATAAGGAGGAAGTGCGGAAGAAGACTGCAAACCCTTCTTCAACCTCTCTTGCACCCAGAAAAGGACCATGGAAAAAGTTTGGAAACAAGAGTAAGTTTCCAGGGGATAACAATAAGAAAGCAGCAGTAAATAAGCCTGCTGGAAATATAAGGGATAATTTCGTTAAAAATTATAATAATGGACAGAAGTCCTATGGAGGACAGCGTGACAATTACAAGGCTGGAGGTAATGCTGAGCCTAAGAAGGGACCTGTAGGAGGCTGCTACAATTGTGGCAAGGACCACTATGCGAATCAATGTCCTTTGAAAAGGATGATCGTAATCAGCAGCATAAGATACATGCTGCAGTAGCAGACAAGCAAGCTGAAAAGCAAGCAACACCTATAGAAGTTCCGGGTAAGTTATTCGGCATACCTGTCACTATTCTTTTTGATACAGGAGCTACTGAATGTTTTATTTCTAATAAACTTGCTTCTAAACTTAAAAGAAAAGCTGGGAAAATGGATAAATCTTGGACTGTAGAGTATGGTAATAATTCTGTTCATACAGTGAGTATGTGTCTCTTTGGAGCAGTCCTTGATTTACCTAATTTCTCCACGGAAGTTGATCTCTATGTTGCACCTTTAGGATCATATGACATTATTATTGGTGTCAATTGGTTATCTGACCATAAAGCAAAGGTAGATTGCTATGAAAAGAACATAAAATGTTTAGATGATCAGCTGGAATCAGCAGAGATTCAAGGTGTGAAACGAGAAATTTCAGTTAGAAGACTGTCAGCTATGCAGCTTAAAAAGGCTAAGAATAAAGGATGTACCCTTTATGCAGTAAAGATATCTGAATCTTCAGAAGAAGATGGTGATTACATGAAGCAAATTCCACTGTTACAAAGTTTCAGGGATGTTTTTCCTGAGGAATTACCAGGGTTACCACCCAAGAGAGAATTTGATTTTACCATTGAAATCAAGCCTGGAACTGAACCTATTTCCAAGGCGCCTTATCGGATGACTACTACAGAGTTAGTCGAGCTTAAGGCACAGTTACAAGAGCTTTTGTCTAAAGGATTGATTAGACCAAGTGTTTCACCTTGGGGAGCACCTGTGATATTTGTGAAAAAGAAGGATGGAACACTAAGGCTGTGTATTGATTATCGGATGTTGAACAAAGCAACAATCAAGAACCGATATCCACTTCCTAGGATCGATGATCTGTTTGATCAGATGCGTGGAGCAGCGGTTTATTCTAAGATAGACCTTCGATCTGGTTATCATCAGTTAAGGATTAAAGAGGAAGATATTCATAAAACAGCTTTCCGAACAAGGTACGGACATTATGAATTCACAGTTCTAGCCTTTGGGTTAACTAATGCACCTGCAGCCTTTATGAATTTAATGAACAATATTTTTCAAGAATACCTGGACAAGTTTGTACTTGTATTCTTGGACGATATTCTCATTTATTCTAAGAGCGTTGAGGAGCACAATGAGCATTTGAAGATAGTTTTGGGAATTTTGAGAAAGAGAAAGTTGTATGGTAAGTTATCCAAATGTTCTTTCTATGATTCAGAAGTTCACTATTTGGGTCATGTCATAAGTAAAGAAGGAATCACTGTAGATCCTTCAAAAATAGTGGCAATAACTGAGTGGCCTGCACCAAAGAATGTGCATGAAGTAAGAAGCTTCATGGGTCTTGCTGGTTACTATAGAAAATTTGTAAAGGATTTTTCTAAGGTAGCTGCACCAATAACTTCATTGCAGAAGAAGGATAAGAAATTCATGTGGAATGACAAGTGCGAAGCGGCTTTCAAAAGTCTGAAAGACCAGTTGACTTCTGCACCTATATTGGCTGTACCAGACCCTAATGGGAATTTTACTGTTGTAACGGATGCTTCTGGGGAAGGCCTTGGAGGTGTTTTGTTTCAAAATGATCAGGTCATAGCTTATGAAAGTAGAAAACTTAAGTTACATGAGCTGAATTATGCCCCTCATGATTTGGAACTTGCTGCCATTGTTCATGCGCTTCAAGTCTGGAGACACTATTTACTTGGAAAACCTTTTGAGTTGAAAACTGATCACTTGGGACTGAAATATATTTTTACTCAGCCCAATTTGAATGCCAGACAAAGAAGGTGGTTAGAATTTTTATCACAATATGACTTTGATATTAGCTATATCAAAGGGAAGGAGAATAGAGTAGCTGATGCTCTAAGTCGTAGGAGGCACATTTCTGCTCTTATAACTTTGAGAACTCAGTTTAAAGACGAGGTAAAAAGTGCCTCAGAATCAGATGCATATTTTCAGCAAGTAAAAGCAGCGCTTGCTGCAGAACCTAAAGATAAAAGGTATGAAGGTTTTCATCTTGATAATGAAGGAATCTTGCGTTATGAAAATAGGGTATATGTACCTGTGCTGAATGATTTGAGAAAGAAGTTGTTAGTTGAATTTCATAATTCACCTTTCTCTGACACCCGTATCACAAAAATGCTAGCTGATTTGAAACAACAATACTTCTGGAAAGGTATGAAAAAGGATGTGATAAATTTTGTGACTCATTGCCTGGAATGTCAGCGGGTGAAGGCAGAGCATATGCACCCTGCTGGACTGTTATATCCTCATAGCATACCGCAGTACAAATGGCAAGTAATAACCATGGATTTTGTACAAGGACTACCTATGTCCAGGAATAAACATGATGTTATCCTGGTAGTTGTAGATAAACTGACTAAGGTAGCTCATTTCATCACTGGAAATCTAAAGGATGATTCACCAGTGCTGGCCAAGAGGTTCGTACACAAAATTTTCAGATTGCATGGTGTACCAGAACTGATTATATCTGACAGGGATCCTAGAATGACGTCAAGGTTTTGGCAAACGCTTAACGCAGCCCTAGGAACAAAACTAAACTTCAGTTCTGCATATCATCCAGAAACGGATGGGCAAACTGAGAGGGTAAATCAAGTGTTGGAGGACATGTTGCGAATGTATTGCATGGATCAACAGTATAAATGGGAAGAGTATCTCCCATTAGTTGAGTTCGCATACAACAACACTTATCACTCATCTCTTAAGATGGCACCTTTTGAAGCACTTTATGGAAGAAAGTGCAGAACCCCTGTAAGTTGGGACAGTGTAGAGGATAGAGTGGTAATTGGACCAGAGATTCTCACAGAGATGGAACAGCAAGTTAAGCTGATTCGTGAACGATTAAAGGAAGCAGCGGATAGACAGAAGAGCTATGCTGACCTTAAGCGGGTTGATAGAAAGTTTGAGCTTGGTGATAAGGTTTTTCTGCGTGTCAAACCCAGAAAGAGTTCTATAACTTTTGGCAGGGCTGCCAAGTTGTCACCACGATTTGTGGGACCTTTCGAAATTGTCGAAATAATCAATCCTGTGGCTTATCGTTTAGCATTGCCACCTGCTTTATCTCGTATGCATGATGTTTTCCATATTTCTTTGCTTAAGAAGTACGTTTCAGATCTGTCACATGTTTTAAATTGGAATTCCTTGCAGGTCCAAGACCCAGGAATAATCGTGGTTAAACCCACACGAGTACTGGAAACTCGCCAATTGCACTTGAGAAATCGTGATATTCAGCAATGTAAGGTCCAGTGGGACCAGTTTAACGAAGAAAGTGCAACTTGGGAAAACCTGGAAGAGATGAAAATTGCTTTTCCTTCTCTTTTTGCAACAGAATGAAAACTGTTGACAAAGATATACTTTTATGAACTGATTGTTTTAAGTATTTATGAAAGCCAGATTAAGGCAGACTTTATTCAGGTTGAATAAATGTGTTGTGACATTGATTTCTGAAACTATTTAATATGGAGGTAGTCACATTGTTTGTGTACTAATAAATTGATTGACCTGAAGGTTAATTTAATATGAAATTCATCGGGACGATGAATCTTTTTAGGAGGGAAGCATGTAACACCCTGAACTGTTGTTACTTTCTCCTAAGCATACAAGTGTTGATATGTGATTTCTTGTAAAAGGATGTGTTCCTCGATTCAGAAATCATGCTTGATATGTATTGAATTTCTTGCAGATTGCAGATCTTGACTGAGTCAAAATATGAATAGACTCTTTTATTTATTTCATTTTGTGTCTGAATATTAATCTGATCACGGAATGAATTATAGAGATATTCATCTATAATATCTAGACTTGGATCAGTGGAATTGATCCAAGTAATGCTTTAAATCTGTTTGTGATGAATTAGATCACAGACCTTGAACAGGTTGCAAGGTATGGAAGCATTGATTAAGCTGGTCAGGAGTATGACTCAGGCTGATCTTGGGAAATGAAATGGTTCCCGATATCAAAGTATATCTGGAAGGTCTCGATTGTAGACCAGGTAATAATTCGTTGACATACAATTCTGCAATAAGAACAGGAGCTAACTCTATTCTAGAAGGTATGATACAGGTCTTTCCGAGTTTTCAGGACAAGGACCAAACTGAATTATTAAGGGTTAGTAACCTAAAACTAAAACCTAACCTAGGGGTTAGATTATTGTTAGTCTAACCTAGACCTAGGCTATTTGTTAATATCCTAAGTTAGTATCTTTGTGTAAATTTGTTAGTGTGGGTATTACCCTAAACTCTAACCTAAGATACTAACCTAACTAATGAAGAGATTATGAAGGGGCCTATGAAGGGTGGCGAACCATGGGCGGTGTTTTCTATGGCAATAAATGTAAGGGATAAGGATGAAGGACAGGTCATGGCGGAGGCTTAGGCGACGGCTAACCGGTGAGGACGTGGCAGGTCGCTAAGTTTGGAAATGAACATGAGTTTTAGATGGACTGTCACCAAATCTGGCGGTCGGTGGAAGTTGAGTTTAAGCGGGAAAATTGGTTTAATGGCATTTAATTTTCTCGGAAAGCGAGCTCGGAACTCGCGAGAAGGCATGCAAACGGGAAGTTTGTGGGTTTGTTTGGCTTATCGCGATTTTCGGTTTTTGCTCTGCTTGTTTACTGGTTCTTCGCACCAGTTCTCTTTGAGTTGCATGGCAAGAATGAATTTCTCTGGCTCTTTTCTCTGTCATGGAGGATATATATGTGATGGAGACAGCGAAATTTTGTTGGTCGCTTTATCGTGGAAAAAGAAAAGGAAGTTTGAGCTCTTCCTGTGGTCTGCTTCGGAAATTTGATCAAAATACAGGCATGCTAGGCCCTAACCTTTAAATATCTTGTTGTCTTTCAAGTGCTTTCATTAAAACAACTCTGTTCAAATGTTTTGTGAAAATTAGATGAATCTTCTATGGAGATCTTGTTTGATTTTTGGCACTGTATCTCTTCTGGTTCGATTTTTCAATTTCCTCTTGATGGGTGTTTATTGAAATCGAATTTCGGCCCTATTTGCTTTGAGTATTCATTCTGGCTTATACATGTGAGGTATTTATTTATAAAAGTTTGAGTGTTCGGCCTGTTTGGCGTGAGCCCTTAGAATATACCTGTGTGTAGTATAAGACCACTGTATGTTTTTGATTAGTGGTCGCTGTTTCTTGTTATGGAAACTGTATGGAATGATTTGATGAATACTGTAAGATTGATCAGTATTATCGCTTCTTTGGAAACTCTGTCGTGGGTTTTGTTGACAGTGTTTAATGATACTTTTGGGTTTTCATTGTTTCCTAATTTTGTTAGGAACAGGTAACTGTTGTGTTACCGTAGTTTATACGACCTAGCGGAAGTTGTTTTTCCTTGTTATTGTGGAAACGGGATTATTTGTTGGCTATGTATAATATTGAAACATCTATACTTTATTTTATCGACTCAGTGGAGTCCATGATTGAATCGTATATTACTATCTACTGCTGTGGATGTAAATTCATCCTGGTGTTTTGTTATTTGATTTCGTGGAAGCTTTGTAGAGAAAGGAACAGGCTTTCTGACCTCGGTTATTTGAAATAAATAAGGAGTATAGATTTCTTGGGTATGCATTGCTTTTCTTTTTGAAAGCTGTTTGAAAGTTTTGAAGCGGCTCAGTTGATTTCCTTGCTTGAAAAGGGTATTTGATTTGCTTCACTTGTTTCATTCTGAATGTTTGCCATGAAGGGTATAGAAGAATTTATTAATTAATTCCATCTTATACTGTTGTTGGGTTCTGCGATTTTGGGCGTAAACCCGTTTTCTGCATGTAATGGGTAATTATAGATTTATAATGGATATATTCTGAACGACTCAGAGGAGACGATTCAATGATTTATATTTCTATTTGGGCCGCTGTTCAATTTGAATATGTTTAAATAGTTGGTGAATGATGAACCAGTGGTTGGAAGGAATGACACGTACTAAGACCTCTGTATTTCCTGGAATTACCCTTGTGTTGCATGGATTTTGTTGTACAGTTTCTTGGATATATTTTTATGTTCGTTCCTTGAAATCTTGTGCGAAAAAGGGGCAAGACTTAGTCGGGTTCTTGATTTGAAATCGTTAATTAAAAAGTTCTTCCTGAGTTTTTAGCATGTACACTATTTACTTGTCCAAAGGGAAACAGTGACAATTGTTTACCATTTCACTGTAGTTCAGGTTTAGAGGATTGAGGAAGTTAACTTGTATCTTCTATTGTTTCAGTTGAAACTTGACTTGATATACTGTTGTTGATATTGGACATTTTGTCAGAATAATGGTCTGTATCAGGTAACGCGACCCTGTATAAGTTAATCGTAAGTACTTGTGGCTAACTTCGATTAAATGATGTATATACAGAGTGTTGTGTTCCTTTCTGATTTCTTATAGGAGGCGATAGTGTATATCATGGCATTGGTAAGGAAATCTCTGTATGGTCTTGTAGATGCATCAATCGCTTATTGTAAATAAGTCTGTTGTTGACAACGATACTTTAGAGGTTTCTGATTTCGGACTTGATTCTAAAGCCTTGCTGTGTTTTAAATGAAGTAGCTTTGGGCTTAGGGTTGATATATGAATTGTTGATGTGTTAGTTGCTGTACAGGAATGTTGCTGTGTTTCTATTTCTTGATTTAGTACAGCGATCTTGCTTGCGGCTTGTCTAACTTGTTCATTTATATACTGGTTGAATGTTTTCATATGTGAAGACGGTACAGTGATGAACATAGGTGAAAGGAAGTATGATTGGATTCGTTCTTTCTCTTCCTTTATTTCATATTTGTTGATATTTGTCAAACAGTGGGAAATTGTTTTGTAACATTTTGGTGGAGTCCCGAATTGTTATGTTATTCTTTTTTTTGGAAGAATGAAACAATCTGACCAATGTTGTGATTTTGGATTCGACGATTGTTGTGTACATTCGTTCCTTGATCCTTTTAATATTTGATGAAATATTAGAATGAGATTATGACTATTTTGTAACAATGATAGAGTTACATAATTGTAATCATTTTGTATTACAAGGTCATAGTCTGAATGTGTTTACTTATTTGGATATTTGATCTCATTTAAACAGGGTGTTTAATGAAAACAATTGATGGATTGCAATTGTTTTAAAAGTTAGTGCTTATCATGCTCGGTTCATTGAACCGACTCATGTTGACTATTTTTGCAGATGGTTACCGTAAGAGGTAAAAGTAATGCGATCGACAAGTGATCGATTGTTTATTTGATTTGTAATGAATTACAGCTTGATTTTATAGATGTACTAAATGGGAAAAGATGTTTCTTTTCCGATAGCATTGTATCAAGTATGCTGTTGCATAAAATGTAATTGTATAGTTTTGAAAGGAATGGAAATAAGTGTTTGATACTTATGTGTTGTATTCTATTTCTGAAAGATGACCTTCTTCGGTTTATGTAACGAAGGGGCATTGTTATCATTGTATAATATGGATGCTTTTGTGATTGACAATGAAAGCTTGTAAGTAAATGAGATTAAATTCTTATGAGTGTTTAGTAATTCTAATTTGTTTTAGCGAAAGCAATATTGGAATTAAATAATTGTCTTTCTAGAAGATAGGTTAAAAAAAAAAGAGCCTAAAGAGAACGCTAAACAAACTGGATTAAATTACTAATCCCTAGTCCTAAGTATGAAAGGACAACAGTAAATTGGATTCTTAATCACTTATATCTTTAAACTAAAAAGTATGATATAAATTCAGTTAAGAGAACTGATAGGCAATCAAATGGAGTTCAGATGGCAATCTCAAGCAAAGGTTATGAGATATTGTCCGATTCTGTTGCTTTAGAATCAGGTGTATTCTAATGACTCCTTGATGGGAACTTGACCGTAATATCTCTACCATGTAATGGGTTTTAATAGAGGAGGGTCGTCTTAAGACAAAGAATCCAGGGATTTGGAAAGGCTAACCTTAGGGAAAAGTCTTTAAAAGTAATTTAAACTCAAGTGCGTAACGCTTGTTATTGGGTAGATCTTTTCGAGGCGGATTTAAAGGCTGACGACATAAGTCGACTGCAGGGCTGTACCTCCGAGGAGATTAGGATCTTCTCGAAGTTACAACAATGCAGATGACTTATGGCGACACCCTTTGCATTGATCGCTAAGATTTACACTTGATTTCGCACGAGTTACCCTGGGACCGATTAAGAACGTGGTCATGTTATAAGACTGCCTCGGAGATTTGGGGTATCATGACACACTTTGGTTAAACCGCAAGTTGAACCAGTATGTCATCATATCCCTAATCCTCGTGGGCATCCATATAACATTATCACCTTGTTAATCTGCCTCCGAGTGATTCAGTTGTGAAAGGAAGGACTGACAGTAGTCAGTATAAGACATTCTATATAACATATGAATGGGGTGAAGGACGTATTCCAGATTGACGAGTATGCCGTTAAGGAATACGAGACATGAACAAGATATGTTTCAAATCTTTGGCCAAAGTATCGCAAGTCTTGATTGCGTTGTCCTAATTCACCTAGTCTAAGGGATGAGATGCCGATGAATAATGGTAACATTATTCAGTTAGGTTCCTTGACAGAGCATTCTAATCCCAGATTAGGGAAGAGAACCGCAAGAGTGTTGTGTTAAATAAAAACACTAACTCTTTTTACTCATGAATAGATCGGTAGATTACCGAGTCATGGAATGAATAGATCGGAGGTATTCCGAGTCATTACACTGCATATGGTTGTCATTATATAAATGGTTATTTGAATTGTGAGTTCTAAATTATGTATTTAGAACCAAGATGCAATTATAAAAAAAACACATATAGTTCACTTAGACACCTCACCAAGCTAACTCAACCTAAGACCTATTCTTAGCAAGTTCCCATAACTAACTAAGACTTACCCAAACCCTAAAAATCAATGCCTACATTCCCTCTAACCACATTCCCACATGCTCACAAGAGGCTCCAGTCTAATCCATGGGATAACGACACGAGATCTAGGAAATCAAGAGGATCTCCCTAGTTTAGTAAACCTAGGAAATCCCACCTTGACCGACGTTGGTTACCCCTAACCATCACCGGTTAAGCTGACCACCATCGATTACCCCTTTTAACCCAAAACAACCTTATTCTCAAGGTTGGAACTTGGAACTTGGAAGTTGGAAACATTGGGAGAAATTTGACGAGAAAGAACACATCTCAGAGAGATAACGCATCTTCAGAGAGACAATTCCAGTGAAAACTCACATCCAAGGAAGGAGATTGAACATCTTCTCCTGCACAGCCATCCCAACCATGATCTGATCGATCCAAGCAAAGAGGAGTGTGCATGCAGCCCATGCAGAAGCTTTGCTCCAGTTGGTGATCACTTGCAGCCTTCAAACCCATCATCAACACCTCCATCCTTCATACACAGACCTTCAGGAATGAAATCCAAGTAAGTATAACATCATACTTTCCTGGTTATTTCATTTCATCATTATTTTATCATCCATTGTTTATCTTGCTCCCTATTGACCTTCTCCAACATTTTCACCTCCATAGACCCATCAAACCTCACAAAAATCCTACTCCAGTCACCCATTACCTCATCTCACCAACCAAAATCCTTTGTGCAATCACAAAGGAGACCAAAACCCTATTCTGTGACATTTCCAGATCTCACAATAATCGGGCTGTTAGTTATACCTAACTGGTCGGTCACCCCTGACCGACGCCGGTCTCTCTGTGTTTTCCCACACAGCCTTAAATAGAGACCTACCCACCTAATTTTACCTCACCCTCACTCACCTGTGACCTACCCGAGACCTTTATCAGACTTGCAGAGACCCAAACCTATCACTTGACCTTGGATTCTATTCTAGCTTATCCTGTTAGATTAGATCTATTTCTTATTGTGTTTTTAAGTGAGATACCTAAATCATTTTAAAATAACAATAGGATTTACTTTGTTTACTACATTAATTTGTTTAAAACAATGGATTGATAACCATCTAGGAAGTATCATACTTCCTAGATCTAGCTTACGCTAGGTAGTTCACTACCCATATTGTTTAATTCCTTTTGGTGGTCTTGTTTTCATTACAGGTAGTTCCTCCTAGCCAAAAGGAAGCTCTCACGGTCAGCTGTGGATTCAAAAGTCATACGCACGTGCAACAACCCATCAACCAACATTTGAACATGTATTCCTCCTATGCCCGTTACCCTATCTATTTTGTCAATGATTCAAAGAAACAATCTAAGAAAAAGGTGAAACATTTTGGCATGCCCGGTGGGACCCATCCGGGGTTCCTTGCATTTCATTCATTCCTAGGAAAAAATTGTGTGTTTTTTTCCCTTCTAAGAGTGTACACACTAATTTTCTTCCTGGTAATCCACATCTCCTTTCTATTTTTCTAAAGGAAACTTTTCTTTTGGTGTAATTAAAAGGAATCATTTCTTCATGTTTTCTACATTCTAGTGAAAGAGCATCCCTCTTCCTATTCATCTTATTATGTCATCCAATTTCACATTTTCGATTTGGGTTTTAAAATCATTACATTTCATTCTAATTTTCTACATTAGCTCACATTAATTGAGGGCAACCTATACGCTGAAGTCATTCATTACCAGCTGATGGTTGACAAATGAATCATAGAAAAGAACTTCTATCCTTTCCTCTTTCTCTGAGTCTTACCAAACCACACAAAAATTCAAAATACATACATTCTTAAACAACATCTTACCTAGAAGAAGTTGTAGGTGATCACACAATCATGACATAGTGGGCACCCACTCATTTCTCTGTCAGTCATACTTCAGAGTGAAGCCCGCCCCACCATAACATACCTGAAACCTCACCTTTTAGATCTCCTTCTTTGTAGGAAGCCATCCTCACCAAAAAATCTATTTCACAATTCATGTGTCAGTCCCTAAATAGCATAAGCTAAACAAACATAATAGAAAGGGCACTCCTAGGATCACATTTTCTTAGTGTTTTTGCTTGGCTTGCATTTTGAGGTGAAAGATCATGTTCATCACTCTTTTTGTTCATCCTTGCATGCTCTTCATCATAGCTGGTGTATTCCGGCTTCACCTGAGTGTGTCTGGGCCATATCATCATCATTCCCAAATTTTGGTCTGATTCCACATCAAATTTTAATTCACAACCACTTTCTTTCATCACTATTTCAATTCCATAGTAACCACCATCGGTTACTCATGATCATCGGTTACCTCTGATCCGCCATCGGTTAAACCCAACCGACATCGGTTCTAGGTCCTTTTGCTAACCTACTCAAAAGGATAGTTTTCACTTCACTTTTTCCACTTTTCCATAGTCTCTCACTCACTGTTTTTTTCCCATTGACATTTTACACATCCCCAGATTTGGCATACTTGTCAAATTTTGCCTTCTGCCTCATTGTTGTTTATTCACTATCCATTTTCTACAGTGACCAAATGGTTACCCCTGACCGACGTCAATTTTCCCTAACCGGCATCGGTTAGCCTATTTCACATTCCACCCACCATTTGTTACTTCATCCATTTTTATCATCAGATTCACCTATTCCTGTTGTTCTCTATGTCATTTACAGAGAAGCAACCCTACCTGATCAATACTTGGTTCACATGGTGCTGACCCAAAGACAAGCAAGTGCCCTCATGTTCCATGCCAGTTGCCAACCACTCCCACCTAGTCCTTCACCACCTTCTATTTTATCACCAGCCATGGATCCCATCTAGCCTACTACTATCACTACTGAGATGAGGAGTTCACATGACTCCTTGACCAGAACCCTACCACCTTGTAGTTTTACCTCTCCCACTCATCCACTCGAGATGCCTCGGGTCAGTTGATATATGGCATGCCCGTATCTATCCCCCGAATCTCACACCCACTTCCACATCAGCCCCATCTGGCTCATGCTGCTTCCACATCCACCTTACCCCTAGTCGTTTTGCAGTTAGGTTCTATACCTGCCATGACTGCCATGTGTTGTTGTCTCTGTGGCACCCATTACATCTACCATACCATCGATGACTACCCCAAACACAACCTCATCCACCCCTAATGTCTCACACATACCTAGTAGCTACATTCCCACCTCCAGTATCGGTGACTCCTACCCCATTTCAAAACATGGTTCTTTCCATTCCACAATCATTAGCCCCTATTGCCACTAGGGTTACCATGACCCTTCCACCCCCATATACATACTACCAACAACCGCTGTTTCATCTATTGTTCATTCTGGGTACGTACCCCTATTTCATTGCCTTCTTCTTCACCACCTTACATGGCAGCCCCATACACTAGAATGCCACCCCCATTATATGCCCAAAACCAACCTCCTCATGCTATAGGAGGCATCCAATCATCACAACCCACCAATGACCTAATTAAATTGATGTTGGACAAGATGCAGACATTGGAGGCATCGGTTTCGGCTCTCACAACACTCTCACCTATGATGAGATTTGCAACGAGCCTATTCACCCATCCATTCCTATCCATTCATACCCTATGCATTGGGAAATGCCTAAATTCAACCACTTCAATAGTAAGGAAGACCCACAACAACATTTGCACTCATTCAAACATGGGTGTTATCTGATTGCTCATGATGATGCCTTGCTTTTGAGAACCTTTCCCATGTCTCTCACTAGACCTACATTAGACTGGTATAGTGGGTTACCTAAACACTCTATATTTTCATTCAATCAGGTAGCCCAAGCTTTCTTGGATCATTTCTCTATCAATATCACCAAGAAGGTTACCATGACCGATCTATATTCCACATGTCAGTACGAGGATGAATCTATCATAGATTTTGTCACTCATTGCACACAGCTTGATCAATCAACTTACCTTCCAACTACCACAAACTGAACTCATCAGCTCTTCACACGAGCTTGTGCACCAGACATATCTCCCCAACCTTGCAGGTCCAAACTTTCCAAACATTCGATGAGGCATTCACTATGGCATGAAAGTTAGAGATTCGGGCCATCGAAGAGAAGAAAATCCAATTACGAAATAAGAATTTGGCATTCAATTCAAATGAAACCTCTTCTTCTTCTTCCAAACCACCAACCAATTATTCAAAGGCTAAGGGTACCACTAATGTAATGGTACTCAAGGCCAGCCTAGCATCCATCCAATCAAGCTACACCCTCATCTAATCTATCACTTGTCCAAGGCTTTTCGATTCAAACAAGAGCAGTGAAAATATACCCCAATTGGGGAACCTTACTCTTCTATCTTAGAAAAGCTTATCAAAGCTGGAGCCATCACCCTTCCACCTATAAAACCACACACTTGGTTTTGACCCTACTCACCCATGCCCGCATGGTATAAAGAGCATGATTTCTATAACTATCACCGAGTGAAGGGTCATAGTGATGGAAAACTACATCACTTTCAAGAATATTGTCCAAGAAATGCTCAAGAAAGGTGAGTTAACTATGGATAATCCCAATGCCACCCCCAACCAAAATCTACAAATCTTCAAAAACCATTCCCAACCATGCCCCTTCATCCAATCAAACTGGTGAGACATCCACTCATGATACCCATACCCATGAGGTTCACACAATCTTTAACAAGGTACCTGTCACCTCTCAATTACCTCACATCCCTTCCATAGAGGAAATCCTAGCCCAAATCCTCCTTCCACATTGGAACCAACCTCCACTATTCCTTCACCAATAGAGGAGCACCTTTCATCTCCTTCATCACCAATGGAGGAGTCTTCCACTAACATCGAGCCTCTCTCTCCCCTAGCTTCACCACTTAGAGAACCTTTACCTACCATACCTCCTCCACCCATAGAGGAGCACCCATTACCTCCTCCACCCATAGAGGAGCACCCACTACCTCCTCCACCCATAGAGGAGCACCTATCCATTCCTCCACTTATAGAGGAGCCCCCATCATCTCTTCCACCCATCATAGACCCAGTGGAGATACCTTTTCCTCTTGGCAGCATTCTCCATTGCTACCCAACATCCAACAGACCTACTTTCAGCTCTCTTACCCACGGAAGCTGAAGCTAGCCAATTCCCATCTCTAAGATGCATTTTATGGGAATTCCCATTAGGTCCTCACCAACTCCACCCACAAACATGTCCATTCTCACATTTGGCTGATCACTTAGATTATGTGGATAGGGCTTTATTATGGGGGCCTCTTACTCCCTGTCTCAACACAGATGCAGATCCCTCGATGACACCTCCACCATCTACCCAAACACATTTCCACCCATCAAACCAAATACAACCACTTTCAAACCCCTTCCATGATACCCATTTAGCACTCACACCACACCCTTACCCGTAACCCGACCTATATCTAAACCCAAACCCATACCCACAACATTTTCCTCCACCAAACCTATTACCACTTTAGGGGTCACCCCGATCACTAGCCTTACTCATCCACCTATTAAACTGGATTTAGCTACATCCTCCAACATCAATACCACACCTACCCCGACACCCAAACCAAAGAAACAAACTCATCGACCTCATACCCCGACTACACCAATCACACCCACACTTGTCCCATCTGCCTTAAGACCTCAGCTTCCCAACATGGTCAAGCACCCTTCACCCATCCATAAACCAATAACACAACAACCCATTCCTTCCTCACAAACCTCTAACCTACCTAGGCACACAACACGACTTATACCTGCACCTGTAGTCTCTTTACCACCAATACCTCCAATACCTTCAGCTATTGCTTCACTACCCACTACACTTCAGTCATTGTCCCTCACACCCCAAGTACGACCCACATCATCTACCTTCATAGCACCCCTGTTATCCCCGTGGGTAACTCACCCTCTTCCTCCATCTATTTTTTCCTTCTAGACCTCGTACACCCACATCACCTTTACCCAAGAAGGTGCAACCCAAAAACAAAACCCCACTACCCCACAATAAGGTAGTCAAAACAACCCCACACCCTCCTACCCATCCATCTACTATACCCCTACCCAAACGAACCCGACCGATACCTCAAACCACACCGACACCTAAACCCATAGCTCAACCCATTCCTACTCTTCCAAAACAATTCCCATAACCAACCACACCTACACCCAAACCCACATTCACTTCCCATTGTGATCCACTAGCAGGGTCCTATGCCAAAATTTTAACCAACCTCCTTGAGACTTCATTATCACATTACCGCCACTCCGACCTTATGACCCCTCAAACCCAAGCCAAAAGGGTTTGATGATACTAAAATTTGTGCATACCATCATGTGCTAGGGCATGATGTGGAGAACTGCAAGGCCTTGAAAACCATCCTTATCCAATTATGTCCACTAGAAACCAACTTTGATGATGATGACCTTCTCGATGAGGATCCTACTTCACCAACACCCATTCCCACACTGCCCACTCAACAACCACAACCTCTACCCTCATAACTCCTAGAACCACACACAAAATTTGAAATTAACATGGTTCACATCAGAGAACTTGCCATGCCACCACCCAAATGTCATTGTGCCCAACTAACCTCACAGGGATTTTCTCCTCCAGTAGGTTTTTTCCCTTCATGTCATTATACCACTTACCCTACACCTTCTCCATTTGACAACTTCCCTCAAATCAACATGGTACACATCACTACACGTGTGCATGTAGAAGGGTAAAGAAAAGGTAGCTGACCCACCAACCAATCCTATACCCAACATACCATCTACACCCATACCTAAAATCACTATCCACGGCCCCACATACCCCATTTCTAATGGTATCACACATCACACCATGCTCAAACAATTACACCAATCTCCCCTCAAAATGTCCTTATATGACCTCATCCAAACCTCGAATCCCATCATCAAGCCCTCATGGAGGTTCTTCAATCTATCGAGGTTTTACCCAATGACCCTACACCCATAGCCTCCATTATCACACCCCATCATGTAGCCTCTCTCACCAAATTACCACCTTCATCCTCACCTCACCTTGTTCACCAAGTGGCCTCCCTCAGCTTCTCAGAGGAGGAGATCGCGCCACACCAAAATGATGACCTGGACCCAGCCCTCTTCATCTCTATCCACATTGATGACATATGGGTACACCATGTGATGATTGATGGAGGCACTAGCATTAACATCATTTCATCCCATGCATTTTCTCAAATGCACATACCTAAAATTACATGCATAAACATCTAGTCATGTTGCATTCATTCAATGATGCTATCACCTCCACACTAGGCACTTGTCATCCTTCACATTCGTGTGGGCCCCCACACTATTCCAGAATTGTTTTACATTTTGGAGGGGGAATTCCAATATAACTTGTTGCTTGGTAGACCCTGGATCCATGTCATGGGTTGTGTTCCTTCCACTTTGCATCATTGTTGTGTAAAGTTTGAACACAAAGGACACACTTATACCATTCCAACTGACCCATCACCTTTCAAAACATGCAACATGCTTTACCGACCCAATGATGTGCTCATACCTGTCAAGCCATCTACCTCCGCAACCACTACCACTTCACCTACACCTCCACCTACCAATACATCACTTCTTTCACCGCACATACCTCCTCTATTCCTACCACTACTATAACCTCCATGGCTGACCCATTAGCTTCCCAATCCATTAACACCACCTCCACATCGACCTCCACACATCATCCATACCAACTACTCACATACCAACCACTGATCCCTTGGAAGGTGTTTTTCAACACCTCACTCTGGGGAGTACCACCTATATAGTGTCAACACATTCCTTACTCCGCACAAGTATGGAAGCCTTCACCAACACCCTCACTATGATCACCATATAGGAGAATGCCTCCTTTATGGTCCTCCTCATCTTCATACTAGTCTCACCTATGGGGGACTTGATACTACCACTTACACACCTGAACCACCATCACAACCCCACCCATTTTCCACTTGACTTCCAATCACTTACCAATCACCATTTTTCCCACACCTTCCTACACCATTGTGTGTGGAAGGGTTTTGGTTTTGGATTTTATGAGCAAGGCCGCCATACCATTATTCCATGTACCACCCATAAAACATAATGACCATAGTGGTATCGGCTTCCCAACCCTTCTACCAAACAGGCCCGCATTGAACTCATTGAGGACCCTAGCCCTTCTCCACCTTCATCACCACCCTCACCGATGGAGTCGATGGATCCTGAATCTATCCCTCCTAACTTTTTTTTTTTCATAAACACCATTTCCTTGGGGCCTTTGACTTATCAACGCAAGGCGAGGCCCCTTCCACTCTCCCATTCTTGTATCCTAAGATGATCGATGATGACACACCTACAATTAACGTCATTCAATGTCAGGATGATGAATCCATACTCACCTACCTTGGTGTAGAAGACTCATATATTCATCGGTCGTTACCCTCTGAGACACAAACCATGTTGAATGAATCAACTATCGAGATCAACATTCATACTCAGGATGACCCACACATCCTAAAGATCGAACAATCTTTAGATGCTTGTTGAACAGAAGCCATCACTTCTTTTCTCTCGAGATCATAACCACACTTTCACTTGGTCTTACACAGACATGCCTGATATTGACCCCACCATAGTGGTCCACAATATCATAACCATTCCCGATGCCAAACCTATCAAACAAAAGCTAAGGAAAATGCATCCTCGCATTGCTCTTCTTGTCAAAGAAGAACTTCAACACCTTCTTTCCATTTCCTTCATCTTACCCATTGATTATCCTCATTGGATTTCTAACATTGTCCCTATTACTAAAGCAACAGGGGACTTCATTTGCATGGACTTCCATGACCTCAACCTAGCCTACCCGAAAGATGACTTTCCCTTGCCCGGTATTGATCAACTGGTTGACCTCACTACTGGTCACGAGATGCTCTCACTCATGGATGGCTTCTCGGGTTATAACCAAATTTTGCTTTCCCCGGAAGATCAACACAAGACCGCATTCATTACCCCTTGGGAACCTTTTGCTATCGAGTTCATGCCTTTTGGCCTTAAAAACGTTAGTGCTACATATCAACGTGCTATGACTTACATCTTCCATGATATCATGCATCACATATTGGAAGATTACGTGGATGATCTCTTGGCCAAATCTAAACGTCACGCCGAGCACCTCACCGCCATCCTCGAAACCATCTTTGACCGCCTCATTAAATATTACATCCGCCTTCAACCTAAAAAGTGCATCTTCATGGTTCTTTCAGAAAGCTCCTGGGATTTATTGTTTCCCTCCATGGTATAGAAGTTGACCCTACTAAAGTCAAGGCCATTCTAGAAATGCCTCCGCCCACTAACCTTAAACAACTCCATGTAGCCTGCAAGGTAAATTATAGTCCATTCACCATTTCATTTCACAACTATCTGATCGGTGTCAACCATTTCATCATCTTCTTAGGAAAGATGTCTCCTTTAAATGGGATGATGACTATCACAAAGCTTTTGAGGCCCTAAAACAATACCTTCTCCAACCACCCGTACTCATTCCACCGAAAGACGATCAACCTTTTTACCTATACATATCAGCTACCGATCATTCCTTGGGAGCCATGCTCGCTCATCATGATGAACAACATAGGGAGCAGGTGGTTTATTACATAAGCCATACTCTTTTGGACTATGAAACCCGATACAACCATCCAAAAAGCTTTTCTTAGCCTTAGTTTTCATCACCACCAAACTCTACCATTACCTACTCAACCACAAAACCTATGTTGTGACCAACACCGACCCTTTACACTTCATGTATGCACAAAACCTTATCAAAATCAGCATGCCACGTGATGGCTTATGCTTTTAGCTGATCTTGACCTTGAAATTCATTCACCAAAATTCCATTAAGGGCTAGGCTATCACCAACCAACTGGTTGACGCACCTATTTTCAGGGACCAACCCTCTAATTTTGACTTTCCCATGAATCCATTACTACCCTTTCCCTGGATGAACCCCCTTACCAAATGACATTGTTCTTCGATGGTTCCAAGTGTCAATGTGGGGGTGGGGCTGGTGTTATCCTCATTCCTCTGATGGAGAACCCATGCCTTTGTCTTTCAAACTAGACTTTGAATGCACCAACAACATTGCCGAGTACGAAGCACTCATACTAGGTCTCCAGACCACCTATGCCCTAGATGTCAAATCAATCCACATCTTTGGTGATTCACAATTGGTCATAAACCAAGTCAATGGTATGTACCAATGTCATAACGAGATACTTCAAAGTATAAACATCATGTAGACATACTTTTGACCACCTTTGATCATTACACCCTTCAAACCATCCCACGGTCAACCAACAAATTTGCAGATACCATGGCCTACTTAGCTTCCCAAATACCCACTTCCCCTACCGATTCCAAAATATTTGTCACTATACAACACCTCCATTCACCTTCTTATTTACCTCATGATGTTTACTCAATCGGAAATGACACCCCTGACCCGAGTGACCTTTGGTATAAACAATACTCTGACTACCTTTCCTCTCCATCTTACCTCCTGATCTCACCCGTAATGGACAACGCCTTCCTTAAAAAGGTCTCCCATTTCATTATCCTGGGGACTCCTCTATAAGCATGGCTTTGATGGTATTCTCTTACGATGCCTCACAAGTTCTGAAATTCCTTATACCATTAAGGAGGTTCATGATGGCATATGTGGAGGTCACTTTAGTGGCCTTGCTATTTGCTAAGTGTATTCTTCACCTAGGCTACTACTGGCGACCCTTAACCATGATTGTTGTGACTATGTCAAATGTTGTGTGAAATGTCAACAACATTCCAACCTTCATCATACACCCAGTCATGCCTTACAGGTCACTCGTGACCTTTGGCCCTTCTCTCAATGGGGTTTGGATCTTGTCGAGAAATCAATCCTCATTCTTCCCAACGTCATCAATGGATCATAACCGCTACCGAATACTACACAAAATGGGTGGAAGCCATACCACTCATCTCCACAAAGCCGAGAAAATATGTGAGTTCATTAACCATCACATCATTTGTCACTTTGGTGTCCCTCATCACCTCATCACTGACAATGGAAAACAATTCAAAAAAAAAACACTACAAAAACTTTGTGACACCTTCGGCATTCAACTTAGTTTCTCCTCACCTTATTACCCACAAACCAATGGCCAAGCCAAATCCACTAACAAAACCCTCAATAAAATTCTCATGAAAGTGGTTGATGATACTAGGAAGGATTGGCATACGCACATTCCTTTTTCTATGGGCATACCGCACTAGTATTCACACTTCCACTATGGCTACACCCTTTTCACTGGTCTATGGTACAGAGGTTGTTCTACCTCTCAAAGTCTAGATCCCCTCACTCTACATTTCTCTCCATGACATGCTTACTAATGATGACTTTCATCAGACCACTTAGCACAACTAGAGTTATTAGATGAATGTCATCTTAACGCTCTGGATCACCTTCAAGTTTACCAACAACGTATCAAACATGCTTATGACAAACGTGTTCATGAATGAACCTTCCAAGTTGGTGACCTTGTTTTGAAAGAAAATCAACACGTAACCAAAGTAGAAAAAATTAAATGGGGAAAATTCACTCCTAATTGGCTTGGACCATACATCGTAACTCATACCTATGGATCGGGTGCCTATCATTTGTCCTCACTTGAGGGTAAACCCAACTTGAGCCCCTTAACGCATTACATCTTTGACCATTCTATTGTTGACTCATTGTCCTACCTCACCCTTTGTCTCTTTACAAGCTCATCCCTTGAGTGCTATCCACTTCATACACCTCCCTAATGATTAAACAAGAATCATGTGAGTACCCGTCACTTGTTATCTTCTCTTGAATATGTGTACCATGGCACTACACATAGCATGATTCTCATGGATACTTTTCATCTATCTTTAGATGAGATCCCATGGTCATTCCACCTTGCCTTTTGAACAAGAGTCCTATCCTTCACCTTGGTCTTGTCCATGATTTCAAAGACCTCCAATGGGACCAAAATCCTTGAGTCAAACTTCTAATAACAAAAGATGACTCCCTCAAAAGGACATCTTCCTCTCGACCAAATTGCTACTATAAATAGACTACTCCCTCAAAGGACAACTATGTGAAGCTTAAAAGAAAACAAAGCTTCCACATGTGAAGCTTTAAAAAAAAAAAATGAGAGAAAACGAAGCTTCCCACATCGATCAGCTTCACGAAGACCTCAAGGAGTACCATATTATTTATCCCATATAGACTTCCCACATCGATCAATCTATCAAAAAAAAAAAAAAAAAACACTTTTTATTCATGGACTTTCCCATCGTGACCTCGACCTCTTGCCCAAAAGACCTATCACTCCAAACATATATAGTTAACTACCTTTCACCCACCTTACCATTTCCACTCTCATTTCCTAAATTTCCTTAAGGGACATCTTGGAATTTCAACATTTGGTGATCTTGTGACTACTTTCACCATAGAATAGTTAATCATGTGCAATGCCTTTCGGTCTTGTATTCATCACCCCTTTTCAAGGTATGATCTACTCGGTATGATTCTACCCAATCAGGTGGCTTTATTGCCCCCCTCTTATCTTTTAACCATCTTTGTTTACATTTTGATTACCTTATACAAGACTTGGTCCTCGACGCTTACCTTTGGGGGTCATCCTCCCCTTTCGCCATAATCACCCTCACCTACAACATTTTAACTATCATCTACCCACACCTATTAAACCTAAACCCACTACATGCCCACAAACCTACCAACTCATTTTCATCTTCTTCCCTAGCTCATGGGAGAACTACATCGGTCTGAGGTCCCTTTTCACCGGGACTATGTAGGCAAGCACTTCCAGGGCATGGGGCCCTGGAAGGTTAGCTTGGCCACTCTTTACCCTAACCATTTTCCCCACCTTTACCTGATTTCCTGTTCATATCAAAACCTAGAAATCTATCCCATATCCACATCATTCAACCTACATACACTCCTCATGTTTCACATACTCTTTTACCACTACCATTATTTCCCATATTCATCTATAACCCATATTTAAACATTGAACACCATTACATTCATTTGCATTAACATGTATTACCAAAATACCGAAATACACATCCATGCCTAAACCAACCTGACTTATTCCATGCCTAAACCAACCTGACTCGATCCATGCCTAAACCAACCTGACTCGATCCATGCCTAAACCAACCTCGATCCATGACCAACCATACCTAATCCATGCCTAACCTAACTCGATCCATACCTAAACTGACCTAACTCGATCCATGCCTAAAATGACCTAACTCAATCCATGCCTAAAATTAACCTGACTCGATCCATGCCTAAACCGACCTGACTCGATCCATGCCTAAACCGACTCCGATCATGCCTAACTCACCTAATCCATTCATATCATAACAAAAGTAAAATAAAATACACATCACAACACATAATCATCTAAACCTCATACATCTCATCATATAAATACATGTGTATCACAATAATGTACACTCATCTCAAAAAAACATGTGTCTCTCATACATCGCCGGCTCATGCAGTGCTATCCAATACAAAAATATCTTCGGCTCATAGCCGGTATCATGTACAAAAAAATCATAATAAATACAAAATCTCTTTGCACGTAGGCCGGTCTCATATATAATCCATACAAAAATGACTCGGCATGCAGGCCGGTCCATAAGCAAAGTCAATCATCTCCCCATCTGATGTCGGGAATGCTCCCTGTGACTCTGTCTCTCCCGACCCCTCTGCCACACCTGTCTAGTGCCCGACACCTGCCTCACCTCCTGCTGATGGCCCCTCACCTAGGGCTGGCCTCTACACACTAGTGGCCTCACCATGACCCTGTCTCTGGGCTTTCCAACCCCTTGTACTCTCCACACTGTGAGTGTGGGATCTAGTCCTCTCACTGGAGGCCTGCTTGTGCTTTGTACTCGGCATAGGAGGGCACATCTAGCCCGGCAGCTAACAAATGATCCTGATAATATCATGCCTCTACTAGGGCATCCCTGAATCTGACCATGGTCACTATCTATGGGGGTGCCATGGGTCTCCCTACCTGTGTGGATGCCTGTACCACGGGACCCTGTCCTGAAATCTACCCTATGCCCTATGTGTTGATACCATGGCCTCGACTCATTCGGGAGCTATGCTGCGCTGCTGAATCTGGGCCTCTGCAGAGTAGTAATATGTGCACTGCACTTTCTGCTGATGATAGCTGCTTTCTCAGACCCGTAACCTAACCTCCTACGCGCTATGGCCAACTAGCCTTATAAGTCCTATACCTACACCTATAGTAGGGTGGCTATCTACTCTCCCCCTCTACCTACCTCCTCTCCATCTCCATCTCCCCTACCTCCTATATGCGTACCTATCCCTTCCTTACTACCTGAGCCTATAGCATCACTATCTAGGCCTGTAATGTGGCAACCTATGCCTCTATACCTATCAGCTACCCCTACATAATCCCGAGCTACATCACCAAGGTAGCCACCTACCCCTATAGGGCATCCCTCTACACTGTGATGGTGGCTAAGTCTGGCTGCCCTGGCCTCGGTGGTACGGCTCTCAGTTGTGCTACCCACCACTACTGTATCCATCCATCTACCACTCTGGCATCATCAATCTATGAATCCACTGGCTGCTCCTCCTATCTAGTCAGCATGGTGGGTCACGGTGGAGACATAGGTCTCTCCACATCTCTCTCTACTACGGGAATGGAGGTGGTACATCCTGGACTAACCCAGAACTAGCACCTAACCCACTCTACGGGTATCCACTCATGCTCTCCCGCTCTCCTCCCCTCTATCCACAGATATAGTTGTAGCCCATCTAGCTCGTGGCCATCTGTCTGTATGTGGGGAAGCCCACATATGGCCTCCAAATGATGTCCACCCCAGACAACCCCTCCAACAACCTCCTGTAGTAAGCTACATCATGAGTAGCTCTGGCACCTCGGGCCTCTCCAATGGCTAGTACCCACCACCTACCCAACTCTCAAAACTCTCCATGGGAATGCATCTACTTCGGGGCATCCCCACTGGTCAAACACAAGCAATGTGCTCATAAGCCCAACAATGCAGTAGTATGGTGCAAATAGATGTTGAACCTCCGCAGTCACCCGTAGGCCCATAGCTCTCTATATACATGACATCAGTAATGTAGGTGCCCATGTGAAAACCGTGTCCATTGTATCACCATGTCATGAAGGACTCCCATCAGTGACCTCGAGAATCTCCCACCCTCTGCATCCGGCAGTGCGAAGTAGCACACTACCTCCATCAAAAGTACCACTAACCTCATCTCCTCTAGGATGAGCTCTATACATCACTCCATAGCTCATGCTAGCACTATGGAACATGTCAAGTCTACTACACCCTCACCAAAAATGGGTGCTAGTAGCTCCTCAAATGCCTCTGAGGAGATAGAATAAACCTGGGCCCCCAATATGGGCAACCGCAGGATCCTATAGACATCCTCCAGGGTGATCGTCATCTCACCCATCGGCATATGGAAGGTGTTGGTCACCGAGTCCCATCTATCGATGAGGGCAACCATCGACTCACCTCCTAGACTACATGCTTGGTAGCGCCTCACCCCTATCAACCCCACCTCTGCAACATGTTGTCACTCCTCCCGCATCATGCTCACCCATACTATCAATAATAAGGGTGGCACCCGGGCCCTCATCCGCAGCTCGTCTCGGGCCTGCATCCCACAAGAGCAATGTATTAGTACACCTTCCCAACTTACCCTATTTCACCCCACATCCCAACCTAATCTCTTTCCCCACCCCCATCCCATTGGCCTAATCCAACCTACCCAAACCCATCTACCCTACCTGGCCCATCTACACCTATCCACCCTAACCCATCAACCCTACCAAACCCATCACCCAAACCTACCCCAAACCCATCTACCCTAAAACCTATCTACCCTACCCTCACCCAAACCTACACCCCATAAACCTACTTCCCACCCAAGCCCCCTTCCCATCTCCTTAACCCTTTTCCCTCTCACCTAATCCTTTCCCACCTACCCTACTTTCCCACCCTGCCCTTACTCTATTCCCTTTTTTGTCCCAACTTAACCTTTGGTTGACCCTCGAGTTATCCCTTGACCATGATCTCCCTTGACCAACATCGGTCATTGTTCTTGACCGATCGATACCGATCACTACCCACCGACGTCGCCACAAGCCGACCAATGTCGGTCACTGTCGGGCCACCCGCCATGATTTCCCAACCCCTTTTCCCCCTAATCCTCCTACCCACCCAAATTCCCCTTTGCACCCCTAATTATTCCTATAATCCTCCTCTTCACCTACCCCCTACCCTTCCCTATTCCCATTTCCCCTATTTTTCCCGTTTTGCAATTCTTCCCCTCCCAAACCCCCATTTTTCATATTTTTCTATATGTTTAATCAAATTAACTAAAAATCCATAACAAAGGTTCCAAACCTACCTGATCCCACTTCCGCCATCATGGTGGAACCACCGCCTCCATGCCACTCCTCCCGATCCCTCTCCGGCCTCCGCCATCCAAGAATGACCACCGAATCTCCACACCAATCACCTCGCTCGATTCGATCCTGTGACCCCACCTCTCACTCAACCAACCCCACCTACATGTGGCTTGCCAACCAAACTCTCGGATGTCCTTGTTTTCCTTTTCCTCTTTTCTCTCTTCTTGTCCTTTTCTCCTTTTCACAAATACCAAATGAATTTTCAAAACGTGGGTTTTTCACCTTTTATCGCCTACCCGACTCAACCGACGTCGGTTCACACTTGACGATGTCAGTCTGATGCCCTAGCCAACCACCGTTGGTTCCTCTCCACCATCATCGGTTCATACTGACCACTTTTGGTTACCCTATACTCATTTCCCTCACATTGACCTCATTTTCCTTACCTCCTCTTTCTTTTTCCTCCCCTACACCTACCTGGACCACTTTACCTTCCCCTCTGCCCTCCACCTTCTTCAACCTCACCTCATCCATTTGTTGAAGCCTCATTATTTTACCCCTACCTCGGCCTTACCTATGTTGTGACCTATCTACCTGGACCTAGAAAACTATTTGTGACCTTTGAACCAATGTGCTTGCTATACCTTGCGACACTGTTACCCGTGTTGTTTGACCTCATGCCCTTACCTTGCCTATTGTCCATGTTTTATCTATCCTAACCCTACCTTTGGTGTACCAGAACATACCTAAATGTTCCTACACCTAACCTACGTTGTGTTTCCTGACCTTATCCTATACCTTGGATACCGGATTCACTTCAACCTTGTTTGGATAAACCTATCGACCTTAGACGATGTAGAGTTTTCCTGCTCTTCAACCCAGTAGCATGTTGTAGTTTATACGTGTGTGTGTTTGAATTTTTCTACCTTTGACCCTAACCCATTACCTAGATTTCCCGAGTAGACCTTTCACCCCTTTTCCCTTGTACCCATTTTCCTTTTCTTCATATTTACCTTTTATCACACCACTCACCACTTCAGCTTGCTGCCTCATCAGTTCCTGGTTTGAGGGGGATCACCTTCACCCTCACATGGGGCAACCACATCTTATTTTTGTTAGCATCGCTTACCAATACAAGCTACGCAACAAAAAGGGAAAAATGTAGACACTAAAATTAGGTCACACTCCCCTTTTGTCCCTCGACGTATAAGCCCCTTTATTACATTTACCCAACCATGACCCCCTTCACCCCACTAATATTAATTTAATTAATTAAATTAAATTAATGCATTATCCTCACTATATTTATTATTTAAATATCTTATTTAAATAATATCTACACATATAGTTCACTTAGACACCTCACCAAGTTAACTCAACCTAAGACCTATTCTTAGCAAGTTCCCATAACTAACTAAGACTTACCCAAACCCTAAAAATCAATGCCTACATTCCCTCTAACCACATTCCCACATGCTCACAAGAGGCTCCGAGTCTAATCCATGGGATAATGACACGAGATCTAAGGAAATCAAGAGGATCTCCCTAGTTTAGTAAACCTAGGAAATCCCACCTTGACCGATGTCGATTACCCCTAACCATCACCGGTTAAGCCGAATGGACCACCGTCGGTTACCCCTTTTAACCCAAAACAACCTTATTCTCAAGGTTGGAACTTGAACTTGGAAGTTGGAAAACATTGGGAGAAATTTGATGAGCAAGAACACATCTCAGAGAGATAACGCATCTTCAGAGAGCCAATTCCAATGAAAACTCACATCCAAGGAAGGAGATTGAACATCTTCTCCTGCACAGCCATCCCAACCACGATCTGATCTATCCAAGCAAAGAGGAGTGTGCATGCAGCCCATGCAGAATCTTTTCTTCAGTTGGTGATCACTTGCAGCCTTCAAACCCATCATCAACACCTCCATCCTTCATACACAGACCTTCAGAACAAAATCCAAGTAAGTATAACATCATACTTTCCTAGGTTATTTCATTTCATCATTATTTTATCATCCATTGTTTATCTTGCTCCCTATTGACCTTCTCCAACATTTTCACCTCCATAGACCCATCAAAACCTCACAAAAGCCTACTCCAGTCACCCATTACCTCATCCCGACCAACCAAAATCCTTTGTGTAATCACAAAGGAGACCAAAACCCTATTCTGTGACATTTCTAGATCTCACAGTAACTGGCACCGGTTATACCTAACCATGGTCGGTCACCCTTGACATGCCGGTCTCTGTGTTTTCACACAACCTTAAACAGACCTACCCACCTAATTTTACCTCACCCTCACTCACCTGTGACCTACCCGAGACCTTTATCGACTCTGCAGAGACCCAGAACCTATCACTTGACCTTGGATTCTATTCTAGCTTAGCTTGTTAGATTAGATCTATTTCTTATTGTGTTTTTAAGTGAGATACCTAAATCATTTTAAAATAACAATAGGATTTACTTTTTTTACTGCATTAATTTGTTTAAAATAGTGGACTGATAGCCATCTAGGAAGTATCATACTTCTGGATCTAGCTTACGCTAGGCAGTTCACTACCCATATTGTTTAATTCCTTTTGGTGGTCTTGCTTTCATTATAGGTAGTTCCTCCTAGCCAAAAGGAAGCTCTCACGGTCAGCTATGGATTCGAAATTCATACGTGTGCAACAACCCATCAACTAACATTTGAATAGGTATTCCTCCTACGCCTGTTACCCTATCTATTTTGTCAATGATTCAAAGAAACAATCTAAGAAAAGCATTGCCTCAATGATACCAAATGTTATCATCTTATCTATTTCTTCCTTGACTTGTACACACAAATTTGGATTCACTCAATAAGGTCTCTTCAATCAAACATGAACCTTCCTTTAACTTGATCTTCATCTCTCCCAAGTAATGGTGAATGACTTTTATTTCATGGTAACCTCGAGGAAACAAATCTTAGAAATCACACAATAGATCAATGACCTTTGAAACTTCTTTTTGTGACCAATAGTCTTCGATAATAGCTTCCTTAGGTTTTTTCTCTATTCCAATGTTAACCTTCATTATTTTCAAGGGCTCATGGTAGGTGCATGCTCATTCATCAACGATATCTATGACTTCACGCATACCTTATGAATGGTTAACATCTAAATTCTCCATCTCTTCTCTGTCTATTATATAGACCATCTTTCCTTTTTCTTTTTCCATGCATGTGCGCTCAATCTGTAATTCCTCTGATTATTCTACATTGAGGATCATCTCCAAATAAGGCACACCCACTTTCTCCAATAGTATATCTTCTTCCATAGAACTATCTCCCATTGTAAGGCACTTGATTACCTGCAGCACCTTATCCACCAATGGCTTGGTATTCCTATACTTGAAGGCTTGAATGAGATCAACCACCAATTCCTGCCAATTATGTGTTTGAAAATGCATATCTAAATGAATATACCATGTGCACACATAGCCTTGTAAAGTGGAATACAATTTATGCACCCATAATGAAGGTGGTAATGCTTCTACGCTTCCCATCCAGGCCTTCTCGCATACTTGGATATGAAATGAGGCGGTCTCTTTACCATGGTAGTATTGTATGACTATGGGCATGTTGCTCCTAGAGAACCTTATAGAAAATTTAATCCTCACCTCACACCACTCTAGGAGGTTCTCCCGATGTGTATCCCACTAGCGTGCTACAGTTCCGAGTAGGTTGTAGTTGAGAATTACCCTCCTCTCATCCTCATTTTTCCATTGATCTTCCATTTATCGCAAGAAAATTTCAGGATATGCTCCCCGCAGTAACTTGGAAATGTTTTTCCTCCTAGGAACTTTACCGAGCATGCCTTTGTTACCCTTATTATATATCTCTCAACTATCTCCCAATTAATTCATAAGTCTCACACGCCTAATCGTTACATGCAACACTAGTGGTATCACTCAAGGATCGAGCATCATCAAAATGGATAACTCCTCTCGTGGGGTGAATTATCTTAGGATCTCTGATGGAGTGCACATAGATTCTATCAAGGACTTCTTCCCATGGGCTCAATATAGCGCTAACTTCCCATCTATCAAAGAGATTACCACCCTTTCCTCCTTTTTCTCAAAGTTGATATACCCTTTTTTAAACCATAGGTTGGCATTGTTCTTATAACACCATGGGTGCCCAAGCAACACTATAAATTTGTCTTCCTCGGTGAGCACCAAGACTTTGAAGTCTCTAGTGAACTTTGCCCCTTGAATGGTGATAGCTGCATCCTTCAAAACTCCAATGGGCATTTCCTTAGTATTTTTTCCATATACAGCGCATTCAAAGATGGCTACAACTCAAGCCTTCCCATTTGATTCCAGGAATCTAAGGTAAGAACATTGACCTATGCTCCTATGTCGATGAGAATATTGCTCAAAATCCATCCATCAACAACTACATTCAAAGTAATCTCCTTATCATAGTCAAGGCTGTGAGGAGGAAGGTTTGCATGCAAAACCTACCTTTACACTCTACTCCGGTGTGTGGTATCTTCTCTCTCAGCCATTATCCTATAAATAAAATAATATTCTCTTGCCTTAACATCCTACATACTTCCTTGACCTCATCCAGATCATCCTTTGGAACCTTGGCATTCTTCCTTTGCTCCATAAGATTTGATTTCTCCTTTAGACATTGGATCTCCCCTTGTAAACTCTGAATCACATCCATAGTCTCTTGATACACTTCTTTCTGATGAGCAGGGTCCAGATACTTTCCATGTACTACTTCCTCTCTTGAAACTAGTGTCCTTTGTCTTGGTATCTCCCTAGCATGTGCAGCCTCTACTTGCATTGTATCAGAATTCAGCCCTAACTCACGCGCCACTCTTGGCATCCACTGTGAATTGGCCTTCTTGATGCTTACCATCCTAGCGCCTTTGTCTTTTTGGTGTTGCTGATTCATATGCTCATAAAGTTCTAGACACTCCTCGTACTTGTGTTTCTTTCCACACCATGAGCATTGTAACAGGTCAGGGCACTCACGTTTGTAATGCTATGTAGATCCATAATTATAACAAGTTTCTTGTAAGAACTCACTTCGTCCTCTACCACAGCTTAGTGTGACCACAAAATCCTCCATAAAAACCTCTCCCACACTTTCCTCCATCTTTGCACCCTTCATAATGTTGGTCATCATCCTTTGAACTACTTGGAAGGCTAGTTTGGCACACACACCTGCATCAATAGCATCATGGATTTGATAAATTAATTTGTAATCCTTGGCATCATGGGTTATAGAGGTACATACCCTATAATAGCAAGAAACCGTAGACACCAAATTCGTGTCTCACGACCCTTGTGGCCCGCATCCCATTTCGCAACCTAACCTCATTACCTAAACTTTACACAATTATTTATTAATTACCTTGTAATTGATAAATCCACATCACCTTACCCGCCACCTCACTTTGCCACCTCATCATGACCTAGCCCTAACCCTAAACTAACCTAATTAAGACCCATGACTTGGTCTAGACTCACATCCATAACTAATGCCTCCTTACTCACACCAAAAGCCGACCTTCTAGCCACTTGACCAAGCCCGCAACTGATCTCTCGGGAGAAAAGCAGGGAAGGTGGGCTATTTTAGTAAAAATAGCCTACTTTTTCCTTACCGATGCCGGTTCCTACTCGACCGCCATCGGTTACGCAACCGCCATCGCTTCCCTGTAAATGGGCTCCCAAACCAAAACAACGGATCGGAATTTCATTTTGGAGATCACCAAAGGATTTCTGATAAACAGAGCATTGCGGCGAGGCAGAGTCCGATCTCACTTGACAGAAAGCGGAGACGAGTAAAGAAACCGAAGTGCTTACAACCAAGGAGATCAACTTGCCTCTCGGTCAAAATCTTCACTTGATGTCAGAGATCTTACATGTCCTTTTGATAACATTTCTTATGCTTCTTGAATCTCGGTCCTCCTAAATGTTTACAATCCACTACCCAACGTGCCATTGCATCTAACTTGCATTCTTTCACTCCTAATCATCCCATTTCCTAATACCATCCAAAAACTAGCTATTACAAACACCATATCTACCATGAAGATCCTATAACCCACCGGGTATCGATTATCGAATCGCATCGGTCATCAATAACCGCCATCGGTTCCTCCCGATCAAAACCAGAAAACCAACCTTTCCCCTACCCAGCTTTAACAAAATAATTTAATTGATATTTTGCGCTTTTTGTGTTAATTCATATTAGCAGGGAATTGACCACCTTCAAGGGAAGTTTTATATTTCTGGCCCAAGGTAGTTTCCTCATTTATTGTTTAATCAAAATCTTGTGGTCTTGTGTTCTTATTTGCAGGTAGTCCTTCCAAGACAAAAAGGAGTTCTCCGTAGTCAGCCTGATCTTTCTCTACGGTACGCGCACACCATCTCGACATTCAACAGGTATTCCTCCTAACCCTAACCTCATCTGTTTCTAAAAGGAATGAAAGGATAGAAGCAACTCTATTCCCAGAAGCCGAAACATTCCGAGTGAAACATTTTGGCACGCCCGGTGGGACCCATTTTGGGTTTCTTTCTCTTGCTTATTTTCATTTGCATATTTGTTGTTGCTGTTTTTGTTATATATTTAGTAAAGAATTTGTCTTGCTTTCCTGGTTTCGCATTAGTGAAAGTCATCTCTCTTGCTTCATCGAATATAATTTTCGATTTGGGTTTAAAACACGTGCATTGCATTCCTGCTTGTTGTTCTCCAATTCTAGTGAACATAGATTAAGTAACAGGTCGTACACGTGGGGGTGATATCCACGGTATTGACAGGAAATTAACCTTAGTTTCACTGCACAACACATACCGAATCACTTCACAATTAACACAACAGCTCAAACATCCCCCCTTTTCCGCGGTATTCCTCCGCCCGATTGAGGTAACCTTATAAGCCAAAACAAACTTGACATTTCCCCTAGGTCTTGTTGTTTAGGATTCTGACATCATCTTACATCTAAAGGCATAAGCCCATGATAACTAAAATTAACCCTAGGGTTAGTCTTTAGATTTGCGTGTGCCTCTTGCTTGTTTTCAAATCCTGTTTTCTCTGTCATACTTTGTCTTCTCGTGATCAATAAGTTGATAAACATACTCAACGCTTGCTAAAATCAAATTACCGACGCCTTTTATATCTTCTTATCCTAGACTTTTGACACCGAAGGGACCGACGTCATTTGCTTTGCTGACCGACACCGGTTACTAAACCGATATCGATTCTCGCCTCCATCACCCCGACAAACCAAAGAACTTGCCAAATTCATCATTCTCGAGGTTGTTTTTGTTCTTGATAGATTGAAACTTTCTGTGTGTCCTGGTCTATGGTTGTCATCACTGGAAGCAAGCCGCCATGGTTTCACATGCCTCGCTTCTGTGTCTTTTCCCGAATCACCCTTCACATTCTATAGGGAACCCTACGACACCAAAGTGAGATCCCCAAATTCTGTAGGAGACAAGGACTTTGCCAAATTTCTCTGGATGCTAATCCCAGCTTTGTCATGCAATACTATTTGTCTCATACCCCTGACCGTACGCCTGATGGTCAGCTCCTTATTGGCATGCCTATTAGTATAGCTGCTCATTTAGCTCCCACTCCTCCTGATAACAATACCTTACTTCCTGCATCACTAGCCCCGTCTCCCAATCCGACAGCTTCAGAGGTTCATACGACCCCGATTAGCTTTCCTTTGGTTAACCTTGGACCCCACGTATCGTTACCACCAACTGCCCCTATCTCATCTCTCTTTCAGACCACTCCATTCATGACTTACTCTCTGCCACCTATTCACACGAGCTTTCCTTCTCAAGCTCCGCCTACCTTTTCATTCCCATACACGTATCCAGTAACCTCAACACCTTATATGGGACATCCCTATTCTGTGGCACCATCATCTCATCCAACCACAGATTTCATCAAACAAATGATGGACAAAATGCAAAACCTGGAGGCTTCCGTTTCAGGAAGTCGTAGCGCCTTGACATACGAGCAAGTTTGTCGGGAGCCCATTCACCCTTCTGTCCCCCTTCATTCATATCCTCCTCAATGGGAGTTGCCAAAGTTTACTCGTTTTAACAGTAAAGAGGATCCTCAACAACACTTGCGATCATTTAGACATGCTTGTTATTTGATTGCCCATGATGATGCCTTGTTACTCCGCACCTTTCCCATGTCCTTATCAGGACCTGCCTTGAGTGGTACGTTGCTTTAACCCAAAGACTCAATCTTCTCTTTTAACCAATCGCCCAATCTTTCTTGGATCATTTCTCCATTAACATTGCCAAGAAAGTATCTATTACCGACCTCCATGCCATCCGACAATTTGAAGACGAATCTATTGCAGATTTCGTTGGACGATGGCGGGGTCTTATCAACCAACTCACGTATGCCTTGCCTCAAACCGAACTCATCGAACTATTTACACGGGCCTACGCTAAGCACATCTCCCCTACCCTCCAAATTCAAACTTTCCACACATTCGACGATGCCTTTACCATGGCTCGAAACTAGAAATTCGAGCCTTAGAAGAAGAGAAATTGCGGTTGCGTAACAAAACCCCAATTCCGAACTCCCGATTCTACCAACAAGCCAAACACCGCCACTCCTCACGCGTCCACTTCTTCTAAATCAAAAGGAGTTGTCCATGCGGTAATGGTCAAATCTCAAACACCGTCCAATACTCCACCGAAAACCACTTATAAGTACAAAGCCGAGCCCACCAATTACACTCCCTTGGGAGAAACTTATGGCGTCATCCTGGAAAAATTGCTCAAAGCTGGGGCTATCACCTTGCCCCCTGTTAAACCTCACTCTGGGTTTGACTCCACCCGCGCAATACCTTCCTGGTACAAAGAAAATGACTTTTGTAATTTTCACCGCGTAAAAGGACATAGTCATGAAAACTGCAAGATGTTGAAAAACATAGTGCAGGAAATGGTTGACGCAGGGGATATAACCCTCGATAATCCTAACGCCCCTGCTAACCGAAATCTGAAAATTTTCAACAAGCCATTCCCGAATCACTCGTCTAACAGTAACGTGAACCAAGATATCTTAGCCGAGGAGAGTGTTCATGAGATCCATGCAGTCTTCGATTCTCAGCCAAAAGCCTCTATTGAAAAAATTTTAAATCAAGCCTCTCCACCAACACAGGAGTTTGAACCTCCTTCACCACCATCAAGCCAAAGTGAAATCATTCCTTTACCCATAGAAGAGTTAACTGCCCGGACTTCTCTTCTTATCAACAAGTCTTCTTACACCACATCCCTACAAGACTGTGAGCGGATGCTATCTAATTTATCTATTTCCCAAACGTCCCCTTCTACCACTCTTGCTACACAAGAGGAAGGCCCGCCACTCCTTTTGACATCCTTAGACGAGAAATCTCTTACACTAACATCACCACATTCTTTAAACGTGACAGATCCCCTCGAACACGCCCTCCTACCTATTAGTCCCTCATCACCTAAATCTTTTCAACGACCGATTGACCTCTTAACATCTATTGATACGATTGCCTCATCTACCTCCCCGTGTCACACCCACAGTGGACTCGGAATTACAACCCACCTTTCTTCCGTACAAAAATTACAAATCACACTGAGACTGTCATTCCGCGAGAAGATGACAGTTCTATGGGAACATTTGAGTACCCCTTTTCTACTCAAATGCAAATGACCGATCCCGATGTCTCCACCATATACCCGAAGTGCTTACATAAGCTTAAAATGCCCCTGTTCTCACCTTCACCCCCCTCACCTCTACCAAATGCCCCGTCCACTTCTATCAACTTAACCAGATCTTCCCATACGCTTGGGACCTCACCAATGCCCAGTCTAACGCACCCGCCTAAGCGACTCGATCTATCCAAAAATAAATCCGCTCCGCCACCTAGGAGACAAACTCAATCCGTCCCCCTGTCACAATCAAAACCATCATCGTCATACCTACCTTCCATATTGGGACCCCATCCCTCTACCTTACATCAATATATCATACCTCCTGCGTTTTCTTCAGAACAACTTACGCCTTCCGCACCTATACAGAAATTCCAGGGTATAGCAACACCGCCACTCCACGTATCCTGTCCACCTATCAACCTTAAACAAATTCCATCATCAAAAAATTTGTTTTCAGTCACTCCTATTTCCCCGTGGTTGTTTTCTGATACCACATCATCTCCGGCCTCATCATCCAACATAGCTTCTGCGCCAAAGAAATCACGTTTAGTAAAAACCATGTATCAACACCCTTCGGCTAAACCACCACCCGTGCAAACCAATCATGCCCAAACATTACCAAAACCCACACAATCAATACCCTCATCCTCTCCTGATTTTGACCCACTCAAAGGATCTTACGCCAAAATCCTTGCTATGTTGGTGGAGAATGCGACCATTTCCCTACCTCCACTTAGACCTTATGACCCGTCTAAGCCCGACCTATGGGTTATGATGAGTCTAAAATCTGCGCTTATCACCACATGCCAGGACATGATGTGGAGGGATGCAAAGCTCTAAAACCATCTGCGCTATCCACCTCTCCCGGATAGAAAGATTAAGAAAGACAACTTACGAAGGAGAGACCTTTAGTTTCCATTCCCTCTCCTATACCATCTGTCCCGCCTCACCAAGATCTATCATTATTACAACCCCACCTCTTGAAGACCATGAGTTATCCCCACCATCTTCCTCATCTCGGTCTCCGAGATTAATATGATTAGTGTCACTACTCGAGGGCAGAAAAACAATGGGAAAGCAAAAGAAAACACACCTGCGACATCTCTTTCTCCGTCAAACATCCCGATTGCACCACCACCTAAAGTGGTCATTCGCGGACCCGCCTATCCCGTCTCTAATGGCATTGCCCACCGAAATATGATTAAACAACTTCACCAATCGCCCGTAAAAATGACATTGTATGACCTCATTCAGACTTCTGAATCTCATCGACAAGCTCTCGTTGAGATCCTTCAAGGGATAGAGGTTTTACCTAATGAAACCCTACCTGTCGCCTCCATTCTAACACCCAATCACGTTGCTTCTCTCACCAAACAACCCACTGCCCCAACCACTTCTGTCTCTGTACAACAAGCTGCTGCAGTCAGTTTCTCTGAAGATGAAATTGTCGACTTTGGTACAGAAGATCCTGACCCTGCCCTTTTCATCTCCGCTTACGTCCGGGACATTCAAGTACGTTGGGTTATGATTGACGGGGGCGCTAGCCTAAACATCATCTCTTCAAAAGCCTTCCAACAGATGAACATCCCTTCTAGTTGCATGTGTGCCAACCCCATCATGTTGCGGTCATTCAATGACGCTATTACTTCTACCTTAGGCACCGTGATCCTCAACATTCGCGTAGGACCACGTACTTTACCCGAACTCTTCTATGTCTTGGAGGGAGAGTTCCAATATAATATATTGCTGGGTCGTCCTTGGATCCGAGCCATGGGATGCGTTCCCTCAACATTACATAGATGTATAAAATTTGAGTACGAGGGGAAGTCTTACACCGTAAAAGCTGACCCTCCCCCCTTTAAAACCTGCAATATGTTATACCGCCCTAACGATGTGCTTATACCAATCAAGACACCCATACATTCAACCCAACCATCCGCCTCAAATGTACCTCAACCATCCACCTCAACCGCGCCTACGCCTTCAATTGATGAAACCACCATCGCAAAAACCACTTCCCTTCCCGCAGCTAACATTCCAACCTCCGATCCCTTAGTAGATGTTTTTCAGCACCTTACGCTGGGGGAGTACCGCCTATATAACGTTAGTTCTTTCCCTACCCCGCAGGAGTACGGACAATTACATGCACATCCCACCTACGACCGTCGCGTGGGGGAGATAATCTCTTACGGACCACCCCATTGCCGCACTAACCTAACGTATGGGGGTGTTGACGCATCCTCCATTACCCCTGAACCTCCTCTTGGTGTGGTTCCTTTCCAATCCGATTTTCAATACTTGACAAATCGTCGTTTCGCCCTCACCTTCTTGACTCGCTGTGCATGGAAAGGCTTTGGTTTTGGCCTTTACGAACAAGGCCGACATACACTCATTCCCGTGACTACCCGTAAACATAATGATCGCAGTGGTCTCGGTTTTCCCGAAACACCTACACAGGAGACACCTCCTGTCAGCTATATCCTAGAAGAAGAAGACGTCGCCCCTACCAAACCATCATCACCCACTTTGCCATCATCACCCGCAGAATCTATAGACCCTGAATCTATCCCTCCTAACTTTTTTTTTTCATAAATGTCATCTTCATAGGTCCTCTCACTTATCAACGTGATAATGAGGACCCATCCTCTCTTCCCCTTCTTTATCCAGACATGATCGAAGAGGATTCGCCTTTGATTAATGTTGTTGAATGCCAGGATGACGACTCCATCCTCACTTACCTTGGCGCGGATGATTCTTATATTCAACGAGCCTTACCATCTGAAACCCAAACTATGCTGAACGAATCTACCATAGAAATCAATATCCACACGGAGGAGGATCCTCACATTGTGAAGATTGGACAATCCCTTAACACATCAGAACAAGCCGCCTTTACTACCTTTCTCCGTGCTCGCAACCAAGCTTTCGCATGGTCTTACGCTGACATGCCAGGAATTGATCCTACCATCGCCGTCCATAACATCACCCTAAACCCCGATTCCAAACCAGTCAAACAAAAATTGAGAAAAATGCATCCACGCATTGCTCTCTTGGTCAAAGAGGAGCTCCAACGACTCCTTTCTGTTTCCTTCATTTTGCCTATTGACTATCCTCAATGGATTTCTAACATCGTACCTGTCACTAAAGCGACAGGGGGACTTCGGATATGCACAGATTTCTGGGATCTTAACCTCGCTTGCCCCAAGGATGACTTCCCCCTCCCAAGTATTGATCAACTTGTTGATCTCACTGCAGGCCATGAAATGCTTTCTCTCATGGATGGCTTTTCAGGATACAACCAAATTTTGGTTGCCCCTGCCGATCAGCACAAAACTGCCTTCATAACTCCTTGGGGAACCTTCTGTTATCGTGTCATGCCATTTGGCCTTAAGAATGCTGGTGCTACCTATCAGCGGGCTATGACCTACATTTTTCATGACATTATGCACACTATCCTTGAAGACTATGTCGACGATCTTCTCGGCAAGTCTAAACATCGTAGTGAACATCTCGATGTTTTAACCATTATTTTGATCACCTGTTACAATATTCTGTCCGCCTTCAACCGAAGAAATGTGTCTTTGGTGTTCTTTCGGAAAACTTCTTGGCTTTATCGTCTCTTTGCGTGGCATTGAGGTCGATCCATCTAAAGTCAAAGCTATCCTAGAAATGCCCCCACCCAAAAATCTCAAACAATTGCGTAGTTTACAAGGTAAGCTCCAATCTATCCGACGTTTCATCTCCCAACTCTCGGATCAATGTCAACCTTTCCATCACCTCCTTAAAAAGGATATTTCATTCCAATGGAGCGAAGAATGTCACCAAGCCTTCGAAGCTCTCAAATCCTATCTCTTGCAGCCACCCGTGCTTATCCCACCCCAAGACGACCGCCCCTTCTACCTTTACCTTTCCGCCACCGACCACGCTGTAGGAGCCATGCTTGCACATCGTGACTCTGAGAATCACGAACAAGCCGTTTATTATATAAGTTGTACTTTGGTGGACTATGAGACTAGGTACACACATGTAGAAAAAATTGTGCCTTGCCCTATCATTCGTGGCCACCAAACTCCGACACTACCTTCTAAATCACAAGACTTTCGTCATCACCAATACAGACCCCATCCATTACATGTATGCCAAACCTCATCTGAACCAACGCATTGCTAGATGGCTCATGCTTCTCGCCGACCTCGACCTTGAGTTTATCCACCAAAAATCAATCAAAGGACAAACCATCGCGGACCAACTTGCGGACGCTCCTTTACCGGGGGAACAATTTACCAATTTCACATTTCCCGACGAACTCATCGCTACTCTTTCCATCACGGAGGAGTCGTACCCAATGACCCTCTTCTTCGATGGATCTAAATGCCAGCGCGGCGGAGGAGCCGGCGTTGTTCTCATTCCCCTCAATGCTGAACCTATGCCTCTTTCATTCCGACTTGATTTCCCTTGCACTAATAATACAGCGGAATACGAGGCCCTTGTTCTGGGTCTCCAAGTTGCGTTACACTTAGGCATCAAATCTATCAACATTTTTGGCGACTCTCAATTGGTAGTCAATCAAGTTATGGGCATCTACCAATGCAAAATCGAGGAACTTCAAAAATACAAACACTACGTGGATTCACTTCTAGCCTTATTTACCCACTATTCTATACAAACCATTCCCCGCTCCACTAACAAATTTGCGGATACTATGGCTTGCTTAGCCTTGCAAATTCCCGCCGCGCTAACTGACTCAATTATTCGTCAGTGGTCCAACAACTTTTTGCCCCATCCTATTCAACCCCGGTAGTTTGTATGATAAATACTGTGTCCACTAATTCACAGGATACCTGGTACCACCAATTCCACGACTACCTTACAATCTCTGTCCTCCCACCTGACCTTACTAGTAACGGCAAACGTGCTTTTCTTAAAAGTGTTTCGCGTTATGTTGTCATGGGGGGACTCCTCTATAAACGTGGCTTTGATGGCATCCTCCTTCGCTGTCTAACTGGCGCGGAGGCCACTCATACCATCCAACAGGTCCATGACGGTATCTGTGGCGGACATTTTAGCGGCCTTGCCGTGGCCAAACGAATCCTTCGCCTTGGTTATTATTGGCCTACTCTCAATAACGACTGCTACGAATATGTTAAGCGTTGTGTTATGTGTCAGCAACATGCCAACCTTCAACATACTCCTAGCCACCCGCTCCAGATCGCTCGAGATCTTTGGCCCTTCTCACAATGGGGTTTAGACCTTATTGGTGAGATTCACCCAACCTCTTCACAACGTCACCGTTGGATAATCACAAATGATCGAATATTACACAAAAATGGGTGGAGGCTATTCCACTCATTTCAATCAAAAAAGAAAAAATTGTCGAGTTCATTAACCACCACATTATCTGTCGTTTTGGTGTTCCTCATCGCCTGATAACAGATAATGGAAAATCTTTCAAAAACAAGTTGTTGCAAGACCTTTGTGACAACTTTGGTATCAAACTTAGTTTCTCATCACCTTACTATCCACAAGCCAATGGGCAAGCCGAGTCCTCTAATAAAACACTAACCAAAATCCTCATGAAAGTTGTCAATGAATCCGGAAGAAATTGGCACGATCACATTCCCTTTGCCCTTTGGGCTTATCGTACTAGCATTCGTACCTCTACTAATGCCACACCTTTTTCTTTGGTATACGGTACCGAGGCTGTTTTGCCTCTCGAAATACAAATACCCTCCCTTAGAATATCTCTTCAGGATATTCTCACCAACGATGATTTCCGCCAAGAGAACGGTTAGCCCAATTGGAGCTTCTTGACGAACGCCGTCTTACAGCTCTTGATCACCTTCAAATCTATCAAAAATGCATTAAACGTGCTTATGATAAGCGACTTCATGAGCGTACCTTTAAGGTTGGTGATCTTGTTCTCAAAGAGAATCAACATGTAACCAAACTAGAAAAGAGCAAACGTGGAAAATTTGCTCCCAATTGGATTGGGCCTTATATAATCACTCATACCTATGGATCTGGTACTTATCGTTTAGCTTCGCTTAATGGTAAACCTGAGCCTGAACCCCTTAATGCCTTGCATCTTCGACCATTCTACTGTTGAAATTAGTGTTATATCACTTCTTATCTACCTGCCGCTCGTCCCTTGAGCTCACTTACCACTACATACACTCTGTTTCCTACACTTCATAATAACAATCAAGCTCACATAGTTTGATCCTCACCTCCCCTTGATGATGCCTTCCCCTTTTTAGTCTAGTCCATGACTTCAAAAGTATTAAAATAAGCCGTATTCTTATGGGATTTTCTTGAGTCGAACTTCCTACTCCCTAGATGCTTCACGCCAAATGAACATCTAGTCATTTAAATTAAATATGGACTGCTCCCTCGAAGGACAGCTATATGCCGAACTATTGCTACTATTATATATAGACTGCTCCCCCGAAGGACAGCTATGCATTACAATCATATCTGCTACTATAAATAGACTGCTCCCTCGAAGGACAGCTATACACAGTCAGCCTTTATCAAGAGCTTCTCGCATTGATCAGCTTCGTGAAGACCTCAAGAATAATACAATCAATATCCCCTGTAGACTTCCCGCATCGATCAGTCTACATTCAATAAAAGAAAAGCCTCATTCAAAAGCACTTTTGAGTCATGGACTTGTCTATTTAGGGTAGTTTCTCTTTCGTCAGAATAATCACCTTGCAACAAGCTCTCAGCACTCCCGCCTATATCAACCACCTCACCTCACCCTTTGTCAAAGCAACAAAAACTCAAGGGACGTGACGTATATCCGATATATTGTGATTATACAACTCTTTTCACCTATCGACTTCTCGCCTATGCAAGGTACTTAGGGATTCAAGCTCATCCTATGTTAATATGTGGTTTGTTTAGCTCTTTTCACCTACGGAGCACTCTTTCCTCTTTGCCTCACATCTAGGATTGTGTGTTGATCTTAATCAGGACATGGTTCCCTTCTATTTGGGTAAGCTAACTTTCACTTTACCTATACCTACATCAATATCGCCCATACCTTACCAACACCAACAACATTACCCTATCAACATCAAATTCTTATCAACCAACAAATTGCCTAACCATACCCAAATTGCACAATTCACCTCTCCCTGGTCCTAAGGGAGAACTACATCGGTCTGAGGCCCCTCCTTGCTTTGTGAAATGGGCTATGTAGGCAGCACTTTGGAGACATGGGGTCTCCCAAGGTTAGCTCGACCATCCCCTACCATAACTTATCATGTGTGGTAAATATAAATATTTTTGTGCATTTTTATTTAATCACATTTCTCTTTACCCTTTTTCGAAACACCGAAAATCAAAACACCAACAATCTTATTATTATCATAACTCAAATCAACATACATATTCAGTTTTATTTAGATGTTAAACAAATACATCTTCTCTATCATCGACACGCAGGTCGGCATCCTTATTTATTCTTATACCTTGCTAACATTTACTCAGACCCTCACGCCTCATCCCGAACTAGGCGATGATCGTGATTGTCGACCCCTCTCGCCGGGCCTCTCTGTCCTCAAAGGTACCACGGCTATTGGTACCACCCACTGATCTGCCAATCTCTCCTGTAACATATGAATACGCCCTCTCGCATGGAGGACTTCAGCCTCTAGTCTCCCCGCCCGTGACTCCGCAACCACTAACAATCCTCTTGTCTCATTCACCTGCGTTTGGAGCTGCTGAACCAAACATTGCAGATGATCCCTCTCTGCTGTAATCACCGCTATGTCAGGGCGCTCACGTACACCTCGCAGTTCTGCTACCCACCATAATCTATAGGCCTCAACCTACCCACCTAACCTCGACCCGGGCCACCGCCCAACCACTTGGCTTTGATCCAAGGCCATATCACTTCCATACCATACCCACAATCAACATTTTATTTTATACATCCATCATGTACCTTGTGTTCAATCGAGCTCACCTGTTCGTGTTTTAGCATGATTAGGGTCCTTGACTTGATCTGTCGACCAGCTTTGCCCAGACCTAGACCGTGACGTTTATCTCAACCAAACCAACCTTTTGGTACTGCCGAACATGCCTAAACGTTCCGGTACCTTACCTGTTATATACCCTGGAGCTACTTCCTATGCCTTGGATACCAGGATTATATCACCCTTGTTTGGATAAACTATCGACCTTTGCCTATACATTGCTGGTTTGCTAGTCAAATCATGTACCCTAGTCGTACTATTACATTTCAACATGCGTCTGCTTCCTTGGACCTACCCCACCACCTTACCATCCTCTCTACCACATATACCCTTTATCAACCCTATCCCTGATTTCCCGTTCACTCAATCTGTGATAGATTTGAGGGGGATTACCTATATCCTTAACATGAGAAACCACTTCATATTATTGTCCGCGCAGCTTTACAGAACAAGCTACATGACAATAAGGGGCTAATGTAGACACCAAATTCATGTCTCACGACCCCTTGTGGCCCGCATCCCATTTCGCAACCTAACCTCATTACCTAAACTTTACACAATTATTTATTAATTACCTTGTAATTGATAAATCCACATCACCTTACCCGCCACCTCACTTTGCCACCTCATCATGACCTAGCCCTAACCCTAAACTAACCTAATTAAGACCCATGACTTGGTCTAGACTCACATCCATAACTAATGCCTCCTTACTCGCACCAAAAGCCGACCTTCTAGCCACTTGACCAAGCCCGCAATCTCTCGAGAGAAAGCGGGGGAAGGTGGGCTATTTTAGTAAAAATAGCCTACTTTTTCCTTACCGATGCCGGTTCTACTCGACCGCCGCCGTCGGTTACGCAACCGCCATCGGTTCCCTGTAAATGGGCTCCCCAAACCAAAACAACGGATCAGAATTTCATTTTGGAGATCAGTCAAAGGATTTCTGGATAAACAGAGAGCATTGCGAGTGAGGAACAGAGTCCAGATCTTCACTTGACAGAGCAGAGACGAGTAAAGAAACCAGAAGTGTTTACAACCAAGGAGATCAACTTGCCTCTCGGTCAAAACCAGTAAGTCAGATCTTACATGTCCTTTTGTTATAACATTTCTTATGCTTCTTGAATCTCAGTCCTCCTAAATCCGTTTCTGAATCCACTACCCAACGTGCCATTGCATCTAACTGTCATTCTTTCACTCCTAATCATCCCATTTCCTAATACCATCCAAAAAACCAGCTATTACAAACACCATATCTACCAAGAAGATCCTATAACCCACCGGTATCGGTTATCAGTAACCGGCATCGGTCATCAATAACCGCCATCGGTTCCTCTGATCAAAACCAGAAAACCAGCCTTTCCCCCTACCCAGTTTAACAAAATAATTTAATTGATATTTTGCAGTCTTTTGTGTTAATTCATATTAGCAGGGGAACTGACCACCTTCGAAGGGAAGTTTTATATTTCCAGGCCCAAGGCGCTTCTCATTTATTGTTTAATCAAAATCTTGTGGTCTTGTGTTCTTATTTGCAGGTAGTCCTTCCAAGACAAAAAGGAGTTCTCCGTAGTCAGCCTGATCTTTCTCTACGGTACGCGCACACCATCTCGACATTCAACAGGTATTCCTCCTAACCCTAACCTCATCTGTTTCTAAAAGGAATGAAAGGATAGAAGCAACTCTATTCCCAGAAGCCGAAACATTCCGAGTGAAACAAAAACATTCTTATGGATTATGCACTAGAGTAGAGGGCATCTACTTGCATCATGATCCCCATGGTAAATCTCACAATCTATTGACATAGCGCACACCGACTTCCGAGGGAAACTATCCTTTGCATGTCCCTCCACTTCATAGTCTGTACACCAAATCCCACTACGAACCTCATGCGCTAAGTTTACAAATAGCTTCTCCAACTACTTAGCCACTATAGCAATTTGATCCTCTAGAAAAGGGATAACCTAGTATCAACACTCCCAACAAACCTTCGGTGTGCGGGGCATTTTCCAATGCCTTGTGCGGGTCTATGAAAGTCTTGTGTGATAGATCCCTTCTAAATGGTGTTATCAATCCTCCGAAAACCATTGAGCATGTTGAGAGGGATGAATGTCATAAGATAGTTTTGATAAGAGAGTCTTGAAACACGCATCATACTCTCACACACTCTTTGTCATTCCCTGTTGGATCTCCTTCAGAGTGTTGATGCTCTTCTGCTCAAACTCAAGGATATGGAACTCTGCTAGGAAGGCATTCTTCAATGCATTGTATTCTACCACTTTCTAATGGGGTTCATACTTCCTATACCAACTATGCATGTGCCCTTACAATGTTGTTGTAAACTAACTTGCCTTCCGCTCCAGGTAGTGATTCCTTTCACGTGCCATAGTAGTTCACACTTGTGCACATGCTATGTAGCATCTTCAATACCCCTATAGTCTGGTAAGTATAAAGACATCTCAAAACTAACTTGGGGAGGTGGCTGGGATTATTTTCCTCCCGATACGAGAGCCTTTGTTTCCTTCGGTGTTTCATCCTCTACTAGATCCACTAGGTCCTATTCCTCCTGACCCATCAGATCCACCTCTTGTAGTTGGCAAAGGACCAAAGTGGTCATGCCTAGTGTTCCCAATGTCTCACTGAACTATGCACCGATGGTTTGTGATATCATCCCACTACCGTAGTATGTCTGCACCACTCCTAGATACATTACCCAATCCTTGCGTACTTGCACCTTGTCCAAAGATTCCTCCAAATATAGGGATCTCTTGCGCAACCATGGATGTTCCAAATGATAAATTATATCTCCTAGGTGTCAATCACTTACTCCCACCCATACCAACTAGACTAACAATACTTCTCCCTTGATCTAGAAAACCAAGTGCCAAGCGTTGATCATCATCAAAAGATGAAGGGGCATTTCTCCCACACTTACCAAGATGTGGTAGCACATAATTCTCGGGATCCATGTCCTCTGCATGAACCTCAACTCCTCGCAATGTCTACCTCCATAGATCCATCACATATGTAACCTTGTGTTGTTTAATCATATCCCTTTCACAAGCTTTGTTATACTTGAGTAATCTCTCCTCCCTTTCCTTCTCAATTTGTAACATCTGCCATCTTCCTCCACCCTACCTTCCTCTCCCAATAGTCGAGAAGCTTAGCTGGCCATGGGAAATAATTCTAAACTCAAAGTAACGACCAAAAGCTTTAGATACAAAGGAATAACACACAAAAATGATCCTCTAGGATCCATCAAAAACTTGAACTCAACAACTTCTAGGAAAGAATACATAGAAATGGTGTATTCAAGAGTATAACTAGTCAACACTCTCTTCCACTAGTGATCAACAACACACGTACAAGTCATATCTACATCCTACAACCTCTGATAGTCATCTTGGGTCCATACGTGTGATCTATAGTACCATCTCGATCTAGATGCGTATGCTGAAATCCATTCATATAGTTCTACTGGGAAGCAGCAAAATAATGTCTCATACAACTCATGGTATAGGTTATCTTCTACCCATCTACGCACATTGAACTCAGGTCCAATGCTTTGAATCTTTGAGAAAACTCATCCTCCATGCTCTTGAACCATGTTTCAACACTTTCTAAGGTTAGGTGCTCTATCATCACACATCACAAGGACAAAGATGCATGCCATTTCTCACAACAACTTCAAAAGAGGTCCCAGCAATGGAACCAAGATGTAGTCATATTTTATATGCTTTATAACAATAGTCTAATCCCATGTGTGCCATCCTATCACCTAGTGGGCACTGGGTGCTCACTCAAGGCACACACGGGCACCAAGTCTCTCCTTTATGTGAGTTTCATGAGAATGCATCATCTTAGGGTAGATAATCAAATGCAGGATAGAAAATAACTATACAATATTCTTAGAACTTAGAACAAGTTATCATCTCATTTTATGCAAAAAGAGAAATAATAAACAACATATGGAGATGGTTCATACAAAATGGAAATGCATAAGTATTATACTCCTGAAAACATAGATGATTCATAACAGAGCATTATATTCATACTAACAGAGTCAATAACCCACATTACATCCCTTGAGGTCATAACAAATCCTCATATAACTATGTAGAGCCAAGTCATGCATCAGAGCTATATTATGCTTATTATATTACAAAAAAAAAATGAAAACCCATCCCCTTAAATGTGCCATCGCTCACAGAGCTCTCCCAATCCCTAACCCATAACATCCTTCATTTGTTTCTCGCAGTTGCTTCACCTCTTTTTCTTCTCTTTTTCCTTCTATCTACTCTTCTTTCCTCTCTCTCCTCTCGCTTATAATAGGTGATTATATTTATAACCTTATATCTCACCGCCATGCATTTTAGAAGTTACATATCAGTTTCCAAGTGTTGAGGTGGTCTTCCATGGAAGCATGCTTTCATAGATCTGAACTTTCCACTTCTTGCAATGATGCCTTCTGGAACCTTCCATCGCATTCCTAGAATATTCCCTTTCGATCCCACAATCGACAGCTCGCACCTTATCCACAAGGGTCATGATTTTCTTGTGTGTTTTCTAGGATGTTGGATGTGGCTAAGTATAAAACTTGTTTTTCCTTACGCACGCGTGTCGTGTGTTCTACAAAACCCCGTCGAGAACCCTTCCCCATACGCCTTAAACATGTGCACCCTTTTTCAACTATGTCCCACATGCCCTTTTATACTTATCTCGATATTTTGGGGCCCAATGATTCACTCCAATCCCTGATTATTTGACTAGATTGCTTGTGATTATAGAGCAGAAAACTAGAAACTCAATGTTTAATAAAATTGAAATGAAAGAAAAGGGATAATTTCCCGGTGTGCCGAATGATAAGAGAGTTTTTATTTCCAAATTTAAATTAATGAAGTGAAATAATAAAAATAACCTAATGTCGAAGACATAATATTTTACTGATACCTGACAAGGATGGATGTTCAATACTTGTAACACCCATGTTGTCTTTTCAATCTTTCTTTGAATTATGTTTTAGGTTGACATGATCTTACGGTGGAATGTTATTATACTTGGTGTTATTTTTGGGACTATATGTGTGTGTATTGTAGAATCATGTTGGCACATATGGACTTAATTCTACTAATATAACACACTTGCATATCTTGGTTATTAATATTTAATAATTTATGATATGTTGATTTAATATGCTAGTAGAATATGATCACATTGTTTTTGCTTACCTTTGGGATTGGTGATCATTTTCAAAAGTATAAACAACTTTTCCACTTTGATAAAGTGATCTAGAAGAAAAGGCTTAAAGTTTTAATTTTTGTAAGGTAAGATTTACCATTATTACTATTTTATTTATTCAACAAACACAACCTTAGAAAATAGAGGCTGGTCTGATTTTATTTGGGATCTATATGATTGTTATGATTAGATGATGCTCCAGAATAATACCTAGGATCAATTTCTTAAGGTGCAGGATATTATCATGTGTCATCATGATAATGTGGGCTATAACAATAAGCTTTGCTTAATTTATCTAAAGGCTCTAAGGTTATAATTGACAGGGTCTAAATTGATTTCAAACCTAACTTTGATCTAGACTCAGATTTATATATTATCATTCAAAAGTATAGAGGATTTTAAGCCTTGGCATGCATATAATTGATGGGACCTAGTTATGAGTAACTATGTTCATTATTGGATGAACATATATAAACTAAGACTTAAGATTAAAATGACTAAATTTATAAATTCCTAGACTTAAAACTAGGACCAACATGTTGATGGGAACCTAGGTGGACATCTCAAATTATTTAAAAATCTACCTAAGGGATTACTATGCTTTGGATAAGGCTAGATTAAAGGCAACATTGGATACTACTGGGAAATTCTTGTCGGTGTGTACTCCTTATATTTATGGTGTGGCATTTATTAGTCATTTTCATCACTTAAGCGAAAGACACAACCACATTTAGCGGTCTCAACCACAGTCATGGTTAATCGGTGATCTAAGTGATTAGGAAATTATTTTTGAACTCCACTAAAATTAGAAGTGGGATTGGATGGTGAGAAAGGACTGACAGTATTTACATGTTTTTAATTAAATCCTTGAAACTCACCACAACCTCCTTGGAGAATGGGTTGAGTAGTTTTGTGGGAAAACAATTGGTATTTTTTTTTCATTTGTGGTTGTTCATTTGTTGGTATTGAGAATCTGCATGTTATGTTTCTTCCTATTTTTGATGATGATCTATTTTCAATATCCTACATGAAATTTTTGTTACAGTGAAGAGAAATTCATGGAAGATATTATTAGCTTTGATCAATAAATAAGAGTGAGGAAGGTCTTTGGGTTTTTCTCAGTGAAATCGATCATGGGTTTATTGTGATGTTAAATTTTGGCCGAGCTTGAAAAGGGAACTTGGAGAAATGAATATAAGCACTACTATGCATGATAGGCTCTATCCCTTCTCTAATGGTTTACTCTTTCAAATATTTACATAAATAGAATCTTGTCTTAAGTTTTATTGTTATAATTGACCTGGTTTTCGTAGAATGTTAAATATGAGATATATATAGTCTTCTATAAGTTATAGATTTGGGTATGAAAGTGATATCTAGAAATAAATATGGCATGAACTTGTGTTAATGTTGCATGCATGAAGATGGTTATAAAATACGAAGGATTTTATAATGTCAAACTATGCGACCTAGAATTGCCTTCTTGTATTGATTTCAGGATATTTCAAACCCTTGCTTCTATATGTTTTTTTAGTATAACAAATTGTTTCCTCATTAAGGGTTATGTGTAAATAGTCAATATAACTTTAATGTACAGATTTGTATGAAAAATGTACATATATGCATATAATTATTTGATATAATAGATGAATCTTATTACCCTCATTGTTAGCATAGTATGTTATCGTTTTCCAAATGGGTCTATCTTCAAATTCCTTAATGTGATAATCGGTTGGAAGGTTGAATAGTAATACCCAGATAATATTGTAACATTGATGACTATAGGAATGTACCTAGAGTCTAAATCCTAAATATTTAAATACCCAGTCCTTGGTCTTTGACTTGGACAAAGTAATAAACATTGTGACCTATTGGTTTATTTGTGGGTTGTTTAACAATTGTGTTTTATGGTGATATTGTGAAGTTTCTTTATCTTCTGTTAAGTCATGAACCCCTTAGGGCCTTAAGGTTTGGGGTGTTATTCATGTGAATGGTAATCATGTCAGACTTAAGGCATTGTTTAAATGAAATATGATCAATTTCTTAGACCTAAACAATACCCTTTGGTGCTTGAAATAATATTGTGATCACCATGTTGGTTTTTCAAGAATTTTTAGGTATTTGGATTTAATTAGGATTCCTTAAACCATGGGTCTTTACTTTGGTATTACCTACAACTAATATGATTCATTTTGAATTCTTGAGGGTATATATGTATGAAGTCATGATTACCTTGATCCTTGATTGATCAAGGAACTATTAGTTGAAGTTATGATATTATATGGTAATGTTTTAGGAATCTTAGCTCTCCTATGTTATTCTTTAATGTTGTGTTTGAGGGTGGCTCTCTGTTAATATAAATAGTGCTATCGATTACTTGAGAATTATATATTTTACTTGATACACTAATATTACAAATAATTATTAAAAGAACTTGTATAAGCTGAACAATAGAGTTCTATTTAGTACTAATAACTAGCAAGAGGAACAAGGGCAAGTTGACTTGTTTAATTACAGTGTTTGAGTATTAATAAATACTAGTATCTAATTGTATTAGATAAGAATTGTAGATTATTGTATGAGATATGTGTGAGTATGTAATTGGACTTTATTATTATCAAAGAAAGGTAATGATATAACAAGTATATTCAATAAGGTGAACAATAATGAGTTGATTGATCATACTTGATCAAATAGATTATACTTGAGTGTTTACCTTTAAACTAGTGTATCAAATGAATTAAACATCAATGTATATGTATAATGATTTCTAGAAATGATCAATTTGATATGTGCTCCTTTTTGGTTCATTATGTGAATCTAACTTAATGTAGTATTTCCTTTATGAAAATACTAGATAGCGTAAGTTATTATTAGAGATATAGAATTTATCATGCCAATTTAATTTGGACTAACCATGTATAATGTTTTTTTAATTTACCATTTTTAGATGTAAGGAATACATGGAAACTCCAACCGAGAAAAGGAAAAATAACCTATTTTATTTGTTGTCGTATGTAATTTGCAAATAAAAAGATTGGTCTATCATGGACTTGTAATGAAGGGTGATCTTGAATTTGTTTAGTGTTTGAAGAAAATTATATGTTTCTACATTACGGTTTTTACACCCGTTGTAAGATATGAACCTTTCTATTGCCTTGGAAATATCTTGTAATATCTATCATTGAATGTTAATATTTATATATATATATATATATATATATATATATATATATATATATATATATATATATATATATATATATATATATATATATATATATATATATATATATATATATATATAATGAGTGATATGTATATCAAACATATTATGAAGGAAAGTTTGTTTAAATAGTTGAATAATTATTGTTAGGTAACAAAGAGGTCTTGAAATCATTTTTAAAACTTTTGATAATTACAAACAAATCTAAAGTACATGATGTCGGGAAAGAATGAAAAATATTGACTCTTTGTTTCCTAAATTTTTTTATGTAATAAGAAATGAGTATTGAGTTGAGATCAATATTGTCTATTTGATGCATTTGTGTGTGTGTGTGTGTGTGTGTGTGTGTGTGTGTGTGTGTGTGTGTGTGTGTGTGTGTGCGTGTGTGTGTGTGTGTGTGTGTGTGTGTGTGCGTGTGTTTGTGTTTGTGTGTGTGTGTGGTTAATTTAAGACTAAGGTTATAACATGGAAATATATAAATATTCATATATATATATATATATATATATATATATATAAACAATTATGTAACTATTGTGGAATTGTGTTCATGGAAATGATCATAATTACATGTTGACCTATATACCATAAGGGATCAAATTTTGGGAAAAGGGTACTCTATATTACATAATTAATACTATGTAAACTATGTTGATTCATTTGGTATATTACTGAGTTATAATTTATAACCTATTTAATGGTTAACATATAAAACTTGATGTAACTAGGAATGCATAGAACATGCATAAATTAGGTTGTTGATTAATCACTTGATGTTACATCCATAAGTAAATTATGAAAACTAGTATAGTAAGTTGATTTTGATTTACAACTAGTATTCAAAATGAATTAATGAATAAATCCAACCTTTAATTAATATTCATGATTCCTTCGTTTAGATCCTAGGTGCGATGTTACCAACTCGAGTAAGCTGAAATATTGGTTTGATATGTCATAACTTAATTAAATAACCATAAGATATGACATTTTGATTTAATGGAACTCAGCGAGCCAATTTGATGTGGCCACTACCATGATGTACCCTCTTAATGATGAAGGTCATTATAAGGCTATAATAGAGTAGTTGTTATGTCGAAATATCTCATCTAGCTCCTCTAAATGAGAAGATCATAATAAGATTCAAAGTATTGTCCTTGGTATGATTGCGGATAGTGCCACATGGTTAAGTACCCAATGTCATCTTATGATGACTACGTGAAATAGAGTGACCAAAAATGATGCAAATCATTATAGAGATGCTCACTCTCTTGTCATCCTACGTCAACATTGTGGGACTCACCCATACAGGCTCATCCGATTCTTTTATGTAACTTTTAAAGGATTAACACTTCATGATCTATTCCTAATCAAAATAACATAGATTAATAAGTTGATGGACAAGTTCCTAACATTGAGTGTGTCATCACGAAACTGATAGTGGTGTACATGTCTCTGCAACTTTGGCCAAAGTAGTGTAAGATTTTTATTACATTGTGCTGGGAGTCACCAAGGTTCTAAATGTAGGATACCATATGGGATTCGATGATGGATACCTATGTAAACACTTAGAATGTAATATTTTACTATCTTTGATAGATGAAGAAACCATTAGTATACTTTGTATACACAAAACCAAATGATACACTTGGTGTAATCACTCGTAAAGAGTAAACACACTCATAAAGAGTGTTGAGGGGGATCAAGTAGGATCTGTATACTCTCATACAAATGCACATGATTTATGACTATTTTTAGGATGGATTGACTAAGATGATGTTAGTTCTTGTTGGTAAGAAAATTTTTTGGGTGGAAAAACTTGTGGATTTCTTGGCAACTCTCTAGGAATCTAAGTCCCTTTGCTTAACCGGTTCAAATGTCATCTATGCATGTGCGAGTAAAGGTGGATTTTCTTGGTGGCCTTGTGATCAGGGATCTGACATGGGCACTCCACTGACCCTACGAAAAAGCTAGCAATTTCTTGTTAGAGAGGAATTTTTCAAAAGAGCGGGAAAGGGACTGAGAAAAGAGAAGAGGGGATTAATTTCATCGGTAAATAATAAGAATCCCACACCCATTAACTAAAAGTTCACACACACATTAAAGTTAAGAATAAACAACCCTACAAATGGCAACAAGATGAGTTAATATTGAGAACTCAAACTTTCTAAAATATCCTCATCAAAAAAGGAATGAAACTCCTTCTTCTTGTATTCATGCTTAAGAAGAAATTGTACATAACATGGAAATGGAATAAATTTGAGAGTGGGGAAAATGGAATAAAATGGCTATCTCATTTGTTCTCTCTAAGTATAATGAACTCTTGAGTCTAAAAATTGATGAACAACCCTTTGAAATGGGAATGGATTTACAATTTATAGAATGAGAGGTGATTCATCATCTACCCCCTAATGCCTTTTAATATGTCCTCACACAACTTAAAACTTTTCAACTTCCTAGGAAACTTTTAAATACCTTTTTATAACATAAAGGTGACTTACTACATTAGGAACATTAAGACATATGAAAAAGTGCAACCCCAACATGAAATTAGAATATTGGAAAGTGAGAGAAAGATTTGAGAAGAGAGAGAGAAGAAGAAGTGGAAATGTTGTTAATGATGAAGTTTTTGATCCTTGTCGATGGAAAGCTCCAAATGTAGTGAAACTCTAAATCTTTAAACTCCTTGCACCTTCAAATTGGCTCATAGATGCTTTAGAATGATTATTTAAAAACACTACTAGATGGTTCTACTGATAATTGTAAATTCCACCCTACACAAGATACTCCTACAACTCAAACCATGAAGTGGGCGTCGATAAACACTTTGTCGAGTTCTTGAAATGGAAATGGATCTCGAATGCCCCGTGACAAATTCATATGATGATCCCGAACAATGATGTCTCATTGAATGATTATCCTTATACCTCACACTTTGCCAAAACTTCCCTTTGAGTGTAACTTACTATTAATAGTAAGTGCCTAGATGGGAGACTTACTATTTTTTGTAAGAGGTGATTTTTGCCTCTTCTTAACCATCCTGATGTGATGAAATCCCTCATTCACTCTTGTGCACACTACCTTCACCTTGGCCACTTCTTGGGGTGACTTACTATTTTTAGTAAGAACCCATATAGGGGGCTTACTATTTTTAGTAAGTGGTCATTTTCACTATTTTATTCTCCGGACCATCATTCTAGCTTCTTGGTGATCTTCAATGCACATTGCCTTCACCATAGCCACTTTTGATGGTGATTTCCCAAACATAGAAAGTATGTATAGGAAAACTTACTATTTTTATAAAGTGGACTTCCACTACTTAGTTTGTGATGGAACATATTTTTTTGGAGTCGTCTCATCATCATGATCACGTCCTCCGAATTTTACATTATTTCGTTCACTAGAATGCTTGGAAATAAAATTTAAAATTTTCACCTGGCAGTGGCTTCAAGCACGGAGCTGCCATGACGGCCATTAATGGAGTTCAAAATTTACAGGTCAAGTTTTTTTCTATGTTCACAATGAAAACAACTCTATTGTGATATGTTTTGATTTGGAGTTCATGTGCAAATTTTTAGCTTGTTTCCATTGCCGAATTGATGAGAAATCTGACAAATGTGAGTCGGTGCATGAAATGGGGATTTGTTGGAACAAAGTTTTTAAGGCACCATTCGACCTCTTGTTTGTTGCATCTTGATAATATTGAAAAATTTTGGAAGTATACAAAACATTGCACCTCAATCTGACTTTTATTTTGCAAGATATGAATATTTTTTGATTGGGTGACTTCATGGTTATCTAGCAAAAATCTTCATTTTCTCTTCGTTCTTTGTTTCTTCAACTCTTCTGATCAATCCTTCCTTTGAAAATTGTGTATTTTCATAGAGTGGAGGGTTTTATGACCATGATGGAGCTGATTTAGATCAGCAATAGAGAACTACGTGTCTGGAAAAGCATAAACAAAGTCATGGCAAGGTGTGAAGCTGTGAAGGAGAAATGGAGGGAAATAACAAATAAGTGCACGATTTAAATCATTCAAAAAATGCATAGAAATGGAGGGGAAATTTTTATGTCCCTGATTTCCCTCACCTCAAAGGGATGTGAGGAACATAAAATTCCATGGCAAGAAAGGTAATGACACATGGCGGGGATTCGACGGCAGGGGATGAAAACTCCACAAGCTCCCGAGGCTAAAAAATTAGTCTTGAAGAGGTCACATGGGTGACCAGGACTCTCCCTTGAGGCTGGGTGAATTTTTGTGACCTTGATGTCCCTAAAATCAAAGGGATGTGAGGTACATAAAATTCCATGGTGAGCAAGGTGATGACATGTGGCAGTGATCCAAGGGTGCAAACTTTGAGCTCCCGTAAGCACCAGGGGCCGAACCGGCACAATCTTGGAGGTCATATGTGGGTCCATAGGGATTTATGGGGGCTAGGTGAAGTTTCTAAACCTTTATTTCCCTTAACTTTAGGGACATGAGGGACACAAAATCCCACCAAGCTTTTGGAGTTTACACATGTCCTTCCAAAATTTGACTAATTCTCGAACTCGCTCCAAGAGGGAAACTTGAAACAACAATAACTTGATCTCTTGATGGATTTTTTGATGAAATTTTATATTATCTTGACTGGAAATGGCCTTGTTAATCCACTAGTGAGAGTCTCAAGTCATGATTAATCCATTTGGTCTCTAAAATACCATACTTTTGATTTGGTACTCCACTTGTACATGATAAAAACTGCTTGCAGACCCATTATGCCAAAGTGTTGTGAAAAAAATAATTTCACCATCTTGTAGGGCTTGGAATTACATTTATTAATATCTTTTATTTTTCTCCTAACTCCATCTAGATTTTTGTAATCACCTTTGGAAGCTCAGTAGTTGTTTTGGCATGTGCACTGCCTAGGCTTGTGAACCCTGATTTTGATCAAACTACTCCAAACTCTCCAAATATTCCATGAATATTCCAAAATCACTTCCATGATGTTTATAAGAATTCAATTCACCTTCATGTTTTGTTTTCTCCTCCATTCTGATCCAGGGCATTTCTCTAGTCCTACGAATGTCGGTGATAGCCCTTCCCACAACTACCTAAAGCTTGCAATTTTTAATGAACTCCTAAAATCACCTAGGAGCTTGACTTTACTTTCCTAAATCACCTAGGGTAATGAATTAACACTAATTTTTAGGTTACTTGGATTGACTAGATAAACTGAGGTGCCTCGGAATGATAAAACATGAAATTTTTGGCATAGGGGTATAATTGTCATGCTTGAAATTGCCAATCTCCTTATTAGACATTTACATTACAATAGTTTTAAATAATGAGAATTTAGAACAAGGAAACATGAGATATGAACTTAATATTAATGTTGGATTTAAATATATGGTTATTTAAATCAATGAAGCATAAAGTAAATAAAAAAATTCCCTACAATTGAAGTGACAAAAGTGGTTGTTAAAATATTGATGGATGATCGATGTCGACGGATCCAAGAAGCATGCACACAACTTCTTCTTTCCAATGGGATAAGCTACTTGCAATGCACAAAAAATTAGAAAAATATAGGATTAGATAGATATATGGTAGATTTCTTAGAAAATTCCAATCCCTAGAATTCAATGGACTTCCTTACAAGGATGTCAATCCACATTCAAGAAATCAATCTGATAATGATAAGATAAAATGATAAAACAAACGATATAACCAACAATGAAAAGGCAAAGGGATTGACACGGTCCACGGATATATGATGGTTTGATGGTGATACCTGATCCAAAGGGAGTCTAGGAATCAAAAAATGGCTCAAAGGAGCAAGGATATAGATAGATATGTGCTCACAAAGGCAAGCTAAGTGATAGATTTGATTAAGTTAACTCGATAAAAATTTATAGATGGCTCAAACGATCTTGATACGGTTTAACAGAACCTGCAAGGGAAAAGCGATAATGAGTTATAAGATATGGATGTCATAAGGTAAATTTTATGCATTAATTGGTTTAATAGATAGGAATCGCTAGCAATTAAGGATGGTTGCTGGTGATTTGGCGAATCATCGATGATTAGGATAATCACCACCAATTGTTGCGAAGTGTACGAATGATAATAGATGAGATAAAATTGATTGAGGCTTGTAAATGATGAATGAACAAGATAATAAAACAAGAGGAAGGCACTTACCTTACACAAGTTGATAGATAAGGCTGAGAAAATGATAGTACCCAAGAGAGGAAGACTGTAGATGTCAAAAGATTTGCTAAGTTGAATTTCGGATGTGTGAATGACTTCCAAGGGATGAAGAAGAGATATGTTGAATATTACTATGATGAAGAGGGCTATAATACAATAATATTACAATATAAATTCCTTGATAAAATTATTGTCATTAGTTAATCCCAACTTGAGGAAGCTAACCTAAAATGAAGGCCTGAAACATGTTTATATAAGTTTATGTCAACAAAAAAGAATCGTCGGTGATCCAAGAAACATTGGAAAAGGTTGTAACAACCTCCCAAATCAAGGCTTTTGATTATTTTATCGAAGGATGTGGGTTGAAAAGAGGTTATATGGATTAGGGATGTTGTTAAATGGTTGAGAGGGTGTTGATTTTGTTTTGTTTTATTTGATTTTGGTTTCTAAGTGGTTTGAGTGGTTTAAGAAGGGATTAAATATGGTTTTAAAGTCTGTGGAATGATATTTACGGGGATTAAATATGATGGGGAGAAATAAGACTTAGGATAAGGATTTAATGTATAATATGATAGTGATGTGACAATGACGGGGTGTTAGACGCAGACACGGGAAATTAATGGTGTTAATTTTAGGTATCTACAACATATTTCTTTAGGTTAAGTTTGACTTTGTAATCCCGAGATGTTGGAAGATGTGTCGAAGAATCTCTGGATGATCCTATCTAGTCCTAGATTTTCCCAAGATGTCATCTACATAGCCTTCCATTATATCTTTTAGCATATTGTGAAAGATGACATTCGTAGCCCGTTGATAGGTTGTGCCTACATTATTGAGGTTAAAGGGCATGACTTGGTTACCGAATGTCCCCAAGGGAATGTAAAATAATTCTTGTGTTGATCCTCTTATGTAATTTTTATCTGATTATATCCTGAAAATTCATCCATGAGGGACAACATTTCATAACCTTCATTGAATCAACAATCATGTTGATGTTGGGAAGAGGAAAATCATCCTTGGGACACGCTTTATTTATATCTCTGAAATCAATACAAATCCTGATACCAATGGGTTTTTTCTTTACAAGTAATATATCAGAAATCCATTCTAAATAATCAATAGGCCTAATGAAGCTTACCACCAATAGTTTCTCAAGTTCTTCCTTAACTAAGAGTGTAACATGAGGATGCATATTTCGAAGCTTCTTCTTGATGGGCTTTGATGATTCATGCACAACTAAGTTATGCACTACCAATGATGGATCAAAGTCATGAATTTCCATATAGGACCAAGAAAATATGGTGGAGAATTCCCGAATAATCATGATGAAGGTTTTATGTTCTTGGGTTGAGAGTGAAGCTCCCAGCTTAACCATTCTAGGATCCTCTTTTGTTCCAATATTCACATCTATAGTCTCCTCAACTAACAACTTGGACTCTTCCTCCATATAGGTAGGGTAGGGGAAGATTAAGATCTTCTTCTAAGGGCATCTTGATGATATTTTCACCCTTAGGTTGGTTATCTTTTATGTCTCATTGCTTTTTTCCATTTGTATGTCTACATGTGCCTCAAAAATATTTTCACTATACGACTTAGACTTTGTCTTTGTACAAGGACTTTTTGAAGATATTTTTCCCTTTTTTTTCTTTTGATTTTGATGTCTATAGAACTTTTCCTCCTCCCCAAAGTATGTGTAGGATCAAGATTGAAGGATAATCCTTTCTTATGATCACCAACTGGAATATTGTCACATAGACCCATAAACTCAATAATTGCTTCATCGTTCTCGAAGAAGTTGATTGGTACATGATGTTATTGGTCCCAATTGACAAGAGAAGGGTAGACAATGTTTAATGTAGGAATTGTAGGGGTTATGGATAGGATAGCCATTTCAGAAAATAAATTCATGGCTGCAAGATCTTCATAAATGCAACATTGGGAATTTGTTTCACTATCATAACCAGTGAATTATCATCACATTCAGAATAGGTAGCATAAACCTCTAAAGAATTGGACACATACGGTTAGATTACCAATACCTTATTTACGAACCTTGTGACGGGGTGTTGGAAGAGGTTCTCGCACACCTTGTTCATTGGTACCACACCGATAGCCTTGATATCCCATAGCATACATAATTTTATTGGGGATAGCATACTTAGGTGTTGGATAGCATGAAGCCATCTCATTAGTAGGATATTGAAGTGTAGAGGTTTCAAGAAGTTTTTATCTTCTAAGAGACCACCATAAGTGAAATTGTTAATGTTACAATGCTTCCAGGAGCATTGATACTTGTAGAATGACCTACCGCATGTTCTAGGTGATAAGGGTAGATTAGAAATTAGGAGGACTTGTTGGAGATTATATTCTCCATAGTCAGTTTCTTTAACTTTCATCTCCCATGAAGAAAAGAGATATATGGATGTAGAAGAACCATCATCACAAGGGGATAGCGTATTTGGATCAACTCAAGAGGTGAGAGCCTCTGATCGAACCCAAATAGCTATTTCAGTTAAAGTATTATCATATGTAGAAGGTATATAACCTAAAAATTGTCTGAAATGGGAAAAGGGTTGGGGATCTCCATTAATGGTAACAATTTTCCTTCATAACTCATATTAAGGAACTGATGTTAGGTGGAAGGTATGACTGCATGGCATGGATCCATGGGCTACTAAGGATCATATTTTAAGTAAGGTCCAAGTCTAAGACATAGAACTAGATATCATGATTATTAGTTCCTACTCCCATAGGCAAGGAGATCATACTATCTCGATTGTCTCTCTTCATTATCATAAACCTTGATAGTAATAACTTTAGGCTCTAGATCAACTTCATGGGTGGCCTAGCTGCTTAACCACTTCACAATGTAAATATTTAGGCATGATCCACCATCCAAAAGCACTCTTTTAATCTTCTTATGGTTGAAAATAACCTCAATGTACAAGGGTATGTTGTGTGTATGATCATCACTTGGGATTTCATGTTGACCAAAGTGATATGCAAAAAGAGCTTGGAAGCATGTAAGATCTACATCGGTTGAAACTCTTGACCCCTGAAGTGTTTTATAAAGAATATATTTATGTACATTAGATATTTTGATAAGATCTAAGATCAAAATCTTAGCAGTGGTTTTCTTAAGTTGTTCTAAAATGTCATAATGATTATCCTAAAGGGTAGGTTGAGGAGGTTCTGGAATAACATGGAGATCATGTCGTGTTTCCACAAAGTGAACTCTCTTGTTTTAATCTTAATAATGTTGATATTCTACATATGTGGGTAAACACAACCAATTATAGAATCAAATGGATTAGATGATTTATCAACATAGTTGGTACTTTAACTCTAGGAATACTGACCTTGATCCAAAATTTTCTCTCCTTTATTATTCTTAGGAAATGGCTCTTTATATATCTCCAATAGTTTGTTATAATATTTTTAGGTCTATGTGAGTTCATTTTAATCTCTCCACTATCAATGAGATCATGTATGAAGTGTTTAAGCTTCACACAATTATCGTGGTTATGTCCCTTAACATGATGATATGCGCATAATCCATGGTCTCGTACCATGTTGGTTTTACTACATCATCTATAAAGGGTACATTGTTAGGGTATGTTTCCATGTTTACCACGTCTAACTATTTCAATATAGACAACAAAGAATCATGAGTGGGGTAAAAACATGATTTTTAAATTTAGATACTTTGTAAGTCCTTTAGTAAGCTTCAATGGATCCTTATTTAGAACATCCTGCACACATTTATTATCGAGTTATTCCATCACCTACGATATTTTTATTCTTGTTTTGAAAGAACTTATTTTTGTCTGTAGGTTTATACTCATGATGTTCTCATAAAAAAGGTTTCAAAGTTCCTTTGGCTAACAAATCTTTTTCTAAGTTGATAACCTCCTCAAAATTATTCACACAAAGTGCATCTATAGGTGAAAATATATTTTTAGGTGTAAGTTAGGTACAAAAATGTTGACCAACTGTTTCTTTGGTATTGAGCAAGGGAAACGACTAGCTAACCCTCACCATCTTTGTAAGAAACCAGGGAAGTTCTCATTATTTTGTTATTTCACATTACATTTGTCTAACATGGTAACATTACTTTCCATGTTGAATGAAAAGTGACGTACAAAATTTTCTAAAAAAATTCAGCCCATGTGATGATGGACCCTTTAGATAGGTGGAGGAACCATTTTAATGCTTGTCTGCAAGACTCTGCGAAATAAACAAATGAGGTAGTTTTCATTATAGGTAACTTCCCAACATGCCATAAAGAATTATTTAATGTGATCATGTGGATCACCTTTACCTTTTTATTTATCAAACTTTGGACAGTCAAAACGAGGAGGAAAAGGTTCCTTAACATTTCTTTGTCAAAGGGATATGGGCATAGTTCTTCAAATTGATACTTTTTACTATGACCCACATTAGTTTCTTGCAACATGCTAATGGTGTTATTCATAGATTGTCATTCCATATTGAATGTTTGTCCTCGATTAGGTGAGGCAATCATATATACACACTTATCCTTGAAGGTTTCACCACCTTTTTATGAGTATATAACTTATGGTATGTAGCTTTTGGTTTCTCCTGTTGAGGAGGCTTAGTATAATATTCATGATACATAGATATAGGCTTCTTTTGACATGGATTTTTAACTACTTCTAGGTGTTTGTGGACATGAGAATTTAAAATCACCAATTGACTAATAAGAGTTTGTAATTATTGTTATATCATGACCTCATCATTTGGGTTTTCTTCATGAGTTTCATGAGGAGGTGGTTGTTCATGGTCTTCATTTTTTAATTTTCCATCACAATTAATCTTACCGATAGGTATATGACGACCAACTTTGCTTTATCTAGAAGGATCTTCTTCATCATTTCGTTGTCTAGAAGTACAAGAAAATCCATGGTTTAACATTTCATCAATGGTTATAGGAGGACATTCTACCTCTTCATCTCCATGAACCATGTTCATAAGAAGAGATAGATCAAATTTAGCTGGCATATTTTTCCCCAATTCTACAACACGCACTAGGACTTCATTTCTATTATGAAAGAGGAAGTTTTCTATGTCAACAAGATTAAATTCAAAGTAATTCCAAGGAGTGTTTTCCTCATCACCACTATGGTCAAACATGTAATTGTCTCAAAACAAAGGTTTCAATTCATCATTCACAAAAGGATTAAATCCTAGCTTTGGTTCCCCATTCTAGTAATAGGAAGCATAATAGGAAATGTTTCACTAAGGGTAATAGATGTGTACAAATACTACAAGGACCCTAGGAAAAATTGAACAATGTGAAGAATATAAAAATGTCACAAATAAGGTCAAATAATGTCTAACTAATGGAAAAGAATCCAAATAACCAAGGTACAACGAACCAAGGAATCAAAAAGACACTAAATTGTACAATGACTAGTACCAAGGATAAACAAGAAAGTTCTAGACAATAATCCAATCACAAAAGTAACTACTCCCTATATCTCAAATGTGGTTTGGTTTAAAAATGACAACACAACGTCAATACTTAAATAAAGTTTTAGGATAAACAAGACTTAAGTATCAAAATGATGTTGAAGTGATTCCTAAACAAGGTATACTCAAACTTATTCAAACACAAACAAATTATAAGTCTTGAAAAATGGAAGCTACAAATGTGGGCATTGTAATAATATAACTTGGATACTATTGTCATGTAAATGTGCAACAAGGGAATTAACAATTTATGAGCATGACAACTATACCCCTGTGTTAATTTTTCAATTCCTATCATTCTAATACACCCTAGGTCCATCCATCTAGTCCAAATAACCTTCCAACTAATGTTATATAATCCCCTAGGTGATTTAGGAAGTTACATTCATTCCCCTAGGTGATTTTAGGAGTTCATTTACAAAGCTACGGGCGGTTGTGTGAAGGGCTATCATTGGCCTTCCAGGGGAACAACCCCATGGGGTGGAGCAGAAGATCCTAAGTGAATTTGGAGCTGATTCAAAAGTCTTGGGACATCATGGATATGATTCAAGAAGATTCTGGAAGGACTCAAAGAAGTTAGGGTAGTTTCACCAGAATTAGGGTTCACAGGCCTAGTCAGTGCACATGCCAAAACAACTATTGAGCTTTGGAAGGTGATCCCGGGAGCTCCAGATGGAGTTAGGAGAAAAAAATTGGAAATATAATTCCAAGCCCTAAAATATGGTGAAATCATATTTTTCACAACACTTTGGTGCATTAGGTTTGTAGGAAGATTTTCTCAGGCATAGGTGGAGTAATAAATCAAAACTCCTATTTTTTAGGAATCATCTGGAAGAATCAATACATGATACCCACTCCATTGGCTTCAAAATTCCATTTCTATTTAGGCTCATATAAAATGTTTCTGAAAAAATCCATCAGGAGCTCAAGTTATCATCGTCACAAGTTGTCCTCTTGGAGAAATTTTGGGACTTAGCAAAATTTTGGGAGGACACGTGTCAGCTCTAGGAGCCCGACGGGATTTTATGTCCCTGACGTCCCTTAGGTTCAGGTTAATAAACCTTGGAAAAATGTGCCCATCCCCATGTGACCTCTAGAACCCCATACAACTATCAGGATTGTCAGTTGAGCCCCTGGGTATAATTTTGAGCTCAAATCCCCTATTGTCAGATATCTGCCATGTGTCATCTCTAGGACCACCATGGAATTTTATGTCCCTCACATCCCTCATAGGTTAGGGACATAAAACCTTGAAAAATGTGCCCAACCCTCTAGGAGAGATTTTTGAGTCACCCATGTGACCCACTTCCAGCCCCTCAGTGCTTTAAAGCTGATTTTTGAGCACTCACTCCCCGTCGGATCAACGCCACATGTCAAATTCTTACTTACCATGGAAATTGACATCCCACATGTATCTTTGAGGTGAGGGATATCAAGGAAAAGAAAATGCATGCAACCCTCTCTCATCATGATTTCAAAAATTCAAATATTTACTTGGTTCACTTTGTTTCTATTGTTTCCACTCCCGCGCATTGCACATCATATCTCAATTCTTCCTCTGCAACCTCCTTGCCATCAATTTACCATTTCTAAACATCAAACTATACCTATCATGTAAATACTCTCATTCACTCCATGAAAGCATACAGGTCTCATAAGGAATCTTGAGCAAACGAAGAAGGAGAAATGAAGAACAATGAAGAGAACAGTAGAAAATCTCCATAGCCAAAAATGAAGATTTATAAAAATATTGCAAACCGATTACTGACGAATCAAAGAAATATATATTTTTGTTTATTCCTCTATCTAAGACCATAAAAAATACTTTCAAACCCTCCTCTCATGTAATAGATCATTCATAATGAATAAATCTCCTTTCCGGCTCAACGAAGAAAGAAGTGGGATTTCTCGTCAAACCGGTTGTCGGATTGAAGTAAAATTTCATGTGAAGCACCAAAAGAAAAAACCCACATCAGAAATATAATTTTTTTGCAAATAGAAGATAAAACTAGACCTACAATTTTGAGGTCCATTAATGGTTGTCATGTCTAGAAGCACTACTAGGTCAAAAATTTGAAAGTTTAAAATCTCCTAGACTATTAAGTGGATAGTTCTAAAATTTTAGAGGGGTGATAATGGCAAAAAAACATATCATAAAACTTTGTTTCATGTCAATCTGACTTCTAGAATCCCACTTTCTAGAAATAGAATGTCTTCTACATTAGGAATTTGTTATTTTGGAGAAATTCATGAAAAGAAGAACTTAAAAAGGAGACAGAGACATTGGAGGTGTACTGCAGCTAAGAATGCATCGGAACAGAAATTTTTGGCACTTATTAAAAATAGTAAATGGTCCCACGAACACCGACTAAAAATATAAAGTTGATACGAAAAGAGTGAGGAACACGGGAGAAAGGGGAATCAGGGTTGCAACATCCAGTTGAGGTTTGAGAAAGTTGATTTTTCATACTTACTAAAAATAGTAAGTTGTTATTTTAGAGAAAACATGAAACAAAAGTGGACAAGACATAATTTGGCACAACCCTTTACCTGTGAGTATGAGATAGAAGACAACGATGTCTTGTACATGGACCTGAATGACCTGAGAACTCGCATGACAGCCAGAGACTGAAAGAAGATTGAAGATCAGATATTCACTAGTGGTTTGTTCGCTACCGAAGGACACCAAGTTTATATCCAAATTCATTAGTTGGTCTTAGCCTACTCTTGCCACTATGATCCTAAAACAAGAACCATCCGATATGAAAATGGTAAAGTGATGGAGGTCATCAACCTTATAATCATCTCAATTTCTATGTAGATACTAACATCACCTAGCATGGTCGTCATCTCAAAAGATAGGGCCTTGTACAATTGGGAAATGATTGATGCATAGGTGCAAGGGGTTATACTAGGGTCATGGTTGAAAACAGGGAGAAAGCCCTCAAGGATGCCTAAGAATCTTCCAAGGTGTGAGTTCCGAGAAGGATATTCATATGCCATCACTCTCCTCAGTAGAGTAATGGGTAAAGCAAGCACAAGATACTTCCAAGACTAGATGGGCCTTTTCATCTTGACATTGACAGAAGGAAAGAAAATAATTGACTAGGGAATATTAACAAGGATAATCTCCATCTGCGCAACTACTCAAGTACCCATGACAAAGAAGTTCCACATGACTTATTACTTGGTCTACCTCCTCACTAGCTCAAGATCATTCAAGGGATTGGATCTCACGTAAAACATTACCACCAAGGTGCCTACATTTGAGAAACTTCCACAGGTGGTGATGGAGGAAATCCATAGGCATTTTTCTCGTGTGAATGATGCATTCATGATGTACGTAGTTTGAAACTTGGAAGGATATCTGGAAGCTAGGATGTCATCACAAGCAATGTCCTTGATCAATAATTATAGCTCTTATTTCACACTATTCTCAACATTCTCCTACGTGCGAGTTGTTGGCTTCAACCAAGCACCATTAAGGCTGCCCAAGTACCTTAGAGACCAAATTGTATTGTTCAATCTCTCAGTAGACGGATCATTCGGGTGAATAATAGGCTCATAGCAGGGGAGGAAGAAGTTGATTCCATTTCCTATCTCTCTCAGGGTATACATGTGCAAGAGCTCAAATGGCGCATCTCATCTAGAGGCTACTTTTTCTCATTTGAATTTCCATTCCCACATCATTAGGCCTAATTTTGACATCTAAAAAGATCCCAAATCTTTCTATGTCCCAGAATTACAACACCACTACAATTCAAGAGTTATCTTGGGCCAATTTAACAAATGAATTTGAAGTGCATGAAAAGGATCATATGAGGATAACAATTAGTGAAATGAAGAAATTAAAGTTCTCCTAGTATGAATATATTTTACAAGATGATGGCATGGAGATGTATGATTATGAGTATGTGGTAGTCAAGATGTCCCCCGTACCTCCAATCAACTAGTATGTTCATTAATCAGGTGATATATTAAAGCGGGCTCAGAAGGTGGTGAGGAGAACAAGAAATTGGTTTCAAAAGAAGAGAACCTTGAATATCTAGTCACTGGGAGTTCCTCGGAGTAAAATGAAATATTTTCATCATTCATCTTCAAAATTCATAGAGGTGACTTCAGTTCTAAACACTTCAGAGAGAGTTTGGAAAGGAAGGTCACATAATTGAAACTTCTCCTCACAAAAATATGCCAAATAAACTAAGAGTAGAACATGGCTCATTTGTATCACTTCTAGAATATTTGATCACATATATGTAGTATGTACATCCCATGATAAAAGCACAAGTGGATAAAGAACTTATGGTTCTAGATTCGGTCTTTGAGCCACCACAGAAGGTTTCCCCTCTTGATGACACTCATGCCTCTCCCATTCAGCATTTTCCTCCTTCAAAACAAGGTACCATCGGTGAACATATCATTGAACCTTAGTTTGATGAGATGTTTCCTTGGATGTAAGAAATATTTTCCACAGAGCCTGAACTATGCAAAGTAGTGGCAGCCCCCGATCTATCAGTGATTGTCTCATTGGCCAAAGAAAAAAAATTAAGGAAGCTCACATATACAACCTCATGGTTCCATAGTGGGGAAATGGGTAGTCAATACATCGAAGTAGCTCAACCCAAAGTAAGCCAGTGTATGAAATGACACTAGCTAACTATGAAATGAGCACAATTCAACTGGGACCTACAACTCATGAAGGGGATTTTCATATGTATCAACAATCTTCTGCTCACATGTTGGTGAGGAATAAACAGTATAAGAAGAATATTGATGAACTGAAAGAGCATATTCAAACTCTATCATTCTATGTTCAACATCTAGTTGATCCTAATGCCACAAAAATTCCCACTAAGGAAGTTGTGCCCATTAGTAGCTTCAATCCAATATCCATCAGAAGACACATGAATTCAATATATAGGGGCAAGTGAATAAAGAATGGATCAACTCAATTTCTGAAAAAGGAAGTCGGTGCTCTAAGAAATAGTCAAACTCCTTGCTTACATGTGTGAAACAACATATAGGACACATACACTCAAAGAAGACTTGGGAAATAAAGTGACTATTGGGAACCTTTGGGACCAGTAGTAGATAAAATGGGCAACACTTGTTGCCGAAGTTGATTGCCAAGAAGATATTTGAAACTCCCTCATAAGACTTGTCATGTGTGTGGGTGTGGGCCTTGGCAATAAGGTTTGAGGCAATCAATCGGGCCATCACAGAGAGTGAAGGAAAAAGAGGAACAAGCATTAAATTGTAGGATAGTGTAAATAAGATAATTCAAAAGCTTAGAGTGCACCGTAATGGGTGAAGATACAATTTTTGATAAGTTTATTGGTCCATTTTAAGAACACGTCAACAAAGAGGTGGGTAATGTAACATCCATTTTTTTGTCACTTCGTCTCTAGAATTATTTTTTAACTTTATGCAGCTGATTTAAATACCCATATATTTAAATCTACATAAACCTTAATGCTATCCATTTTTGATAACTGTCATGAACCTTGTGCAGCTGTATGAGAGAATGCTGAACCTACTCATTCTCCCTTAATTCTCTATGTGAGCCATACATAAAATGTAACCCTTTGGTTTCCCTTTAATAGGATATGATATATAAGTGAAAACCCTAAGTGTGTACCTAGGTTCCACCTATGAAATCCACAGGCATCTCACATCTTAGATAATGGTGAAATCTCGATAGTGTAATCAACAGCTTACACCACTTTGTGCAAAGTTTATGAGTCATGTATGCCATGCTCGATTCTATGACGGCACACTCACCATTGGAATCTTGTCATCTCACCTTATTCACTTGTTCAATTATATGGATTCACAAATGTTAATGTTGTAAATAGCTACAAGCCTTGAATGAGGTATAAACTAGTTTAACCTACATGAAGATGTACCTCTATGTCATCCTGTGATGCCTATGGGAAGAAAGTGTTCTCATAACAATTCACCTTGTTACTCACCCACATATCTACCTGTAGCCATCATAGGTTGATATAGGGGTGCGTACCAGTAGTCCAACATGTCTTGTAACTCTATCAAGGTTTGTACTTAGGACAACACCATACTACAATCCAATCTCTTGGTGAGACAACTCATTACAGATGCTAAATGGTAGTATCCTAATGGTGACAATCATCACCATAGGGATATGACTATGTAGTATATGCAAAGGAGTTCACCCGCCTAGAATTCTATATTGGTGCATGGTGTTTAATGTTTTCAAGGTAATCATTATAGAACAACCTAGGACTTACAACACCTTCTCCACGAATGGGTCATACCTAAGGTTAGGATTGAGTTGATCCTAGGATCCCCAATCTCTATAACATTTTAATTACCTTTCAATATCTCATACCCATGTTAACCATTGATGGAAACAATACAATCAATGTCAATGACTATTATTATAGTCTCAAATTGTCCTATCTTTAAAATTTAGGCTAATGCTTCTTATTTCATATTCTAGGGGTGTATACTTACATGAAGCTAAGTAAATAGGTATGATTCATTCCTTGAATTAAGTGCCATAGACTATCAATGTGAATCCTCTTTTAATTTTAAGCACATCACTTTTCTTAATTGCAGCTCAGTAATGAGCGTTCATTTATTTTACTACCTCCAACAAGTAAGATAAATCTGAGGTAGCCTATATGATAGATTTTTATGATCCACTTGCCCATTTATCTTTCCTTTTCATATCCTTTTCAAAATATCGCTCACTAATTCTCTTTAGAGATAATATCAGTATTGACTAGGGATGAGATTCAAATGTTTGTTCTTTTTAAACTTAGTACACATGTTCCTTTCTTACTTCCATTGTATCCACATGCTTATGTGCTCATAATGATGCATCATGGGGCATCCCCTAAATAAAAACATTTCATCTCATTGAGCATAATATTTCATAACAAAATTTATCACAATTATGCAATTCTTGAATAATGGAACCATACTCAATATATTTTCATATTATATTACCATAATCCCTTCCTCTTGTTTCTTGGGAGTGACATCCTTGAATAGGAATTAATGTTGATTTCACTTAGAAATCAATATTACATTCTTATATCTTTGTTATGAGTTAGCATAACCTAAGTTTTCAAAACAGCCATAGCACAGATGTACCTAATTATCATAACCTTACCATGGTTCATGATAATCCAGCTACTTACTTAGCAGCTACCATTAATATTAGATAGTCATATTTCTAGATATCTTTGACTAGTTGAGTACACCCTATACAAAACCTTTGGAGAACGTAATACAACTTTACAAGTAGGTTGATAAATTGCATTTTATAATGAGGTAGTTATCCATTAGCAACCTTAACTATTTCCAAGTATGCTTAACGTATGGTTCATTAGATCATGATATTCTTAGGAAACAGTCCACTCATAGTTCCTTATATGTTCCCTAGCATTCACACATATGTTGTGTGCTAGTAATTACTATGTTTATAAGACTAATGCTTAATAAAATAGTGATAAAGATACTAATAACCTATCTTGATAAATTTTTGGTTCTTAACTCATCATTTTCCAATCAATCACTCATAAGACAATATATTGCAACAGAAAATCTTTCTTAATTTCATTCAAGAGATAAGTACAATTCATGTCTATAAGCACAATCAAAGTATTTCATTTTAATGAATAATACAGAGACATTAAATAACAAGGCCTTTCCCAATTCTAAGGAGAAGTACTTCATATAAGAACATTCCAGTCAGTCATATCTTTAACTTTCCTCGATCAGAATAATATACAAAACTAAATACTTCACTCTTTCTCCACAACATTTATCTGCAAAATTGTTAGCATGAGTTAGTTCACAAGAACTGAGCATGATAAGCCTCAACTCATCATAACAACATACTCTACTTAATTATTTCATAAAAAGAACTCATATTATTTTTATGAATCAATATTGCAGAACTTAAGAAGATAACAATTCTTTCTATAATATGTCAAGAGCAAGCACTTTCATGAGCTAAGAAAGAAATCAGTTTCAAACTTACGTTTCAATACAACTATTTCAGTCACTCAGAATAGCCACCTAAATTATAAGGTACTTGATAATCATAAGTGATCAAAAGACTACTCATAAGAGTATCAAGATTCCACTCATGCAATCCCATACTTGCATGCCTGGAATCATTTTTACTTATTAATTAAGTAACCATAAATATAACAAGAATCACATTCAAGCAATCTCTCAAATGTTCTTAATAGATCCAACAAGGATTTCATACACCCATAAGGTCTACTAAGGTCCATACAATAATACCAAGACATCAAGCATATTTAGTTAAAATTACAATATTAGAGTGATTAACTTCAAGGATGAGAGAGAGCATTCATGGCATCCTGCCATTTAACAAATAGGTAAAATTCGAGTAATAGGTTACATAGTCAATACATACCTCAACTTAAGCATTTATTGAACATAACAAAACTAGGAAAAGGAATATAATTCCATTTTTAGTATTGTTATCAACTAATCGGTACCAAATGACACTTAGAGCATTTCAAAACCCCTAAGGGAGTAGTTACCTGATGTAGTCTAGATAACACGATTGTTACTTAACCCAATCAACTCAACTGGACATTCCTTATCCTATGAACTTATTCATGACAAAAGCAGGTTAGTACAACTTGTCATTCCATGGTGGGTCAAGACTCCATTATAATATATTAAAATGACCTTGTATCCCATTCTACTAAACAAGGTTAGATCATACCAATTTTAATCAAACCTTCTAAGTTTAGGTAAAGAACTTAATTCCATACCTTAGTATTGTTATCAACATATCATTATCTGATAAACACAATAAGCTTTTCATGTTGTTTTTAAACGAGAGGGAGTCATGATAAACACGACTGTAATCAACCAATTAGCCCAATTGGGCATTCATTATAGCATGAATTTTCTCAAAACAAAATTCAAATGAAAGGTTTCATTACTCCACACTGAGTCAAAGACTCAATTAGAACTATGAAAAGATCTACCAACCCATTCCACTGAACAAGGTTGGAGCATACCAAATTATTCATGACACAACCCAAAGAAAACAATAAAGGACTTTTTAAAGGTCAAGAGAACTCTGTAATCCCCAAGGGAGAATGAAATACAGCTAGATAAGATTTAAGGAGAAATTCATAAGATCTTAGTTAGATAGTTAACCTGACATATCCTTATGAGGAGTATGTTACTTAAAATATTATGACCTTAAATGGGTTTCAACTGAAACTCAACACATCCTGTTTTTCAATTAAATACCAAAGTAAGGTCATCTAGTCAATCGAGCTTTTCTCTACATCAATTACTACGAAGGAGAAAATAACACCCAATTTTACAACCAAGAAGCCAGAGGCTTTCTACCGCAGATAACTTTAATCCCAGTCTTGTTTAATGACTCGAATGCAAGTATATGAAACATATTTTTAATCCAAGAAGAAGATTATCAATAAACCCAGCAAGCACATTCAAATGCGTAAGGATTTAAGAAATCAAACACAACTAAAATAACTAGCTCATACATTGAGATAAGACGTACCCAATACAAAGAACTGTTCAACACTTTTTCAACTGCAAGACCTAATGCATAAGCTTCTAGGAGAACAACTCACTTTTTAGGTTTGTTTCCTAATGGACAATAGTGTACAAGAATTATTTCAAGGGAGAGGAGGTTCTTAGTCGAAAAAACTTTACCCTCAAGCTCAACATGGTGTTGTTAGTGGAATAACCAAGATTTAAGAAAATTAGGTATTAATAGTTAATAAATTAGCTCATGAAAATCATACAAGATTTATAATAGGAGCACAACTAATTTTCCCCTGTTGCAAGAGGGATAACAAAGTATCTGGGTGCATAGTGAGGTAGATTTTTCTTTTAAGAGAAACCATCTTAGAGTATAATAAATCCTCAACACAATTACTTACCCCAAAAAGAACTGTTCGACTAAGCAAAGATGATATCTCCAACAAGACCAACACGACTCCTCAGGAATTTATTTCTTAAAATAATCAAGCCCAGTTACGTAAATTAGACGATTGCCAGGATAGGGAGATTCATCTGCCACAAAACCTCTCAAACATTGACTTCCAATATTTCACATTATCTTGCTAATTTCATAAAATCGAGAAGAAATGGTTAACCATTAAAACAAGGTTTTCTATAGTTTAATTCCTTATTGAATCGCAACATTTGAAATAAGAAATCAAAACACACAGAAGTGTCAAGCCAAAACTCAATGATGAATATAGCTACAACCCTTATTCATCCCAAGGAATACGTTGTTCAGAACAATAATAAATCACATTGGAGCCATCATTCATTAATTTATTTTCAAATAGCATTCATCTCAAATTAGAGGTAAACCATTCTCTACAGAAGTAAAAATAAGTCTATTCCACACCACTGAAATTATGAACACAAATTTCAATCAAGTAAGTTCTTTTTGTGAAATTGATAAATAGAGCAAGGGATTATGACGAGTTCGAGTGTATCATGCCTGTTACGCCTATATCTTCTTTCCTTGCAAAGATTTCACAAATCCTCAGAAAAATCCCCAAACATTTGAAATGAATTCCTTCATCCAATAGATCACAATGTTTCTATGATATTTAAAGAGTTTGGGAACTTTCATCGTCCAAGATTCAACTATTGCTTTCATCATGAAAACTCATATAAAACACATAGTTCCAATTTTCTTGAATGCAGAGCTTCTGCGAAAAACTTGCAATGGAGTGAATCGATACCAAAACTACCTTATTTTCCTCAATCCGTCTACATATTACCTGAGGGAGGTGAGAGTTTATTACACATTAAAATCCATTAATGCAGAAGTTACTTTTGAGTTTTCCGCCGAGTTTTACAAACCTGCTATCTTTAGCTTTTTTTTAAATTTAGCAAAGTCACACTTCATACCATGCAAAGCACTTGTAATTTTCGTTAACTGAAATATCCTTTCCCTAAACTCAGTTGGCAGAGATAATAAATAACACAATAAAGAATTCAGTACAGATTTATTGGTGGTGGGGTGCTAACTCACCACTTGGTTCAATTTGAAACTTTCGATTGTATAAAATACTTAAGAGGCCAAACAATACTCTATGCAATGATAATCCGATGTTCTTCTTTTTCATAACTTAAGGATACACACCATTGTATATATTTATATTATATAACCTTTCAAATAGCTAGAATAATTACCACTTCTAGCTTCTCATACAATAGGTTCTCGTGCTAGGTTAAGGACTATACCATAAGATTAGATTGTCCTTCCCTGATTACACTAGTTAATACCTCACCAATGTAGTAGTTGTTTAACTACTTCAAACTTTATATATATATTTTTCATATATATATATATAGATGTATATATACAAAGCAATTATAACATCAGTGTTGATCGAGTAATTTTCTCATGTATACTTCGTGGGAGTTGATTCCCTAAATCTCAATAATTAATTCCTTGACTGAAGACTGTAGTCATTCACCTAAGGAAATATGACCATGCTTGTATTAGCCATCAGGTGATGTAAACTATTGAATGGTTGGCTTGAAATCAATTACTAGTCAAAATAAAATCTTATTCGAGTTCCAATTTTTGGTTGTTAAGCAAACTATCTAGCTGTAAAAGCCTTAACATACATAGTTAAAAAATATTATGCTCACAATTTATTAGAGATAAATGGCAACATCATAAATCACTTTAAAGGCTTAAATTTACACCAGAGATTGCATGACATCCTACATTACAAATGACGTAATGTCACTTTAACAAAATAGTTCATCATTAAGATAAACTCGAATTAACAGGGTTAACATCAAGTTTCCATTTAATTTTTGATACACAAAAGTGCCAACAACAAAGGATAAAACCATTTGTCCTATCATTCCTTTAACCACAGTAATGAAAGTACAGGGGCATTACAGCAACCCATCTTCCTTCATTAAGGATACCCTCAACTTCCTCTTAGAGATTCAGGCCTCCATTGCACTTATCGCATAGAAACATTCATCATGGTTCAATAAATGCAAAGACATCAACAATGTGGCCAATGGATGACCAGAAACCTTGAATTTCATTTTCATTCCTCACACCGACAAGGTGGAACCTACAACCGCTCATTTCAGCAAATATCTTGGAGGAACACAAGCCTTCTCAAGAGTGCGAAGTGGAAGCCATCGAGGATCAAGATAAAATCGATTGCAATAGCTCATCCTTCTCGTATAATTCTTCTTCTTTCTTCTTCTTCCTCTTATTTCTCTCTCTTTTCTTCTCACCCAACGCTCTTTCTCATCAATGTTATATTTTTGTGTAGAGGTTTGCACTATTTAATATAACTTTAAGTGACTTTAGAAATATATTGTAAACTTTAAGTCACCTTTTTTAATAAAATGGAATTACATATTTAAATGGAATATGAGCAGTCTAAAGTCACATTAAAGTATTTGAAATGTCACCATGAAGATGAAGAGTTGGCTTCTCTTCTATAAATTGTAACAAGATCCCCATTTGAGCTTCTTCTAAAATCTTCTTAAAATTCATATTCTTCTAAGACAAACTTCTAAAAATTCTTAGATGTTGGATCTATTCTTTTTGAATTCATGAGAGAGATATCATTGTGAAGAGATCAAAGAGATATCAAATTTCTTCCATTTTCCCTACTCAACGAGTCTTCTATTTCGGTGTTATGTGTAATTTTTGCTTAAGCTTCAATAATGGAAGAAGGAGATTTAGCCTTTTTTGACTGATTATTTTAGTGGTACTCTTTTCTCATTAAACACTATTTGGTATTTTTGTTGTTATGTAGATTTTTTTCTTCTAATATCAAGTGCATGTAATAAATTTTTGGCTAATGTATGCAAGTCTCTACTTTTCTACTTGCAGGCATTAGTTTTTGTTTTTCTAACTTTCTCACTCCCTTTCCCCCTTTCCTAGAAAATTCCTCTCTTGTAGATATATGCAATATCTTTCCACGGGGGTCGATGGAGTGCCCCCGTTAGATCCTGGCTAAAAGACCACTAGGATAAAACTCACTTTTTATTTGTGCATGCACATACGATAGTGCACCACTGATTAAGTAGAGTTACTTAGACTCCCAGTGTTAGCAAGATAACCACTAATTTTTCCATGACAAATTTTCTTGCCAACATTTTTTGGTGCCCACCGTGAGGCGATTTAGTAGCATTTACACTCGAATATGACCAAAAGGTCAGAAAAATATAAAAAATTCAAAAAATTCAAAATTCAAAAAAATTAAATTTATGGAATTTGAATAGCTATATGAGCCTCATGTCTATAAACCATGGCTATTCCAAGAAATCCTCCTATTAAAAGACCTGAATTTCTCTTCCACATCCAAGAGGATATTGCTTGATTTGAGAGAAGCTATTTGGCATAACAAGAAAAGTGTCAACCACTACTTCATTGCCACAAGAATTCTTGACCTTGAAGAGGAACGTGTTGCTAAATTGGAAAGGCAAAGACAAATTCTAGCACCACAAATAAGAGCATAGATTTCCAAGCTGGTGGATAGAAGATACACCTAGAAACAAAGACAAGGAGGACAAACCGACCCCACTTTTGAAGAGATTCAAAGAAGACAAGAGCTGCTCAAAATTCAGAGGTCTCCTTTCACCAAAAAGTAGTCACATTGGGAACTGAGTTTTGTCAAACCTTTAGATGGTGAATTTCCATACTTCAAAGAGAAACTTGAATATTTCACCGATGTAGAGACCAGAGAAGAAGTTAGGGAAAGAGAAGAAAGAGTGGAAAAGGAAATAAGAGATCGACTTGAAGAAATTGAAGCAATTTAAGTAGAGGCAAACGCAAGAGTAACAAAGAGAAACCACGGCCTTGGAGAGGTTAGAAGATAGAAATATAATGGGGATCGTGATCATGAGATATGTACGGCCAATGTACCATGGGGTGGAAACACTAGCCAACACATCCTTACTTAACCACTTCATGAGCTACCAAAAGGCTCAAGAAAAAAATTTCCAAAATTTAGAGGGGATAGTTCTCAACTCCTCAAAGAACATGTAGCAACATTTATCACTGCTTATGGTGTATTGGGTGTTAAGGATGAAGATTTGAAAATCTGGATATTTTTGGATTCACTCAAAGAAAAACCTACTTTGAATTGTTCTACATGTTACCCTCGAGGTTGGTCACCTTCTAGGAAGATATTAGAAGTGCATTCGAACACGGGTTCAAGACCATGAAAACTGGCAGGGATCTCTTGTTCCAATTGGTATAAATGAAGAAAGAAACCTCTGAATCAATGAGATACTTCATTGTAAGATATAATATAGTTATATGAAGAATCCTTGAAGGTCCGGTGCCTCCTGAAAATATTTTTAAGATATTCTTCATCGCTTACTTGCCATCGCCAGTAGGTTTCTTCCTTAGAAGAACCCAACCAAGAACATTGAGGGAAGATCAAGACCATGAGATAGAAACTGAAGATGATCTAATCCTATTTGCTAAAGTGAAAGGCCCAAATGGAAAGAAAAAGGCCAAAATTCAAGCTTCATCACCATGGAACCAATGTTCCAAAAAATGGCAAATGACTTGGTTGCCTTGAAGAAACAGCTCTCTAGATCACAATGTGGAATACTCCAAGGAAACCAAATCCTCACAATAGACCAAGGATTGCTCCACCTCCTCCTTGTCTCACTCTCAAAACACCGATTCAATGTCATCTATGACATCAAATAACTAGAGGAGGAAGTGGAAATTGAATAACCTTAAGAAGATAATGCGGGGGATAATGACAACTATCTTGAGGTCAAGGAATTTGATGGTGATACACACAATTTCATAATTAAGTACATTGATGATGAAGATGATGATGATGATGATGAAGCTCCATGTTTCTCATGCATAGTTTTCACTCATGCACAACCCAAGAAAGTTGCTCCATCCTTAATGGATGTGGTAAAGGAAAAGAAGAAAGAAGATTCTCTTTCGAAGGTTCCACAACATAAAATCATCAACATAGGATCACCGCTACCACCTTGATAGGGGTCAGCTAAAGAAAAATTAAATCCACTAATTAACAAGGATCATTCTCCCATACCAAGTAAGTCCTCTATTCCTTCTCCCAGCTCAAAAGTTACTAAAAAAAATTCGCTTCAAATGTTGTTCCTACAAAAACATCCAAGGTTCTATTAAAACCTACATCCCCACCTCCCTCCAAGCCGCTTACCACACACGTGAAGTAAAATTCAACCCCTAAAGTAATAAAACCTTTGCCATATAAATATTATGTCATCCTCGTAACCTTTACATTTCCCACCATAACCCCATTCGACTTTGTTGAACATGCAAGAAAAAAAACTAAAGTCCAACTCTTAGAAATAGAATACCTACAAATACACCCCGCCCAATTTGATAGGTTTATTGATGTAGTCCGTGGTGGTAATCCTATAACCTCAGGTCCAAATTCCAAAGGCTTACCCCCCACACCATCCACATCACCTTCTCAAAACATTCTAGCCCTCATTGCCTCCAAAACTAATAAGGTTGAGCCTTTCTACTTGTCACTCCACATTAAAGGCTTCAAGCTAAACAATTTCATCATAGATTCCAGAGCCTCGAGATAATGTGATTCCTGTCAAAGTTGAAAATTCTCTAGACCTCACCTTGACCCATGAAAATGGCACCTACTATTCAATGGAATCCAAACAAGTGTCATTAATAGGAAGAATCAAAGATGCACAGGTAGCATTAATCGATTTTCCATATAAGAAGGTTATTCTAACCATCCTGGTGGCAGACATCCCAACATCCTTTGGCATGCTATTGAGTTGAAGCTTCTGTAAATACTTGGGTGGAGAAATAAAAATGGATTGGTCATCTATAACTATTCCAATGAAAGGAGAGATGAATAAGTTTCTTCTAGTAAGGAAGATGAAGTTCACAGTGCGAAGGTGTTATGATCCAAAGGCAAACATTCTCTTTCAAGATAGCAAGTTAGGAAAATACTTCCTCACATGATAATAAGATGAGAACTTGCCACTTCTTATGAAAGAGGAATAAGATCAAGTTTGGATGATGGAATTTTATGGTATTCATTCCAATGTAGGTTCGGGAGCATGCGTAGTGTTGTACTCTCCTTCCGATGAATTGTACCCATTTTCCTACAAGTTGTAATTTGATAATACAAATAACACAATGGAATATGAAGCTCTCCTCTTAGGAATGGGCGTGGAAGAAGACATGGGAATCAAGAAGATGAGATGTTGAGGTGATGCAGAGGTGATATTAAAGCAATTCCAGCAACAATATCAGGTAAAAATCCAAGACTCCGGCATTATAGAAATAGAGTATGGGATTGCATTGAATCTTTTGATGCATTTTCCATTGAAGCTATCCTAAGAGAAAAGAATGAAAATTTTGATTCTCTTGTAGTGTCAGCTTCCCTAGTGACACCTCATCCTTCTTTTGGTAAAGACAAGGTGACCATTGAAATGGTATTCAGACCTAGTGTACCGGATAATACAAATCATTGGTAGATCTTTAATGATGATAAAAAATTCTAGCATTTTTGGAACTAAGGGATAATTTCAATAACCTCTTCTTTGAAGTAAGAAAAAATCCACACCGAGAAGTGGTAGCCGAAGAAGAGAAAAAATTAATTGAAGGGATCGATGAAGAAGGAGTGATCAAATTGAAAGGAAACAAGATTCCCAAAGGTCTAGTTTCTCTAGAGGACCTCTTTGACAAACATCAAAGATTCATTTAAGAGAAAGCAAAATAATATTCTTGGTGCCCACTGATTTTGATAAAGAAAACATTGGCACCGGAAGAGCCAATGATGGTCAATATTGGAAAATGTTTCTCACTTGAGGAGAAGAGAAGATTTTTTTTCATTACTCAAGAAATATTCATATGTTTTTTCCTACTTTTATGATGAACTAAAATCCTTCTAACCAAAGGAAATGAATCACTCAATTCCTTGAAGCGGGATGCCAAGCCATTTAGGAAAAAAAAGGGCCATATAACCCAAAGATTTTTGATACCATCAAAGAGGAGGTAATGAAGATGCTTAACTCAAAGATTATCTTTCCCATCCATCATTCAACATGGGTGGGCAAAATTGTGTCACTGTGGAAGAAGAATGGTGAAATAAGAATATGTGTACATTTTCATAACTTGAACCAGGCATCACTAAAAGATAATTTTCCTCTCCCTATCATGGACCAAATTTTTCAAGCAATCACTAGATATGAAATGGTTTCATTTCTTGATGGATTCTTAGGGTATAATCAAATCAAAGTGGCGGAGGAGGATCAAACCAAGACAACCTTCACAACACTTTGGGGAAATTTTTCCTACAACAAGATGCCTTTCATCCTAATAAATGCAGGAGCTACATTTCAAAGGGTGATGGATTTTGCATTCAAATATTTAAAAAGTGCATTGTCATATGTCTTGATAATCTCATGGTGTTTTCAATGAAGAGGGGATATTATATCTATCACTTGGAACAGGTACTTGCAAGGTGTAGAAAACATGTCATATTGTTAAATCCCAAAAAGTGAATTTTTGGAGTTATGGAAGGCAAGTTACTTGGGGCACATTGCAAATAAACATGGAGCACACATTGATCCCGAGACAAGATACAATCCATTCAATCATTATCTCTACCCAAAAGAAAGAAAGGAGTTCATTCCTTCTTCGAAAAGGTGAATTTTCTCCATTGCTTTGTTCTTGAGTTTGCTGAATTGACAAAGCACATCACCACCATGATAAAACCACAGGAAAACTTCAAATGGAACAATGAATGGAAGGTAGCATTTGAAGATATCAAAAAATCCATTTCTAAGGCTCTCGACCCTTGTGTCTCCATATTTTAACAAAGATTTCATCATGTATTGTTATGCATCAGAACATACCCTCTTTTTCGTTCTTGTTCAAAATAATGATGAAGGCGTGGAAACACCTATTGCTTTCATGAGTTGTCCATTGAAAAATATGAACTAAAATACAACCAATTATAAAATCATTCCTATGTAGTGGTCAAGGATGTAAAAAAAATCAGATTTTACATACTCAACACTCATATAGTGGTGATGGTACCTGACAACGCAATCAAGTCCATATTGACACAAAATTGGATCCCGAGCTAAAAGGGAAAATTGGATTACAAAGACTCGATAATGTCACTTAAAGATTTGACCCTCCAATCTAGTAAGGGGAAATGGGTTGTGTAGATTGATTACCCGAAGATGAAACAATCAAAGTTCAAAATGGTGAAGAAAGTGTTTCTTGCTCAACTTGTTCCAAAACAATCCATAGGTTCTCTTTATCAGCACTACTGATGAGTGGTATGTTGATATTGCCTATTACTTAACGTATGGAGAATTCCCTCCTCATCTTGATTACAAGCAAAGGAGAACACTCAAGTTGAAGGAAACAAAGTTCGTAATCTAGAATCACGTACTTTACAAGAGAGGTTTGGATGGATGCTTCCTCAGATGATTAGATAAAGAGAAACAAGAAAAATTGCTTAAAGCATACCATGACCAAACATGTGGTGGAATTTTTTTGGTGATGATCACTACACACAAGATTCTCTGAGGAAGGTATTATTGGCCCACCCTCTTTGCATACACTTAGAAATGGGTTTCCAAATGTGAAGCATGCCATAATTTGTTAGGAGACCACAACTTGATGCACTACCTCTCAAGCCATTTGTTATTGAAGAACCATTTCAGCAGTGGGGACTAGATTTCATCGGTGTTCTGAATCCTCACTCGAGTGCGGGATAGACCTCTATTCTCACAAGTAATAGATTGTTTCAAAAAATGGGTGGAATCCATTTCAACCAAACAATCCAACACCAAAATAGTATGTAACTTCATTAAGGAGAATATCGTAGTATGTTTCGTAGTGCCACAGAAGATTGTAGCAGACAATTCTACTTATTTCTCTTTAAGGGAGTTGACTAAGTTTTTCTACGGATACAAAACCTATTTGTCTCATTCATTAGACTACTATTCACAAGGAAATGGATAGGCCAAATCAAGCAACAATAACATTTTAACCATCATATGTAAACTCATAGATGAAAACCAAAGGAATTGGCACAAAAGTTTGTATGATGCATTATGGGTAGACAGGATCACTCCCAAGAAGGAAATAGGTATGTCACCATTCCAACTATTGTATGGGGTCAAAGTAGAGATTCCCATCATGATTGAGATTCCAGCTCTCAAGTTGTTCCAGGTAATAGAAGATGGTCAGTATAAGGATTCCATTGACAAGATGATCCTCTTTCTTGAGAAGCTAGAAGAAAATAGACTCTGAGTGGTGGACCGTATCAAAGAACACTAATTGAAAGTAAAGAAGATTTTGAACAAGAAAGCCAAAGCAAGAGAATTAAAATTTGGAGACTTCATCCTAGTTTGGGACAACGAAGGGAACCAAAAGGTAGCCATGGAAATTTTTATTCATTATGGATCGGTCCATTCCAGTTCGCGAAGCTTACGGCGAGAATGTTTCTCTACTATCATATTTGGATGGAACGCCACTAGAATTGCCTCACAATGGGAAATACCTAAAACTATATCATCAGTGAAATTGGTTTGTCACGTGCCTTATACCATTGGTGATTTTTTGGTGTGTTTCCCTTTATTTTTGTCGTGTGTTTCCTTTCTATCATTGTGTGTGTGTTTTTCCTTCTTTGTTTTCCTTCTCTCTCGTAATTGTACATCACTCTACAAGGACAAATGGATAAGGTGCTGGTCAATTGATCATATGGTCTAAAATTGAGAATCTAAATTCCTCATGTCATGTCTTTGCTACACTCAATCCATGTCATGTCCCCAAGCTAGAGCCAGTTGTTGTCATGTAAATGTGCAACAAGGGAATTAACATATTCCGAGCATAACAATCATACCCCTGTGTTAATTTTTTCAAGTCCTATCATTCCAAGACACCCCAAGTCTATCCACCCAATCCAAATGACCTCCAAAATAATGCTATATCATCCCTGGGTGATTAAGAAAATTCCATTCATTCCCCCTAGGTGATATTAGGAGTTCATTTGTAAAGCTACAGGAAGTTATGGGAAGGGCTATCACTGGCCTTCCTAGGGCTAAAGAAACCCCACATAGTAGAGAAGAAGATCCTAAGAAGATGTGGAGGTGATTCAAAGGTATTAGGACATCATGGAGATGATTCAGGAAGATTTTGGAAGGGCTTAGAGAAGTTGGGACAATTTCGCTAGAATTAGGGTTCACATGCCTAGTCAGTGCACATGGCCAAAATAGTCGTTGAGCTTCGAAAGGTGATTCCAGGAGCTCCGGATGGAGTTAGGAGAAAAACAAAACATTTTAAGAAATATAATTCCAATCCCTAAAAGATGGTGAAATCATATTTTTCACAACACTTTGGCACATTAGGTCTGCAGGTAGTTTTTCTCAGGCATAGGTGGAGTACCAAATCAAAAACCTATTTTTCAGGGATCAAATGGAAGAATAAATACATGATACCCCCACCATTGGATTCAAAATTTCATTTCCAGTTAGGATCATATACAATTTTTATGAAAACATCCATCGGGAGCTCAAGTTATCATCGTCACAAGTTGTCCTCTTGGAGCAAGTTCGAGACTTAGCCAAATTTTAGGAGGACACGTGTCAGCTTTAGGAGCCTGGCAGGATTTTATGTCCCCAAAGTCCTTGAGGGTCAGGTACATCAACCTTGGAAAATATTTCCTACCTCCATGTGACCTCTGGAACCCCATACGACCATCAGGATTATCAATTCAGTCCCTGGGTGCAATTTGGAACTCAAATCCCTATCGATGCGGATCTCTCGCCACGTGTCACTCCAGGACCACCGTGGAGTTTGATTTCCCTCATAGGTTAGGGAAATAATACCTTTAAAAATTCGTTCATCCCTCTAGGAGAGAGTTTTGGTCACCCACATGACCCGCTTCCAGCCCCTTAGTGCTTTAAAGCTGATTTTTGAGCACTCACTCCTGTCGTCAGATCAATGCCATGTGTTAGCTTCTTTCTTACCATGGAAATTGATGTCCCTCACATCCCTTTAAGGTGAGGGAAGTTAGGGAAAAGAAAATTTTCCCAGCCCTCTCTCAGTATAATTTCAAAAATTCAAATATTTACCTCGCTTCCCAACGCTTCTAATCAAGTTTCCACTACATACACAACCATATCGCAATTCTTCCTCTGCAACCTCTTTACCATCAATCCACCATTTCTAAACATTGAACTATACCTATCATGGAAATAATATTCTTCACTCCATGAAATCATACAGGTCTCATAAGGAAGCTTGAGCAAACGAAGAAGGAGAAATGAAGAACAATGAAGAGAACAATAGAAAATTTCTTTAGCCAAAATTTTGAAGATTCGTAAAAATATTACAAACCAATGCAAAAATCAACAAACCCTATTTTTTTTGTTTATTCCTCTATTCAATAACATCAAAAAAAATACTTTCAAACTCTCCTCTCATGCTACAGAGCATGAACAATGAAAAAATATCCTTTTTGGCTCAACGAAGAAAGAAGTGGGTGTTTCGCGTAGAATGTTTCCATTCTTAGAATAGAGTTGATTCTATCTTTTCATTCTCTTGAGAAATAGATAAGGGTTAGGGCGAGGAGGAATACCTGTTGAGTGTTGGGAGGATGTGCGCGTACCGTAGAGAGAGATCAGATCGATTGTGAAGAACTCCTTTTTATCTCGGAAGGACTACTAGTTCCTAATGAAGGTACAGCTCCAAGGACTACGATGACAAAGACAAGGCTCAGGTGGGATGATTTGACAATCAAAAGTGAGCTTATCTTCTCTCCCAATGCTTGGATGAGTGTCGTTGTGCTCTGGTTACTCAGTTGCAGTCTTGGGCTCGATGTCCTTCTCTGCAAACTCTTCTCTTTCCTTCACTTGTCTCTATCTTGTCAAGTGAATTCGGATCTTTCAAATGAATTTTGATCCCTTGTTTTTGTTGGGGAAGGTCATTTATAGGGAACCGATGGTGGTTACGTAACCGATGGCAGTCGAGTAGGAACCGATGTCGGTTAAGTCAAAGTGGGCTATTTTTAGTAAAATATCCAACTTTCCCTCCTTTTCTCTTGAGGGATTAGTTGTGGGCTTGGTCAAGTCATTATTAGGTTGGTTTTGGTGCGGGTGAGGAGTAATTAGTCATGGGTGTGGATGTAGACCAAGTTATAGGTCTTAATTAGGTTAGTTTAGGGTTAGGGCTAGGTCATGATGAGGTGGCAAAATGAGGTGGCAGGTTTGGAGATGTGGATTTATTAATTATAAGGTAATTAATAAATAATTGTGTAAGGTTTAGGTGGTGAGGTTAGGTTGCGAAAATGAGATGCGGGGCACAGGGTGTCGTAAGACACAAATTTGGTGTCTACATTAGCCCCTTGTTGTCGTGTAGCTTGTCTTGTGAAGTCTGCACTGACAATAATAAGAAGTGGTTACTCCCGTTAAGGGTATAGGTAATCCCCTCAAATCTATCACAGATTGAGGTGACGTGAAATCAGGGATAGGGTTGATAAAGGGTGAATGGTGTTGAGATGATGGTAAGATGGTGGGGTAAGTTCAAGGAAGTAGACACACGTTGAAATGTAGTAGTGCGACCAGGGTACATGATTTGAAGAGCAAACAAGCAATTCATAGGCAAAGGTTGATAGTTTATCCAAACAAGGTTGATATAATCCTGGTATCCAAGGCATAGGAAGTAGCTCCAGGGGATATAATGGGTAAGGTACATGAACATTTAGGCATGTTCGGTAGTACCAAATGGTTGGTTTGGTTGAGATAAATGTCACGGTCTCGGTCTAGGAAAAGTTGGTCGATTGATCAAGTCAAGTATCCTAATCATGCTAAAAACACGAACAGGTGAGCGCGATTGAACAAAAAGCTACATGTTGGGTGGATAAAATCATAATTTGCGGGTCTTGGTCGAGGTACTTAATTGGTGTGGCCTTGGGTCGGGCCGATTGAGTGGTGAGGGCCTTGGGTCGGGCCTGATTGGTTGGGTGCGGCCTTGAGTCGGGCCGATTGATTAGTTGTGGCGGGCTTGGGTCGGGCCTGGTTGGTTGGTTGCGGCCTTGGGTTGGGCCTGGTTGGTTGGTTGTGGCCGTTGGTCGGGCCTGATTGGTTGGTTGTGGCCTTGGGTCGTCAGGTCGGGCCTGGATTGTTAGTTGTTGCGGGCTTGGGTTGGGCTGATTGGTTGGTTGGGCGGCCTTGGTCGAGCCTGATTGGTGGTTGGTTGCGGCCTGTTGGTTGGCGTTGGTCGGGCCAAATGGTTGGTTGCGGCCTTGGTCGGGCCTAATTGGTTGGTTGCGGCCTTGGGTCGGGCCAAATGGTTGGTTGCGGCCTTGGGTCGGCCGATTGGTTGGTTGCGGCCTTGGGTCGGGCCGATTGAAGTTAAAATAAGGCTAGTCAGCAAAGTCGGGGTAGGTGATGTGGGAAAAAGTGGAGATTGGTGGATAAGGGCGGGAGTTAGGTTAAGGAAGTAGGTAACCGATATCGGTTATGTGTGACCGATATCGGTTACAAGACCGATACCGGTATTCTAGGGTGCGAAATAACCGGTATCGGTTATAGGTCAAAACCTATAAAAAGAAAAATACGGCATGTCATTGTCACTTTGTGAATTTGAGCACCCAATTTTATCTTGTCTGAGGTGTGAAGTGATTGTGTTAAGTTCATGGGCTGAGTTGGCACTAGTGGAGTGGAGAAGTGAGTTATTGGTAGGCCCTAGCATCGGGAGGCGAGTTTGATTGGTGGAGGACCTGCGAGGAGATTTGGAGCCATGGCACAGCCGAGGAGCAGGAGGTGCTGGAGGAGCTGGACCACTGCCACCTATCCCACCACGATGATGTGTAGTCGTACCGGTAGGCTCTGAACCCCTACTTATGTGAAGTTAATGAATTTAACTAGGATGTGGGTTTTGGGGTAGGAATCCAAAAGTTAATAAAATAATGAAGAAATGAAGGTAAATTGTAAAATGGAGTGGGTAGGTATGTTAGGTAGGCCAAAACGGCAGGGTGGGTAAGTTTTTAGGTCTTTCTTGTGGGTAAATGGGTAGAAATAGGTAAAAAGGGGTTTTGGGGGCCGTTTTGGGTTCGGCTCTAGAATTTGACAGTGACCGATGTCGGTCACTAGGTGACCGGCATCGGTCACAGAATAGTCTATACAAATTGCCGTGTCTATAGACCGGCGTCGGTCATATGTCGACCGGCGTCGGTACATACAATGTGATTGGGGACCGATGGCGGTCGAGGGTGACCGGTACCGGTCATCATGGGTAGGAGTTAGGGTTGTGAAATTTGTGGTGTTTGTTTGTTGTAGGTGGTAGGATAGAGTTTTGTTTTTGGGGGTGAAGGGGGAGGAGGTAGAGTTGATAGGAAAGGTGATTAGGGTGGGGGGGAATTGGGTTGTTGGGGGCCGGGTCGGGTAGGATAGATTATGTGTTGTGTATGAAGTAGGAGGTGTTAAATTGGTAGGGGTATGGTTAGATGGCTAGAGTGGACCGGGGTGGTTGGTAGGGTGTGAGATAATTAAAGGGGATATCGTAGATGTATAAGGTAAGATAAGTGGGTGCAGATGTGTGTATAGAGTTGGGTTGTGGTTGGGTGGGTAAATGGGTATAGATGGTTAAGGTAGTTGTTTTTGTAAAGGGTAGGCCTGATGGAGTGGGTTGTTTTTGCAGGCACGCCAGCAGCTGACGATGCGGGATCGATGCCACCTCTATTGGGGCGGATGCGGCCACATGTGACTGCAGCGCAGTGGGCCGTCATGCGAGAGGTTGGACTCGGTGGAGTCCAAAGGTATAGGGCTATGGATAGGGACCACAGCCTGATGGTTTCCCTCATCGAGAGATGGGATCCGCAACCAATGTCTTCCATCTCCCTACTGGAGAGATGACTATCACATTAGAGGATGTGTATCACATCCTGAGACTACCGATCATAGGTGAGGCAGTGTTCCAGGTGGATGCGGAGACAGTGATGGACAACATCCTGCAGGTATTCGGGGATGCAGCCCCATTGATTACATATCACAGCGCGAGCATTGGCTACGGCGATATGTATCGCGCACACCGACAGGAGACACGGCTTGCCATGTTGATGATGATTGGTATCACCTGCTTCACCCTCCCGGACTCAGAGGGAGGCCACTTCCCACGGGCTTTGATGGGAGTATTGCATGAGATGGTGGAGGAGCATACCTGCTATGCCTGGGCACCAGTGTATCTGGTGTAATTATATAGAGAGCTCTGGGGTTATCACCGTATGAGGTGATTTGGTATATGTTCGACATTTTTGTTACACTGCTGGGCCTACGAGCATATCATCTATATATGACCAGTAGGGTTGCCCCAGCAGCCAGGGCCACAGGTAGTTTACAGATATGGATTTCAGAGGTGGTTGGGGGTCGTGGGCCAGCCACGAGCAGTGATCGCAGGACGAGATGTGACATTTTACAGGCGTATGTTAGAGGGCCTGACGGCACTAGATATTATATGGAGGCCGTACAGAGGCCATCAGCCCGAGGAGGAGCCCGAGCGTAGCTACGATGGATCTAGTATATCTTCTAGATAGCTGGACGGAGACCCGGGGAGTATGAGCGGATACCCCTAGAGAGGGTACGACGTCAGTTGGGCTTACGACAGGATGAGCCACCTCCCTTCTCACAGTATCGGAGGGAGGATGTAGAGGCACCATTACCTGCACCACAGCCATTTGACCCAGTCTGGGTAGCAGAGAGACCGGCTGATGATACAGTGGATGATGCCGGAGTGACAGGTGCATTTTTGGTGTGGTGGGGGCTAGAGGGCAGCCATGAGAGCACAACCCCACTGACCAGCCAGATTTGGTGGCTGTGATAGCGGAGAGGGACCATCTCTTGGGCTAGGTGTAGCTATTACAAGGGCAGCTTGCTGCTGCACAGCATAGATTAGGGTGCTTATAGGGGTTAGCCCAGCACAGTACAAGCACGAGCACAGCATGCCGTAGGCACGCACACACAGGCACGAGCACGGCACGAGCACAGCACCACCTCGAGCACGGCGCAGTGCGTATAGGCACCGCCACAGCACACGAGGTGTACCTACGGAGTCGGGGCCACTTCTATTAGGAGCCGGGGGACCAGCCCCACCAGCCATGGTGGCACGGGCCCGCTATATGGAGGCGAGAGTGGAGGCCCGGTATTATCAGGACGTGCTAGATGGTACCGGGCCGACTATCAGCCATATGTAGCGCACAGAGCCGAGACGTCCCAGTCACAGGTCACAGGGGGCCACAGCCACAATCGGTGGCTCCGTGACGGGTAGGAGGCGAGAGCCGGCACAGGGGCCAGCGGGGGGACGGGCAGAGGGTGGTGGAGAGAGCTGAGACATCCTAGGAGTGGATATGGGTTTTTGTTATTGGATATAGACACCGGTCTATGAACCGAGTATATATATAGAGGCCTGCGTGCCCACATAGGATTTATTTATTCATTTTTGTTGTATATACGGCTGCGAGCCGAGTACATTTTGTATAGTTGATACTGGCCTGCGAGCCGAGTATATTTTTGACATGAGAGACCGGCCTGCGAGCCGAGTCGAGATTTTGATAGAGACAGCGGCCTGCGTGCCGGCTTTGTATTTTTAGATCACAGAGGCCCCATACAGGGCAGTTTGTATATTTTGACATTGAGTTGATGATGATATATATAGATGAGTTTGATCCACATGGTGTGTAAATTTTTTTGATTTGATGCATATATTAGAATGTCTCATGTGTTTTGTCGATGGTATTGAAATTTAATGTATATAGATGATGTTGATGAAATTTTGATGATATGTATATGTGTTGATGGTATTCTGATGATAAATATTGATAACGATGTCGTTATGCAGGGAAAAGAGGCGGGTGCCACCAAAAATTTACAAAAAACAAAGAAAAGGCCTAGGTTTAAGCAAAAGGAGACATGTGACCGATATCGGTTAGCTAACCGATGTCGGTAGCTATATGACCGATACTGGTTAGGTAACCGATATCGGTTATGCCAAAATGAGTTTTTCTAAAAATAGAAAAGCTTGGGAGGTAACTTAAGTTCGTATTTTTAGAGTCATGCAACAAGTTAAATACGAGAATGCGACGCTGTTGACGACTTATACAGGTAATTGCATGGGAGAATTGAGTGATAAGGAGGAAAGAGACAGGTAAAGTGATTGTGGGCTGAGATTAAGAAGGCAGAAAGGCAAGTTATATTGAAGAGGGTGGTGAACATGGCTGAACAAGGAGAAGCATCTAGCGGGTAGAGACGAGAGGGAAGACAGGTTCCACCTCAAGCTGCTGCATCCCAAGAGGTAAAATTTTTGGTTGGAATTCAACTCTTGCATGTTTTATGAATAGGATGAGAGAAGGTAAGTGGGTAGAGATGAAAAAGAAAAGGTGATAGGCAAGGGTTTGGGATGGGGTGAGTGTTATGGGGTAGGTAAGCAGGGGTTTGGGTATGTTTGTAGGTACAGAGAGGGGTAAACGAGCAAATAATTATCATAGGTGTTGTTTTTAAGCAGGCTGTATAGAATTGACAGTGACCGATATCATTTAGAGATAACCGGTATCGGTTAGATAACTAGTATCGGTTATCTATAACCGATATCGATTATTGTATGCAATTCCAGAATGTGATAAAAAACACTTGGGGATTTGATTTATTGAATTGTTGTTTGTTGATTTGATGTATGCAGGCAGAGGCAGGGTTGAGGATGAATGATAGGGTGCCAGCTTTGTTGTCACGAGTCCGAGTGGATGTAACACCAGCTGAGTGGGCATTGATAAACCATGTGGGGTTAAGTGGAATCCACTATTATTCACGAATCACACAATCATGCTATGTTGCAGGCGTTGATTGAGAGATGGAATCCAGAAAAGAATACCTTCTATCTGCCAACAGGGGAGATGACAGTGACGTTGGAAGATGTGTTTCAAATTTTGAGGCTCCCAATTATAGGAAGACCAGTGTATCAGGCAGGGCCTAACACAGCGCGGGAGTGATAACAACAGTATTTGGTCCAGCTGCACGAGAATTGACACAACGAGGTTTGACATTCACTTATGGTATAATGTTTGCAGCACACCCTGAGGCAACAAGGTTGGCAGTGGTATTAATGATAGCGGTGGGGTATTATGCATTACCGAGGGTGGATGGGGGAAGATTTCCAAAAGCATTGATGTGTATTATTTGGGAAATGATAGAAAGGAGCGTGACTTTCGCATGGGCACCCGCATATCTGGCGGAGCTATACAGGGGTTTATGGGCCTGCAGGTGAAATCACAAGACTACACTGGATTGTGCATACTTATTACATTGTTGGGCCTATGAGCACATTGTTTGTGTGTGACCAATAGGCCGACCCATCCAGTCAGGAGAGACAGGAGTGCAGAGGTTGGGATTCAGGCGATGGGTCCAGACAGAGCAAGAGGCGAGATTCGAGGCCGTGACATATGATGTCGAGTATTATAGGTAGATGTGGGAGATGGTGACGATTGCGATATCCATTTGGAGGCCTTACGGGAACTATATGGTGACGGAGAACATAGCTGAGGATTTGAGGGGTGTAGAGCGATTAAGGTGGATCGCGGGACACAGGCCAGGTGAGTACGAGAGGATTCCTCTAGATCGCGTGTGGTGACAATTTGGATTTGTTCAAGATATACCCATGGCTTATAGACCATACATGAGGATCGACGCCGAGGCATCATTCTCACCTCCCCGGCCGACACCTCCAGAAGGACCAGAAGAGACAGCCGATCGCAGGGTAATGGATGCAGGAGTGACAAAGGCTTATAGATTATGGTGGGTAGCAGAGCTGAGGTTCACGTGAGAGGGCCGATCATCTTGACATAGCTGTGATTACAGTGGAGAGAGATCACTGCAGGGTTTAGTTCACCAGCTTCAAACGCAGGTGAATGAGACAACATGATTGTTAGCGGTTGCGTAGTCACGAGTGGAGAGACTAGAGGTGAGATTCCTCCACGCGAGAGGGCGTATTCATATGTTACAAGAGAGATTGGTGGATCAGTGGGAGGAACCAATAGCAGTGGCACCTTTGAGGATGGAGAGGCCAGGTGAGCGGCGTCGATGATCATGATCATCACCTAGTTCGGGATGAGGCGCAAGGGTCTAAGTGAATTTCATAGGGGTAGAAGAATAAATAAGGATGCCGACCTGCACGTCGATGATAGAGAAGATGTATTTGTTTAACATCTAAATAAAAATGAATATGTATGTTGATTTGAGTTATGATAATAATAAGAATGTTTGTGTTTTGAATGTTTTGAATTGATAAAGGACCAAGGTGAGTGTTATCAATATAAATATGTGAAATCATTTATATTTTAACAACACATGATAGGTTATGGTAGGGGATGGTCGAGCTAACCTTTGGAGACCCCATGTCTCCTAAGTGCTAGCCTACATAGCCCATTGCACAAAGCAAGGAGGGGCCTCAGACCGATGTAGTTCTCCCTTAGGACCAGGGAGAGGTGAATTCAGGTAATTTGGTTGTGGTTAGGCAATTTGTTGGTTGGTAAAAATATTGATATTGGTAGGGTAATGTTGTTGGTGTTGGTAAGGTATTGGCGGTATTGGTGTAGGTATAGGTGAAGCGAAGGTTAGCTTACCCAAGTATTAGGAAACGTGTCCTGATTAAGGTCAACACATAATCCTAGATTCGGGTAAAAGAGGGAAAAGTGTCCCATAGTTGGAAAGAGCTAAACAAACCACGTATTATCGGAGGATGAACTTGAATCCCTAGGTACCTTGCATAGGCGAGAAGTCGATAGGTGAAAAGAGTTGTATAATCACAATATATCGGATATACGTCACGTCCCTTGAGTTTTGTTGTTTTGAAGAATGGTGAGATGAGGTAGATGGTATAGTTGGGCGCGATCGAAACTTGTTATAAGGTGATTATTCTAACGAAAGAGAACCAAACCTAAATAGACAAGTCCATGACTCAAAAGTGCTTTTGAATGCTTATTATTATTATTATTATTATTTTTTTTATTTTTATTTTTAATATAGACTGATCGATGCGGGAAGTCTATATGGGATATGCATTTTGTTGTTCTTGAGCTCTTCATGAAGCTGATCAATGCGAGAAGCTTCTGATAGAGGCTGACTTTGTATATAGCTGTCCTTGAGGAGCGGTCTATTTATAGTAGCGAGATGTGGCTTTTGTGTATAGTTTCCTTCGAGGGAGTAGTCTATGTATAACTTTGAGGTCTAGATGTCATTTGGCATGAAGCATCTAGTTTTGTAGGAAGTTTGACTCAAGAATATCCCATAATTGTATAATTGAGAATGTGTTATTTTGATACTTTTAAGTCATGGACCAGACTAAAAAGGGGAAGGCATCTTTAAGAGGAGATGATGACCAAACCATGTGAGCGTGATTCTATTTTGAGATGCATGAAACAAGGTGTATGAGGTGGTAAATGAGCTCAAGGGACGAGCGCAAGGTAGATAAGAAGTGATATAATACTAAATTCAACAGTAGAATGGTCGAAGATGCAAGGCATTAAGGGGTTCAGGCTCAGGTTTACCATTGAGTGAAGCTAAATGGTAAGTGCCTGATCCGTAAGTGTGAGTGATAATGTAAGGCCCAATCCAATTTGGAGCAAATTTTCCACGCTTGCTCTTTTCTAGTTTGGTTACATGTTGATTCTCTTTGAGGACAAGATCACCAATCTTAAAGGTACGCTCATGAATTCACTTATCATAAGCACGCTTGATGCACTTTTGATAGATTTGAAGGTGGTCAAGAGCTATAAGATGACGCTCGTCAAGAAGCTCCAATTGGGCTAACCGCTCTTGGCGGAAATCATCATTGGTGAGAATATCCTGGAGAGATATTCTTAGGGAGGGTATTTGTATTTCGAGAGGCAAGACAGCCTCGGTACCATATACCAAAGAAAATGGTGTGGCATTAGTGGAGGTATGAATACTGGTACGATAAGCCCAAAGGGCAAAGGGGATGTGATCAGGCCAATTTTTCCCAGAATCGTTAATGAATTTCATGAGAATTTTGGTCAGGGTTTTGTTAGAAGATTCGGCTTGACCATTTGCTTGTGGATAGTAAGGTGATGAGAAGCTAAGTTTGATACCAAAGTTGTCACAAAGGTCTTGTAACAACTTATTTTTGAAAGATTTTCCATTATCATTATCAGGCGATGAGGAACACCAAAACGATAGATAATGTGATGGTTAATGAACTCTACGATTTTTTCTTTTTTGGTTGAAATGAGTGGAATGGCCTCCACCCATTTAGTGTAATATTCGAGGTTTTGTGATTATCCAATGGTGACGTTGCGAAGAGGGCGGGTGAATCTCACCAATAAGGTCTAAACCCCATTGTGAGAAAGGCCAAAGATCTCGTGCGACCTGTAGCGGATGGCTAGGAGTATGTTGAAGGTTGGCATGTTGTTGACACATAACACAACACTTAACATATTCGTAGCAGTCGTTATTAAGAGTAGGCCAATAATAGCCTAGGCGAAGGATCCATTTGGCCACGGCAAGGCCACTAAAATGTCCACCACAAATTCCATCATGGACTTGTTGGATGGTATAGGTGACCTCCGCGCCGGTTAGACATCGAAGGAGGATGCCATCAAAGCCACGTTTATAGAGGAGTCCCCCCATGATGACATAATGAGAAACACTTTTAAGAAAAGCACGTTTTCCATTACTAGTAAGGTCAGGTGGGAGAACAGAGGTTGTAAGGTAGTCGTGAAATTGGTGATACCAGGTATCCTGCGAATTAGCAGATACATTATTTACCATACAAACATCCGGGACTGAGTAAGATGGGGCAAAGAGTTGTTGGACCAAGACAAATATGTCAGAGTCAGTTGGTGAGGCAGGAATTTGTGAGGCCAAGCAAGCCATAGTATCCGTAAATTTATTAGTTGAGCGGGGAATGGTTTGGATAGAATAATGAGTAAATAAGGTCAAAAGTGAGTCCACGTAATGTTTGTACTTTTGAAGTTCCTCATTTTTACATTGGTAGATGCCCATAACTTGATTGACTACCAGTTGAGAGTCACCAAAAATGTTAATAGACTTTACACCTAAGTGTAACACAACCTGGAGACCCAAAACAAGGGCCTCGTATTCCATTGTATTATTAGTGCAGGGGAAATCGAGCCAGAATGAAAGAGGCATAGGTTCAACGTCAAGAGGAATGAGAACAACACCGGCCCCTCCACCACACTGGCATTTGGATCCATCGAAGAAGAGGGTCATTGGATACGACTCCTCACTGAGTGAAAGAGTGGCGATGAGTTCGTCAGGGAAAGTAAAATTGGTAAATTGTTCCCCGGTAAAGGGGCTTCCACGAGTTGGTCTCATGATAGTTTGTCCTTTGACTAATTTTTGGTGTACAAACTCAAGGTCGAGGTCGGCGAGGAGCATAAGCCATCGGGTGATGCGTTGGTTTAGATGAGGTTTGGCGTACATATAATGGATGGGGTCCGCGTTGGTGATGACAAAAGTTTTGTGATTCAGGAGGTAATGTCGAGTTTGGTTGCCACGAATGATAGGGCTAGGCACAACTTTTCTACATGTGTATACCTAGTCTCGTAATCCACAAGAGTATGACTTATGTAATAAATGGCTTGTTCTCGATGCTCGGAGTCACGATGTGTGAGCATGGCTCCTACAACATGGTCGGTGGCAGAAAGGTAAAGGTAGAAAGGGCGATCGTCCTGAGGTGGGATAAGCACGGGTGGCTGCAAGAGATAGGCTTTAAGAGCCTCAAAGGCTTGGTGGCACTCTTCGCTCCATTGAAAGACAATGTCCTTTTTAAGGAGATGATGAAAAGGTTGACATCGATCCGAGAGTTGTGAAATGAAACGCCGGATAGATTGGAGTTTTCCTGCATAAACTACGTAATTGTTTGAGGTTAGTGGGTGGGGGCATTTCTAGGATAGCTTTGAATTTAGCTGGATCGACCTCGATGCCACACAAAGAGACAATAAAACCAAGGAGTTTTCCTGAAAGGACACCAAAGACACATTTCTTTGGTTGAAGATGAACATAGTATTGTAACAGGTGATCGAAAATAATGGTTAAAACATCGAGATGTTCACTGCGATGTTTAGATTTGCCAAGAAGATCATCGACATAATCCTCAAGGATAGTGTGCATAATGTCATGAAAAATGTAATTCATAGCCCACTGATAGGTTGTGCCCATCATTATTAAGCCAAACGGCATGACACGATAGCAGAAGGTTCCCCAAGGAGTTATGAAGGTGGTTTTATGTTGATCGGTGGGGCTACCAAAATTTGATTGTATCCCGAGAAGCCATCCATGAGAGAAAGCATCTCATGGCCCACAGTGAGATCAACAAGTTGATCAATACTAGGTAGGGGGAAGTCATCCTTTGGGCAAGTGAGGTTAAGGTCCCGAGAAATCTGTACATATCCAAAGTCCCCCATTGCTTTAGTGACAGGTATGATGTTAGAAATCCATTGAGGATAGTCAATAGGTAAGATGAAGGAAATAGAAAGGAGTCATTGAAGCTCTTCTTTGACCAAGAGAGCAATGCGTGGATGCATTTTTCTCAGTTTCTATTTAACTGGTTTGGAGTCGGGTTTCAGAGTAATGTTATGGACAGCGATGTCAGGATCAATTCCTGGCATGTCAGCGTAGGACCAAGCGAAAGCTTGGTTGCGGGCATGGAGGAAGGTAGTGAAGGCAGTTTGTTCTGATGCGTTAAGAGATTGTCCGATCTTCACAATGTGAGGATCATCCTCTGTGTGGATGTTGATTTCTATAGTCGACTCATTCAACATGGTTTGAGTTTCAGATGGTAAGGCGCGTTGAATATAAGAGTCATCCGCACCAAGATAAGTGAGGATGGAGTCATCATCCTGGCACTCAACAACATTAATTGAAGGCGAGTCTTCTTCAATCATGTCTGGATATAGAAGGGGAAAAGAAGATGGGTCTTCATTATCACGTTGATAAGTGAGAGGACCCAGGAAGATAGCGTTTACAAAAAAAAAAAAAGTTAGGAGGGATAGATTCCGGGTCTATCGACTCTGTGGGTGACGATGGCAAAATGGGTGATGATGGTTCAGAAAGGGTGACTTCGTCATCTTCCTGGATACAATGGATATGTAGTTTCTTTGGTGTAGGTGGTTCAGAGAATCCAAGACCACGATGATCTTTGTGTTTGCGTGTAGTCACGGGAATGATCGTATGTCGGCCTTGTTCATAAAGACCGAAACCGAAGCCCTTCCAAGCACAACGCGTCAGGAAGGTGAGGGCGAAATGACGATTAGTTAGATATTGAAAATCAGATTGGAAGGGAACCACACTAAGGGGAGGTTCAGGGGTGACAGAGGATGCGTCGACACCCCCATACGTTAGGTTGGTGTGGCAATTAGGTGGTCCATAGGAGATTACTTCCCCCACACGACGGTCGTAGGTAGGATGCGCATGTAACTATCCATGTACTCCTGTGGGGTATGGAAAGTGCTAACATTATATAGGTGATACTCCCCCAGTGTAAGGCATTGAAAAACATCTACCAAGGGATCTGAGGTTGGGATGTTGTCCACTGGGAAGGAAGTGGTATTTGCGGTGGTGGTTTCATTGGTTGAATGTGTAGGTGCGGTCGAGGTGGATGGTTGAGGTGTGGTCGAAGTAGATGGTTGGGTTGGATGAATGGGTGCCTTGACTGGTACAAGCACATCATTAGGGTGATATAACATATTGCAGGTTTTGAAGGGGGGAGCGTCAGCTTTTACGGTGTAGGACTTCCCCTCATACTCAAATTTTATGCATCTATGTAAGGTGGAGGGAACGCATCCCATAGCCCGGATCCAAGGGCGGCCTAACAACATGTTGTATTGGAATTCTCCCTCAAGGACATAGAAGAGTTTGGGTAAGGTACGTGGCCCTACATGAATGTTAAGGATCACGGTGCCTAAAGTAGAAGTAATAGCATCATTGAATGAACGCAACATGGTGGGGTTGGCACACATGCAGCTAGAAGGGATATTCATTTGTTGGAAGGCTTTGGAAGAGATGATGTTTAGGCTAGCGCCCCGTCAATCATAACACGACGTACTCGGATGTCCCAGGACGTAAGCCGAGATGAAAAGAGCGGGGTCAGGATCTTCTACACCAAAGTCGACAATTTCGTCTTCGGAGAAACTGACAGCAGCGGCTTGTTGTACAGGGACAAAAGTGGTAGATTGTTTGGTGAGAGAAGCAACGTGGTTGGGTGTTAAGATGGAGGCAACGGGCAAGGTTTCATTAGGTAGGACCTCTATCCCTTGGAGGATCTCAATGAGAGCTTGTCGATGAGATTCAGAGGTTTGAATGAGATCATACAGTGTCATTTTTATAGGTGATTGGTGAAGCTGTTTGATCATGGTACGGTGGGCAACTCCATCAGAGACGGGGTAGGTAGGTCCACAAATAACCACTTTAGGTGGTGGTGCGATCGGGATGGCGGACGGAGAAAGAGAGGCCGCAGGAGTGCTTTCTTTAGCTTTCCCATTGTTTTTCTACCCTCGAGTAGCAATACTAATCATGTTGATCTCGTGAACACGAGAGGAGGAAGATGGTAGGGATAAGTCATTGTCTTCGAGAGGTGGGGTTGTAATAATGATAGATCTTGGTGAGGTGGGGACAGGTGGTATAGGAGAGGGGATTGAAGCTAAAGGTTTCTCCCTTTGTAAGTTGTCTTTCTTAACCTTTCTATCCGAGAGAGGTGACTGACGAAGGATGGCTTTCAAAGCTTTGCATCCCTCTACATCATGTCCTGGTGTGCGGTGGTAAGCACAGATTTTAGACTCATCATAACCTATAGGTCGAGGTTTAGATGGATCATAGGGTCTAAGTGGGGGTAGGTAAATGGTCGCATTCTCCACCAACATATCAAGGATCTTGGCGTAAGATCCTTTGAGCGGTCAAAGTCAGAGGAAGATGAGGCTATTGATTGGGTGGGTTTTGGTAATGGTTGGGTATGGTTGGTTCGTACGGGTGGTGGTTTAGACAAGGGGTTTTGATAATTGGATTTAACTAAACGTGGCTTCTTCGGCACAGAAGTCATGTTTAGCTGGTTAGATGAGGAGGCCACAGATGACGTGGTGGTAGGAAACAACCACGGAGAAAGAGGAGTGACAACAAACAAATCCTTTGATGATGGAGTTTGTTTAGGGTTGATAGGTGGACAGATACTTGGGGTGATGGTGTTGATACACCCATGGATCTTTGTATGGGTGCAGAAGGTGCAGGTCATTTTAAAGAAAATGCAGGAGGTATGATGTATTGAGGCAAGGTGGAGGGGTGAGGTCCCAATATAGAAGGTAGGTGTGACGGCGAGGGTTTTAGTTGTGACAGAGGCATAGATTGGACTTGAGGGGATTGGGTTTGTCTCCTAGGTGGATGGATGGCTTTATTTTTGGATAAATCTAACCATTTAGGTGGGTGTGTTAGGCTAGGTATTGGTGAAGTCCCAAGCGTAGGGGAAGGTTTGGTTAGGTTAATAGAGGTGGATGAGGTATTCGGTAGAGATGAGAGGGGTGAAGATGAGGACATAGGCATTTTGAGCTTTTGTAAACACCTCGGGTATATGGTAGAGGTGTCTGGATCGGTCATCTGCATTTGAGTAGAGCATGGTGTACTCAAACGCTCCCATAGGACTCACCTATCTTCTGAGGGATGACAATATTCACGTGTGAAGAAGAAATTTTGTATGGAAGAGAGGTGGGTTGTGATTCCGGTCCACTGTGGGTGTGATACAGGGGGTAAATGAGGCACTGTATCAATGGGTGTTAAGAGGTCAATCGGTCACTGAAAAGATTTAGGCGATGAAGAACTAATAGGTAGGAGAGCATGTTTGAGGGGATCCGTCATGATTAAGGAGTTTGGTGATGTCGGTTCGAGAGGTTTCTCTTCTAAGGATGACAGAAATAGTGGCGAGCCTTCTTCTTTTACAGCAAGAGTGACGGAAGGAGATGTTTGGGAAATAGATAAGTTAGATAACATCCACTCACAATCTTGCAGGGATGTGGTGTAAGAAGACTCATTCGTGAGAAGAGAACTCTGGTGGTTAATTCCTTTATGGGTAAAGGAATGGCAAGGTTATCATCTTGTCTTGATGGTGGTGAAGTGGGTGCGGATCCCTGCGTTAGTGATGAGGCTTGATTCAGAATTTCCTCGATAGAAGCTTTTGGTTGGGAGTCAAAAACTACATGGATTTCATGAACACTCTCCTCGGCTAAGATATCTTGGTTTACGTTACTGTTAGATGAGTGGTTTGGGAATGGTTTGTTGAAGATTTTCAAATTTTGGTTAGCAGGGGCATTAGGATTATCGAGGGTTATATCCCCTACATCAACCATTTCCTGCACTATGTTTTTCAACATCTTGCAGTTTTCGTGACTGTGTCCCTTCACGCGGTGGAAGTTACAGAAGTCATTTTCTTTGTACCAAGAAGGTATAGCATGGGTGGAATCAAACCCGGAATGAGGTTTAACAGGAGGCAAGGTGATAGCTCCTGCTTTGAGCAATTTTTCCAAGATCACACCATAAGTTTCTCCCAAGGGAGTGTAATTGATGGGCTCGGCTTTATACTTATAGGTGGTTTTTGGCGGGTACTAGACGGTGCTTGGGATTTGACCATCACCACGTGTACAACTCCTTTTGATTTCGAAGCAGTCGATGCGTGAGAATTGGTGGTGTTGGGTTTGTTGGTGGAGTCTTGGGTTCGGAAATTGGGGTTTTTGTTGCGCAACCTCAATTTCTCCTCCTCTAAGGCTCGAATTTCTAGTTTTCGAGCCATAGTAAAGGCCTCATCAAAGGTGCGGAAAGTTTGAATTTGGAGGGTGGGAGAAATGTGCTTAGCGCAGGCCCGCGTAAAGAGTTCGATGAGTTCGGCCTGAGGTAAGGCATAAGTAAGTTGGTTGATGAGGCCCCGCCATCGTCCAACAAAATCTGCGATAGATTCGTCTTCAAATTTTCGGATGGCATAGAGGTCGGTGATGGATACTTTCTTGGCAATATTGATGGAGAAATGATCCAAGAAAGATTGGGCTAATTGGTTAAAGGAGAAGATTGAGTGCTGGGTTAAAGCACTGTACCACTCAAAGTGGGTCTTGATAAGGACATGGGGAAGGTACAAAGTAGTAAGGCATCGTCGTGGGCAATCAGGTAGCAGGCATGTCTAAACGATCGTAAGTGTTGTTGAGGGTCCTCCTTACTATTAAAGCGAGTGAATTTTGGTAATTCCCATTGAGGAGGATATGAATGAAGGGGGACAGAAGGATGAATAGGCTCCCAACAAACTTGCTCGTATGTCAAGGTGTTACGGCTTCCTGAAATAGAAGCCTCAAGATTTTGCATCTTGTCCATCATCTGTTTGATTAGATCATTGGTTGGGTTAGATGATGGTGCCATTGTTGTAAATGGAGGAGGATAAAAGCCACTACTAGACAAAGGTGGGGTTAAATATTGATAAGGTATTGATGACGAATGTGTTGAGGTGACCGAATAAGGGTGTCCTATATAAGATGTTGAGGTCACCGGATAAGTTTGTGGAAATGAAAAGGTGGGCGGAGCTTGAGAAGGAAAGCTCGTGTGGATAGGTGGCAGAGAGCAAGTTATGAAAGGGGCAGTGGATGGTAGTGATATGTGGGGCCCTAGATTAACCAAAGAAAAGCCAATCGATGCAGTATGAACCCCCGAAGCCTCTAAGTTGGGAGATGGGGCTAAGGATGAAGAAGGTAAGGTGGAGTTATTAGGTGGGGAAGGAGCTAAGTGAGCAGCTATACTAATGGGCATACCAACGAGAAGTTGACCGTCGGGTGTACGGTCAGGGGTATGAGACAAATAATATTATACGGCACTAGGATTAGCATCCAAAAATTTGGCAAATTCCTTATCTCCTACAGGGATCTTGGGAACATCACTGGTGTCCGTAGGATTCCCCATAGGATGTGAAGGGGGTGATTCAGGAAAAGGCACGGAACAGGCATGTGAAACCATGGTTGTGGCTTGTTTCCAAGTGATAACAACCATGGACAAGAGTACACAACAGGGATTCAATCTATCAGGAATAGAAACAACAACAAAATGTTGGAATTGGTAGGTTGTTGGTTTGTCGGGAACTGTGAAAGATAGTAACCGATATCGGTCGATAACCGATGTCGGTCGATCAGTATCCTGTATCCGCGTCGGTCAGATTAACGATGTCGTCGGTAGAATAGGACCGGTGTCGGTCACTGTGAAAGCAAAGAGAAGATGTAAGAAGCTGCTGATTTGGGGTTAACAATGCTTAGTATACCCACCAAACTATTCTGAAGTGATCACTGATACAGGGTATGACAGAGAAACAGAACTAAAAAACAAGCAAGATGCACAAGCAAATTAAGAGACTAACCCTAGGATTAGTTTTAATTATTGTGGGCTTATGCCTTAGATGCAAGATGATGTCAATCCTAAACAAAAGACCTAAGGGAGATGTCAAGTTTGTTTTGGCTTATAAGGTTACCTCAATCGGGCGGAGGAATACCGCGAAAAAGGGGGATGTTTGAGCTGTTGTGTTGATTATGATGTGATTTGGTATGTGTTGTGTAGTGAAAGTAAGATTAATTTCTTGTCAATACCATGGATATCACCCCCACGTGTACGACCTGTTACTTAATCTACGTTCACTAGAATTAAAAATAGCAAGCAAGAATGTGATGCACATGTTTTAAACCCAAATTGAAAATGATATTCGATGAAGCAAAGAAGATGACTTTCACTAATGCAAAGATGAGGAAGAAAGACAAATTCTTTTACCAAAATGACAAAATATCTTGTGAATATTTAGAAGAAGAAAATAGCAAGTATGCTCCTTATATGAAAGCAAGCAAGAATGAAAGAAACCCGAGAAAGGGTCCCACTGGGCATGCCAAAATGTTTCACGTAGAATGTTTCCATTCTTAGAATAGAGTTGCTTCTATCTTTTCATTCTCTTGAGAAACAGATAAGGGTTAGGGCTAGGAGGAATACCTGTTGAGTGTTGGGAGGGTGTGCGTGTACCGTAGAGAGAGATCAGATTGATTGCGAAGAACTCCTTTTTGTCTGGGAAGGACTACTAGTTCCTGATGAAGGTACAGCTCCAAGGACTGTGATGACGAAGACAAGGCTCAGGTGGGATGATCCGACAATCAAAAGTGAGCTTATCTTCTCTCCCAATGCTTGGATGAGTGTCGTTGTGCTCTGGTTACTCAGTTGTAGTCTTGGGCTCGATGTCCTTCTCTGCAAACTCTTCTCTTTCCTTCACTTGTCTCTGTCTTGCCAAGTGAATTCCGGATCTTTCAAATGAATTTTGATCCCTTGTTTTTGGTTGGGGAAGGTCATTTACAGGGAACCGATGGCGGTTACATAACCGACGGTATGGTCGAGTAGGAACCGATGTCGGTTAAGTCAAAGTGGGCTATTTTTAGTAAAATAGCCAACTTTCCCTCCTTTTCTCCCGAGGGATTAGTTGTGGGCTTGGTCAAGTCATTATTAGGTTGGTTTTGGTGCGATTTCTCGTCAAACTGGTTTGTCGATTGAAGTAAAATTTCACGTGAAGCACTAGAAGAAAAACCCACATCAAAATATATTTTTTTACAAATGGAGGAGAAAACCAGACCTATAATTTTGAGTTCCATTAATGGATATCGCATCCAGAAGCACTACCAAGTCTAAAATTTGAAATTTTAAAATCTCTTGGACTATTAAGCAGACAGGTCTAAAATTTTAGAGGGGTAATATTGGGGAAAAACACATATAAAAAAAAATTTCCACGTCAATATGACCTCCGAATCCCACTTTCTAAAAATAGTAGGTTTTTACATAGGGGACTACTATTTTGGGGAAAGTCAGCAAAAGAAGAACTTGCAAAGGAGACAGAGACATTAGAGGTGCAATCGTAGCCGAGAACTCATCGTAACAGTACATTATTGGCACTTATTGAAAATAGTAAGTGGTCCCACGGACACCTACTAAAAATTGAAAGTTGATCCGAAAGAGCGAGGAACAAAGGGGGAAAAGGGAATCGGGTGCAACATCCAAATTGAGGTTCGAGGAAGTTAATTTTTATACTTACTAAAAATAGAAAGTTTTTATTTTAGGTAAAAATGAAGAAGAAGTGGACAAAATAGAAATTGGCACAACCCTTTTCCTACAAGTATGAGATAGAAGACAACGATGCCTTATAAATGGACCTAAATGACTCCTGAGAACTTGCATTACAGCTAGATACTAACATAATATTAAAGATCAAATATTCGCTAGTGGCTTATTTGCTTTGCCACAGGACACCTAGTGTCTATCCAAAGCCATTAGTTGGTCCTATTGTGCTCTCACCATTATGATCCCAAAAACAAACCATCTCTTGAAAATGGTATAACGATGGTGGTCATCAATTCTAGAACCATCTATCATTCTCTCTGAGATACCGACATCACCCAAAGATGGTCATCATCTCAAAATACAAGTCCTTGCATGATTGGGAAATGATGGATGCATAGGTGCAAGAGGTTACGTTGAGGTCGTTGTTTGAAAACAGGAGAAAGCCCTCAAGGATGCTAAGAATCTTCCAAGGTGTGAGTTCCGAGAAGGATATTTGGATTTCATCACTCTCCTCAGTTGATTAATGGGTCAAGCAAGCATAAGAGACTTCCAAGACAAGATGGGCCTTATCATCTTTACATTTATAGAAGGAAAGAAGAGAATTGACTAGGGGCAGATCATTAGTGACAATCTTCATCTGCAGCTACTCGAAGTACCCATGACAAAGAAGTTCCACATGACTTCTTACTTGTTCTACCTCCTCACTAACTCAAGATCATTCAAGGGATTGGCTCTCACAAAACATTTCTACCAAGGTGCCTACATTCGAGAAACTTCCATAGGTGGTGATGGAGGAAATCCATAGGAATTTCTCTTACATGAATGATGCATTCATGATGTATGTAGTCCAAAACTTGGAAGGAGATCTGGAAGCTAGGATGTCATCACAAGTGGCGTCCTTGATCAAGAATTATGGCTCCTATTTCATACAATTCTTGAAATTTTAATAATCTGCGAGTACCTTAGTGACCAAATTGTATTATACAAGCTCTGCAGATAGATCATTAAGGTGAATAACAAGCTTATAAGCGGGAGGAAGAAGTTGATTCCATTACATATCTCTCTCAGGGTATTCACATGCAAGAGCTCAAATGACGCATCTCATTTGGAGGTTTCTTTCACTCATTTAACTTTGCATTCCCATGTTATCAAGCCTAATTTTGACATCCGAGAAGATCTCGACTCTTTCTATGTCCCGAATTAAAACATGAGCAACAAGTCAAGGATTATTGGGCCAATTGCATGGATGAATTTGAAGTGCGTGAAAAGGATCATATGAGGATGAAAATCAGTGAAATGAAGAAATTCAAGTTCTCCTAGTATGAAGATATTTTGCAAGATGATGGGACGGAGATGTATGATTCCTATTATGTGGCAGTCAAGATGTCCCCCCGTACCTCCAATCAATTGGTATGTGCATGAATCAGGGGATATATTAGAGTGGAATGAGAAGGTGGTGAGGAGAATGAGAAATTGGTTTTAGAATAATAGAACCATGATCATCCAAATCACGGGAGTTCCTCCGAGTCAAAGGAAATCCTCGCATCACATCTTCAAAATTCATAGAGGTTACTTCTAGTTATAAACACTCCAGAGAGAGTTCAAAAAGGAAGGCCGCATAATTGGAAGCTTCTCCTCATGAGAAGATGCTAAAGAAACTCAAAGTATAATAATTCTTGTTTGCATCACTGCTAGAAGAATATTTGATCACAGAAATGCAAGAAGTACATCCCATGACAAAGGCACAAGTGGATAAGAACACATGGTTCTATATTTAGTCTTCGAGCCACCATAGGAAGTTTCCCCTCTTGATGACACTCATGCCTCTCCCATTTAGGATTTTCCTCCTCCTTCAAAATAGGATACCATCGATGCACCTATCATTAAATCTGATTCCGATGAGATGTTTCATTGGATTTCTTGAAACAATTATCCCGACACATGCACTATGCAATTAGTGGCAAACCCTAATATATCAATGATTGTATTATTATCCAAATCAACAAGATCAAGTAAGATCACACATACAATCTCACGGTTCTACAATGGGGAAATGGGTAGTCAATATATTGAAGTAGCTCGACCCAAAGTAATCAAGCCAGTGGATGAAATGACACTAGCTGACTATGAAATGAGCATAATTCAACTAGGACTAAAAACTCATGAAGGGGATTTGCATATGTATCAGCAATCTTCTTCTCACATGGTGGTGAGGAATAAAGAGTATAAGAATAAGATTGATGAACTAAAAGAGTAGGTGTGAACTTTTTCATTCTATGTGCAACATCTAGTTGATCCTAATGCCACGACAATTCCCATTGAGGAAGTTGTTCCCATCAGTAGCTTCAATCCAATATACGAGGGGTGAGTGAATAATGAATGGATCAACTCAATTTATGAAAAATGGAAGTTAGTGCTCTAAGAAACAGTCAAACTCTTCACTTACATGTGTGTAACAACAAATAGGACATAGACACTCAAACAGGGACTTGGAGAAAGAAAGGGACTATTGGGAACCTTTAGGTCTAGTAGTAGATGAAATGGGAAACACTTATCTCTAGGAGTTGATCAATAGGAATATATTTGAAAATTCCTTAGAAGGCTTATCACGTGTGTGGGCATAGGCCTTGTAATCAGGTTTGAGGAAATCAATCGAGACATCATAGAGTTGGAGGAAAAGAGGAACAATCATACAAATTGCAAGATAGTGTAAAAGGAAAATTCAAAAGATTGTAGTGCTCGCAATGGGTGAAGATACAACTGTCAATGAGTTGATTGGTCCATTTGAATAACATGTCAAGAAAGAGGTAGGCAACCCATCATCCTTCACTAAGGATACCCTTGACTTCCTCTCAAAGATTTGGGCCTCCATTGCACTTATCACAAAGAAACATTCATCATGGTTCGGGAAGTGCAAATACATAAATAGTGTGGTCGATGGATGGATAAAAACCTTGAGTTGCGTTCGCATTCCTCATGCCAAAAATGTGGAACCTGTAGCTACTCGTTTTAGCAAAGATCTTAGAGGAACATAGGCCTTATTAGGAGTACAAATTAAAAGCCGACCAAGGAGCGAGATCAAATCCACTGCAGCATCTCATCCTTCTATATAACTCATCTTCATTCTTCTTCTTCCTCTTCTTTCTCTCTCTTCTCTTCTCACCCAACACTCTCTCTCATCAATGTTATATTTTTGTGTTGAGGTTTGCACTTTTAATATAACTTTAAGTGACTTTATAAATATAATATAAACTTTAAGTTGCCTTGTTTTTATAAAAGGGACTTAAATATTTAAATGGAATATGAATAGTCTAAAGTCACATTAAAGTATTTGAAAATTCATCGGGAAGATGAAGATTTGTCTTCTCTTCTATAAATTGTAACAAGCTCCGCATTTGAGCTTCTTCTAAAATCTTCTTAAACTTCTTATTCTTCTTAGAAAAACTTCTTAGATTCTGGAGTTGTTCTTTGTGAATTCATGAGAGAGATATCCTTGTTAAGAGAGCAAAGAGATAGAAAATTTCTTCCAATTTCCCTACTCAACAATGTCTTCTATTTCTATGTTATGTACAATTTTTTCTTGAGCTTCAATAAAGGAAGAAGGAATTTTAGCCTTTTTTGACTGAGGATTTTAACGGTACTTTGTGCTCACTAAATGCTATTTGGTATTGTTGTTGATATACAGATTTGTTTTCTTCTAATATCAAGTGCATGTAATAAAATTTATGGCTGATGTATGCAAGTCTCTAATTTTCTACTTGCAACATTAGTTTTTATTTTTTCTAAATTTCTCACTCCCTTTCCCACTTTCCTAGAAAATTCCTCCTCTTGTAGATATATCCAAGATTTTGTTGCAAGGTTAGTGGAGTGCCCCTATTGGATTCCCAGGTAAAATTCCACCAGGATAAAACTCACTTTTTACTCACGCATGCATGTATGGTAGTTGCACCGGTTAAGTAGAGGGACTTAGACTCCCAGAGCATTGGCAAGATAACCACCAATTTGTCCCTAACAAATTTTCTTGCCAATAGATATGTTAATCAAGCCTTTAGGAAAATAAATATATTAGTATCAAAATAGTATTGACATGATGCAAACAATGTAATGATGACACTTTTCAAAACTCAAGGAAATTTTTGGATAGAAACAAGGTCTAGGTATAACAAGAAGTTGATAGCATGTGAGCAACATAACAATACAATCTAGAAACTTAGATCAAGTTTTACAAAGAAAAAAAGATGTAATTATCAAAACTGTATTGGAATGATATGAGCAGCGTAACAACTCAAGAGGAAATCAATGATGAGACACCTTAGCTACAATGAGATGTCTTAACATGGGTATCAAGACAATAGGTTTACCAAAATATGAATACATACCAACACACTTTCAACACTTACTATCATAGTCATAATAAGGAAGGATGTAAGTAGGTGCAAAAGTGGTGGACATGATTTTGGCAAAGACTTCATAAGTATGTTTTATTTTTGTCCCAAAAGGGAAATAAGAAAACAAAGGAAATAGACCAAGTGGTGATGAAAATACTGTGAGCAACTTTGGCAGAGTTTCACCTTGTCTTATGACAAGGTAGAAACTAGGAAAATGTAAAGCCTTTTAAATTTTGTGATGAATTTCATGCTCTTCCAACTTTAATGGACTTTCCCCTTATTTGAATAACAAGGGTTTGACTCTGAGAGATTCATTGCTTTGTGAGATCTCTTTAGAACAGGTTTGATAAAGTCAAGTTGGCCCCAATTCCAAATGGTTTCCTAGGCTTTTGTTTGCAAACTCGCCAATTCTTACCTAAGATAGGTACACATTTCTATAATTTCTTCTAGACGATATACCATTACCCCACAATAAAATTAATGATAAAGGCCTCATATGGGTAACTTGAAGCTTTTCAACTAGTCAAGTGGGTAAGGGAGAACTTCCCATTTTATCCACCAGTTCCCTCAAGGTGTGGACTACTTTGGGGTTCCTGTGGTAATCCTCACAATGAGTTTTATGTCTTATGCCAAGATACTTCCCATAGTTTAAAAGAGGACAAGCCTTAGCTCTATATCCGAGCCTCGCAAATATAGTGTTTTGAATAAAATGGTGTATTTTTTATCTTTTATCTTAATGAGGTTTAATAAACCATTGAAACCTATAACACACATGTATTTAATATTTGTTTAGATACCTATTCTTTGACAAATGAGTAATGGTCCTACACTCAATACTTACTAGTTTTCCAAAAGATCTATAATATTATGAAAGAGGATTAAATGTTATTTTTGGTTCTCAATATCATGGAAGGGCGCAAATGAAGAGCATACACAAAAATTAACCCAAATAGAGAACAATGAAAAGATTTTAAATCAAATAACTAAAATCTTTGTACAAGGTTCATCCAAATCAATCCAAGTGTTTAGAAAATGAAAACTAAAGTAAATGTTGATTCTCAAGATCACACAATGGTGCAAGATAATAGCATACACAAACTTTATCTTAACCCATACTAATTAAGATTATTTAAATCAAAGGATCATAGACATGCTTTATAAAAGGTTCATTCCCTTAAGCACAAAAAATGAATAGTGAGATTTCCCACTTAATCTAAATGTTAGAAAATGAAGACTAAAGTTGTTTTTGATTCTTAAGATAACACAATGATGTAATAGAAGAGAATACACAAAAATTATCCAAAATCATACAAATCATGAAAAAATACTCATCAAAGCATCATACATGTTAAAAATATTGACTTAAATCAAAAACTTGCAAGAGTAGAAGTTAGAAACCCCGCAAAATAAAAGAAAATGTCAAAAATAAAAATATAAAACCCTTGAAACCCTAGCCCAAAATTAACACAAGATGCTATCACAATCCTATTTAACATTAGTACAAGCCTAAGCACAGAGTGAAAGCATCTTGAAAGTAATACATGTATCTTCAAAAAGGCGGGTCTAAGACAAAAGCACATAACAAAGTGTAATGTTAGCGCATGTAGAGAGATGGTAGCGCAATCTCGGTCAATAGTAGCACAAGACTAACATAGAGGAGAAACATTCAAGTCAATATATATGCAGGCCAAGAGAAAAACCACAAGCCTATCAATGCTAGTGCAAGCCTTAGTAATGGTAGCACAATCCTAACAATGATAGTGCATGTCTTTTTTAACAAGATCACAGAGGGTTTCACACTAGCACAATACACCTGTAGAACTTGATAAAAATGGATTTTGAAAATAATAATCTCAAAAATATCAAAACTTTTCCAATTTGCTTTCAAATTTGATAGCACCTTACCTCCCTTATATCTGCAAAGGGCACAAAAACAAAGAAAACTCAACTAATCTGGTTAAGAAACTCTAGTTTTATCTATAAATGCTAAAATGAGGGTTAGTAAGATTTTTTTGAAATTTATATATAAATATTGAAATTACTATAAAATACAATGGATTATTTCCCATTGGGATTGCCAAATGTATCTATGCTAAACTTTTCATGTTAAATTGAATGAAACTAACACGCACCAACTTCAAAGAAAAGTAAATCTAACTATAAAAATTGAAATAAAAGCTTAAAGGAATTATCTATTCTATTGCATAAACATGAATGAAATCACCTAATGCTAACCATTCCTACTCTTGTATGTATGATTACTCCTAAGCATGAGCCTCTTTAGATCAACGAGAAATCAAATTTGTGTGTTAATCTCCAAAGAGAGGGAAGGATCTCACCAAGAAATGGCTACAAGGCCATACTTAGATCTTTGTTTCTACTCGCCAATGGTATAATGGATGCAAATATTAAGTAGCTATTACAAAACAATGGATAATTCCTTTATCTTATGCCTATAGTTTCCACTATTCAAAGTGTGGTGTGGTGTGTGAGGGAAATACTAGGTTTATTATATAGCTTTCCAATTTGGAGAAGCATGAATCCTAGTGCATGTGGGATAAATGATAAAGTGAAATTATATTAAATAATCTTGATTAGGAAGAATTAAGTAGGATTATCAACTCGTAGAAGTTAGAGATGATTTAATTAATCAACTAGGATTAATTAATAAGCTAGATAAGCTTAGAAAGTCTTTAGAGATGATTTGGAGGCAAATAGGGAGATTTTGAATGGTTGGAAGGGGGTTTAACCAATAATAATATTTATTAATTAAACACAAGATTAAATAGGCTTAATTAACTAATAATAGTTAATTATTCGATCGGAAGAGGATTATAACTAACGAAGTGTTGTTAATTGACATCCAGAGTGAAATAAAGGCTATTTGAAGTGTTGTTAATTAATCGAAATTGGGAGAAACATTATTTAATTAGTGGTAAATCACTAATTATCTTGAAAATTATGGGAAAGAGGGTAATTAGTACAATTATAGTAGTAAAACTGCGTAGGTGGATTTTAGGTGTTTACACTTCTTTTTCCCCTAACTCGCTAAAATCTAGTTCTTCATGGGCTGATTAGATCAATTTCCCTTACATATTTTATCCTCAGTTGTTCTAAACTCATCACACCTCTCCTCATATCTATATTTGACTCCTCTAAGATCTTCTTTCTTATTACCTAGATGACGCATATCCCCTTTTTCTCAACTAGTGCAAATGAGCACACACAATGCACTTTAATACTTGACACACCACATAAGTGACCATAGGCTGGCTAAGATCATTAAGATTGATCATGAAAAACATAAAAACATCTACATATTCATATAAACATATCCAAAATACCCAAGTAATTCAGTAAGGGTCAAGACATCAAGAACAAACACCAAGACTCTCAAACAATGCTAAAAAACAAGGTCTTCTCCTCTAACAAATACAATCTGATCTTTAAGGCCATATAGAAATTTTTTCATGGATCCAAAATCTCCACATAAGTTAGGGACAACCTATAAAAACCTTAAAAAAACTCAATAACATCTGTATCATCTACCATCATCATGAAACATGCCAAGAAGTAAGCACCTCTAACTAGGTTTTGAAGAAATAAAAACCAGTATACAGGAGTGAACCATTTTGCCTAGCAAAAACAAATTTCAAGAATTCTTTGGCATGCATTAATGGATGAACCATGACTATAAATCACTCTATAGGTCTATGATATATTATCAAACATGGAAACATACACTAAAACCATCACTTCTTCTAACGGGCTCAAGCATGTTGATCATGCCCAAAAACAAGTCACCAAGAACAAACAACTTGACACACTTAAACTCTTCATCATGAAACAAATATAATATCTATGGAAATATAATGAATTATTATAACTAAAACAACTCAATTCATCCTTCAAAACATAGCATAAGACCTCCAAACAATCCAATCTCCATAATTGATCAAACTTGCTTTAAGGACTCAAGAACCAGTCATGAGAAAACAATCTCTAATCAACTTCAAAGTCACTTCCAAGCACAAAAATGAATTTAACACATCAATGGAGACCTATAAAACACTTTAAATCACTAATATTCATATATCATCAGGATAAAATTGATCCAACATGCTTGTTCCTTGACACCTTCTTGGCAAGCCTAAGAGGGCCAATTATGCCATTAGGGCTTATACAAGAAATCACCTCTGTAAATCAAACCAAGGCCTCAAACACATCATATAATGTTTTAAAATGATATAAAATAACAAAAAAAACTACTAAAACATGAAAATGAATTATCTCAACTCAAACCTCCATGACTAGCTTTTAGTCCTTAAGGCCAAAATTGGTAGGATGGCTTTGGAGACCTATATCTTCCATTTTCTCAATTGAATCTACCTAAAACTTTTCATGTCCAACTAGTAAATTTCCAAATGATTTTGGAATATTTTAATTTTCATCTTTAAGCTTCCATCTCATCCCTGAAACTACAAATTTATGTTGGAAATAGAAGCATTGAGAGGGGAGGGGTGAATTGGTGCTTCTTCAAACTTTGAAAACACATCAAACCTCAGTAAAACATTCAATATTAATCAACCTTTAACATTCGGAAAAATTATATTCATCCATAAGTAAATAACAATTAGGAACACATTAATACAATGTTTGATGCGGGATACCATTAAATGGAGGAAAACCCAATGAAATAAATGCACTAATGTGGATAATTATCCCATAAGAGAATACAAGGATTTCATTTGTTGAGCACCCACAAAACTTGAAGCACCAACTAAAATAATTTAGTAAATCACATATTTGACATTTTGCAAGATCCTACTTACATGGGAGCACCAACTCCCAAGAATTCATTCAAGTACCTACTTGACCTTTTGCAATCTCTAACTTTCATGGAAGCACCAACTCCTTATTTTTCTAAGAACCCACTTAGACTTTACAAGGTTTTGATCACATTCATCTAACCTAATTTATCAAATCAATAATTTTTTGATCTCTTATTCAGATCCTATCTTGATAATCTTCACTCAAGCACCTTGGTTCACTTATTTTCTAATCTTCTCAATCTATAACTGATATTCTTCTAAGAGTTATTTCACATGTAAAATAAATTACACATTCATGTTTTATGAGCACCTCTTACTCCTCTCACACTTCTTTATTCACCTCATCTCATACTCATCCTCATGCAGTATTTAAGACCTATTTTCATCATCTCATTCTTCTACCTCACATACTCATAAGGATGAAATCATATTATTCATCTCTCACTACATCATTCACCTATTCTCTCATATATGCATACTACTTCAAACATACATTCATGAAATAATTTCACATGCACCTTGATTCACTTAGTTTTTCATGTCCTCATCCTAATTCAAAAACATAGTCATAAAACAAATATTTTTCATACACACTTATTTATTCTTATATGATAGAATGACCCTCTCTAACACCTCTTACACTTCCTATATTGACCCTTTCATCTTATTGACTCTTCAACTCGAATGCAAGATTCTAATGACATCATTCAAAATGGATGCAAGGTCATCATTTCTACTTGAAAGAGTGTCATTGAAGGTTCTTACATTTCTTGAGTTTTTCATAACCCTTATAAATCCTATGAGGAACTATATAACCTTTCTTAACTCACTTGCACTCCTAAAACAATTGATGACCTTCCATTTTTTAGTTTGACATCTGCATTTGTAATGCTTTTCTTCCAGTTTGTCTTCTTCCCAACGTAGGAATATTTGTCTTCTATCTCTCATAGTTCATGAAACAAGTGTTATAAATCTACGAGAACGTTAAAAATGTCCTATTTTTCCTTCTAAATCCTTTTCACACTCTACAACCTACCATTTTCTCAACAAACCTCCATTATATCTCATATGCTCGACTAGGTGCATGTGTTTTAAAATACATTCTTATTTTTTAATGCAAGAAACACACTTCCATCTCATATCATGGAATGAAATAAGAGTGGATGGATCTTATATATGTTTATAACATCACAATTTTCTTGAAGTTTTATAGTTCAGGGCACAAGACTCCATTACTTCTCTTCCTCTCAGCTAGGTATGCACAGACATGGCATCCTCAAAATCATATTCACAAGATTTCTTGAAAAACACCATTGTATGAGATTTAGAAACTTCTTGATGCTTGGAGAATTTTTTTAGCGACCTCTAGTTCATCTTCAAATATTTTTAGCAACTCAACCATCTTCATTCGCGCAAAGAGCCAATGATTAGGATAAGGTCCTAATGGACTTATATGCTTTGAAAACCGGTTTCCATAAAGTGATAAAATTCATTCATCAAATAACCTCTTCATGATTCCCATGGAACATTTCTATAAATATTTTATCCTCATTCAACTTATAAAACTCATCGCATGCATAAATTCAAGTCATATAGCTTTAATAAGCTTTCATTTCTAAGACTTTTCATACTAGGTCTTATGACACCAAAAACCAGTTTTGTCTTAGATAGATTTTACCACTTCAAACCTCACTTTGATGCCAAAAAATAGCTTGGAAAACTTAAAAATATACCTTTAATCCGTATTCAATCACTCACTTTCATGGGTTATGTGGATAATTTCACATTTGCACTCACATTCCTCATACCTTCTTAATAGTGCTAATGATACATTTTAGACCATTTAAACTTAAAAACAAAAACCTTCACTTGATTAAGTCATGAGCTTCAACATGTCATATTAGACCTATCTCAATTGTGTATTCTCACCTTTCACTTCATCAACAATATTTCACATCATCATCCTTTCAAATAGACTTGACTAGTTTTTGCCTTGTTTGGCCTTAAAAGGTAGAACATCTTAGTTGCACTTTTTCACCAAAATTATGGAAAAGACCTTCATAAACCTTATCATGGGTGTTTGGGGTACATCCAAATATTTTTCCTAAACAAGTATTTTCATCATAAATTTTTTATACATGATTGTACCATCGAAATTATTCAAAATAAGAAAATTAGTGTACCTTACCAACTAACCTGGAGAATGATACCACCACCAAAATGAAGTAGGAAGAATCCTCTAAAAGCCAAAGTCATCAAATAAACTTTACCAAGTCATTTTAGGACCAAAATATTCAGTTCTTCTCTATCACTTTCAAAGGATAGTTGTAGGAGGGTTTGTAGCCTACTTGACTTCTTAAGGATCTTTTATAAACCATAGGTTATCATTATAGCTAATTCCACTTACAAATTGGTCTTGAATCCATGCCCTAACTTTTATAGATACCTTAGATAGAAATGTAGATATTTAATGTACCAATGAGCACATCAAACTCAACCCTTGATCTAGAAATGGCCATTTTGAGAGCTTGATAGGACTTAAACTCATTTTTCTTGCTTCTCCTTTGAATCTTGACATGAAACTTTTTCCACAACACTATGTTAGTATCCTTCACATGTCCCAATGCTCATTTAAGTTTACACATATGGAACTCATCATCCACCATGACTTGTACATGTATACCTAGTTTTTCCTCAAGAATATTCCTTTAAAAGACCTCAAACATGCCTTTACCAACTGAATCATGGCCTCGTGAAACCTTCCAAATCATATATACATTATCAAAACACATAATTCATGCTTTTACTACCCAATTTTATCTTTCCCACTCCATACTCTAAGCCATGCGTGTACTAGGTCTTAGAATTAGGCCTAGTTGAGCTTATTTCATCCTTTGTTTCATGAATCTATCCTATTCTCCCTCGTGAACCTATCTTAACACACCATCTCCATGATCACCACACCTTGACCAGGCTTCTTTTTCTACATCATGCCTTCATTCCATCATACCAAGTCATCGTGCTAACTAGGCACCATGATTAGGCCTACTAGACCAAGCCAATCTCAGTAATGCTACTCATGCACCCTTGTATGCACTATGATAACTATATCATATCATCACACACCTACTCAAACATTTATAACATCATCCTGGCATGTTATCACATCACTATTATGCCTCTATAAGTCACTAGCTACTCAAGAAGCCAAACATTATCAAGGGATCTCCATCATGACACCATGAAATTGTGTCATGCCTTGTTATACTATGTCACAATAAATACACAATTCCTCTTATACTCCTTCATCCTCCATTTTCATTAAGAATCCTTTTACATCAATGAGAACCAAACACTCAAATGCCAATAATTTCCACAAAACAAGGGATTTTTCTCACTTCTTGAACCAATTAGATCATGAAACCACCATCATCGGATCCTAGAAAAAATATCTACAAAGAAAAAATCATCACAAAATCATTTCCAACTCATTTAAAGATCATACAAATTCAATATTTCATCTCTCTCTAAGAGGAGGGTTTAACTAGGGTTTCAAACCACCTTAGCTTGTTAACAATTGTTCATAAAAGTATGATGACCAAATCAATCCATTATTTTTGCAAAGTTTTATTAACTCGATGAAAAACAACCCCCAAAGCCTAAAGGTCACATTCATAGTTTATGAGAGAGGGTGGACAAAAAAATTGACCTATCGAGCTAGTTATAGCTTCTTAAGAGCTCAATTTTGTGAAAAAACCATGTTTTTGCTTTCTTTTAACATAGTGACTAAACTTTGACCCAAAGGACCATGATGACATCCTCTATGCATGTCAACTCTCATCCATGATCAAATAAATCTACATTTCTCTTACAACCATGACTTACTGTATCGATGGAAAAGTGACAAGCGAGCATGGGAATCTACAAGTAACTCTTCCTCGCACCCGACCTCCGAGGTCATGCCGAGATAGCTGGTGGGGATGGAATATATGTGGGGTATGGACAAAATAATTGGGAAATCTTATGTCTTCAACACACACTAATGGAATCTATGAATCTAAGGCAAAGAAGGCCCTCCTAACCCGAATCGGCGTGATAGATCTGGCTTGGTGAGGATGACTGCTCAAAGGCTCCAATCAATATCGAGCTCTGGCGTGATTCGATCTATAGGTTGTGGGATACATGGAAAATGACCTGAGATTGTTTCGTGTATGTCTCTAGATAGGGTCATAAGATGGATAATGGATATAGTGGATTCTATGGGTGATTCTCTGGTCTAGTCCAAAGTCCTTAGCTAGATTAGTCATATGTCCAATGAGGATAATTGTGCGATAATGATTGTGGAAGTGGAGTGGATCTAAATACTAATGTGCGTAAACCATCATCTACATCTGATTTTACTCGTGGACTTTTTAGGTTGTGGCACGATTGGCTCGAATACGTATTCTCTGGGATCCCTAGGTCCCGTGATTGTCATACAAAAGAAACAATGTAAATCTAACTACAACAAAGTAAAACTAACTATGTAAAGTATATCTACAACATATATAACTTCTCTATTTTTGTGTTTCTGACAAACTATTTGAATGAAATTGAAAGAGCAATTATTTAAAATATCTAGCAATTGACAACTAAACTAATAACGAAATTTAAAACAAACAAGGCAGCTGAGTATAGCTACTTGCACCTGTAGTTCTAAGTCTATTCTAAATAACAAAGTAACTCGATCTAATCTATTTGAAAGACTCTCGATCCTACCTCATAAGTGAGGAATGAATCATAGTTTCTCAGAAACTATCAATCCCCATAGCTTTCTTCGGTAATATCGAAAGTGAGATTAATTGAAATGAAATACTTTTACTATTCTATTTGATATACTTTAACTATAACTTTGAAAGCTTGAACCTGGATTTTGTAGAACAGTGGCAAATCTGATTGTGTGTGGCTTTGTCCCCTCAGTGTGGTCTCCTCATTCCTTCATGCTCACATGAATCCAGAAAAGCGTTTAATGCTAGCATCAATAGAAATAAGTATTGGAACAATGGTATTTTTGGATGTAGACTGAATACAATGTAAGTAGGAGAGGGATAGCGCAAGAGAACAGAGCTTGGCTTATGCAATTCCTAGCGGGATTTATTGCGAGTCATATGACACAAAACGTCCAGAACCTGAAGCTATTATTTTTGACGAACAAAACCTGCAACTCTAATGGCTTCAAACTGAAAATAAAACTATCCTATCTCAATTGATTGTATGAAATAATAACAACACTTAGCACAAGAAGATTATGTGGCTTCTAAACAACAAAACAACACTAACTATGCATGTAACAACTGAAAACTATGAACTCCTAAGAACTGAAAGACTAAAACTATGAAATGAGAAGATGAGAGGTAATTTTTGAGGGGCCATTTTCTTGAAGATCAACCAGCTATTTATAGAATCCCCATTTACCCAAAGGTGAAAACCAATTTGAACTCTTTAACCATAAACAATGCAAAAACACTATTCCAGGGAACCAGAATCATAAATACGAGCAAAGGCGGTGAAAAAGCTGGTAAATGTTGAAATTTTACGTGATTCACATTAAAAAGAACATTCTAGAAAACACATGAAGGACTGCCGCCTGAAAGTAGTGGCGGCACGCACTGACCACCGCCTGTAGGTAGGGTGGTGGTTTCGCCATCAAGACCAAAACATCAAGAAAAGAGGGAAAAGAGAAAAACAAAGCATGTAGAGGCTAAGCAGGGATGTGGGATGTTAATGTACACTTGGAGGGATTTTCCAAATCCTGAGCACCTTGTGAGGAGACTTGTATCATCATTGGGGCACGTGTAACATTGTTCCGGTAGTGTAGTACCCTTACAATTTTGGGTACGTACATATTACCCTCAAAGAAGTTTTTAACCATGAAGAGGTGTAAAACAAAGTGGTTCCGAGTATGGCAGTCCCAAAATGGGAGGTTATAAATTATACCGACACGTCCATGTGTCAAAATGACGCCATCCAAAATTCCCACGCCTGCAAAATGAAAAGAGGTCTCAAGTGCATGTTGATTTGATTGATTTTGAGCTCGGGACCCATGACGACGGTTTTTGATGAGAGTATAGTCAAAACATTCATGACGAGATAGTGATCATGCCTCCGCGAGTGGAACATCGACCCGTGAGATCACAAGTTAGTTTTTCTTGATTTAACGTTTTTATCCCCAAAATGTTAAAATGATGAAATCTTTGTCATGGGGGATTATTTTTGAAAATGTCAGTGTTAATAGGGTCACTTAGGGGGGTGCCTAATGGGTAGGCTTTGTTTTGGTCAAAAATAGTTGTTTTTGTGTTTTTAGGTGTTTTATAGGGCATGTGACCCGTTTGAAAATTCGGGACACGACCGCTGCCTTGAGCAGGGTGGTGGTTATAGGACTACCGCCCTTTAAGGTGGCGGTTACGGAACCACCACCTTGCTCAGGGTGGCGGTCCTTTACAAAATGCCAAAAACTCAGTGTTTTGAGCCAAATTTTGCATTTTTAGTATTCTTGTATGTTTTAATGATTTTTTAATGCAATTTGAATACTAACTTACTCCTTTTTGCATGTTTTTGGGTGTATGCAGGTGAAGGAGGAATATATCAGATGGAGCCAAGAGAGAGAGTGTGATTGGCTTCTAGCAGTGTTGGATGCACTTTCTCAGGATGAGCAGGACACTCTTCAGAGGGCCGGCATATTGTGTATATCACGGGTCCCGCATGTTGCACCTTCTAGTCACATACTTTGTGACTTGTTTTCATATTGGGATGCTGATAGGAACACTTTTCGATTACTAGAGTCGGGATGAGTGGACTATCACCCCGGAGGATGTCTACCATATCTTTGGAGTCCCAATCATCGAGAGGTGACTCACACTTGAGACAAGCAGGGTCACGGGCTCGAGATAGCACAAAGGGCTTCATACATGGGAGACACAGCTTATCTCCACCGGTTCGAAGAAAGGGGTGAGGGTATATTCCATTCCTAGCTTACATATCCCCTTGATTCGTCAGACATTATGGATAAGGTAGGGACACCTTACTCTACCGCTAGTCCCTTATTATTACACAAATTGAGGCACATGCCCGGATTTATGCCTGGGAGCCGACATTCTTGGGACCACTCTATCATGATTTATACCAAATTGCTTCATTTACAGGACACTCCTTGAGCCATCCGACCCTGGTTATGAGCTAGGTCTATGAGCGTTTCATTCCTTATGGGAGAGGTGTAGAGGTGGCAGATCTTAGAGCCGTGAGGGCAGCCAAATGGACAGATATGTTGGTGCTTAGAGCACCCCACTAGCCAGTTGCCTCCCTGACCACTAATGATATGGAGGCCACACCTTATCAGGCCATGGCAGGGTTGTGGGGTGAGGAGACCCTCACTTTGATCTCTTGCTCTACCACAGGCAGCTTGTGGATAGGATGGGGAAGGTGGAGACACACCCCTTTGATCGAGTGCCTCAGCAGTTTGGCCTTCCTTACGTCGGTATGCTCCCCCAGTGGTGCCAGTATTCAAATCAGTTCGGGAGGCTAGGGGAGGTCCTAGAGGCCGGGGTTGGACTGTTATTACTCCTGGTGTCCCTATTGCAGCTAGGTAGGTAGTACGCACTCGAGGGAGAGCCGGTGCTCCTTAGGCACCCTTACTTCAGATTGCCACCGGTCCTGCCCACAGCAGCGACGTGACCCCATTGATATAGACTCTGAGTCCGAGGAGTTCACAGGGGGAGAGACGGAGGAGGAGACCGAGGCTGAGGTCAGTGAGTCGGGTGGAGAGGAGGACAGTGATCCCGAGTGGCATGACACTCAGGATATCTTATAGGCTAAGAGGGCAGAGCAGAGTGTGGAGAGGGTGACTCTAGTCTCAGAGGAGCCGCCTCCCGTGACCTAGGTGGGGAAGATGAGTCTCAGCAGGATGTTATGTTACTCCGCACATGGGAGGGTCATATCGGTCGGCGGTGGCATCCGTGGCAGTGCCGACCCTAGAGATCCCTCTTGAGGCCCTGAGATCCGAGTGAGTTATCACCCCTCTTTAAATATTTGTTTTTAGTTAGGATTTCCTCGGTTGTTATCTCTCCTTTTGTTTATTCTTGTCTTATCTTTTGACCGTTTTCTAATTTGTTTTCTCCTTTACTTGCAGAGACTACGATGAGTTGCGAGACCTGATTCATCCGGGTATGTACGATACCATGATCATCCCCATAGAGAGGACTCGCACTAAGCTATCTCGTGGATGCAGGGAGCCTTCCGCAATCGGGTGAGGCATACCGATGTTTTTTCCCCGTCCGACATGTGGCCAAGATGGTGACTACCCTCTGTGCACCGAGTTGGTTGGGTATAGTACAGTAGAGTTCCTGATGAGGAATCACTCTCATAGAAGGCATGCAGCCTGCTCCTCGGAACCATGAGCCCTCAGTGCATTTAGAGCTCCAGCGTAGCCAAAGTCCTAGACATGGTCGTGCACCTTCAGAGGGGTATCATAGGGGTTGAGAGGCCACTTGGCTCTCGTAGATTGTTTATATGATTTATTTTGTATTTCCGGGCTCATTGAGCATTTTGACCATGCCTAGCGCATGATGGCATTGTACAGGAAACTTGATTATATATATATATATATATTCCTTTTGGATCAGACCCTTGGTATCTAGGTTTTTGTGATTCATTTCCACATGTATATTATAATGTTGTTTTTATATGCTTTTCAGAATGTATGCAATGGAGAACAAATGATACAAATGCTTTCTTTCTTTCTTTTTGTATTTCGTGATGCTGATATATGATAATGCAGACACAATGTGTAACACCCTGAACTATTGTTACTTCCTCCTGAGCATTCAAGTGTTGATATATGATTTCTTCTATATAAGGATGTGTTCCTTTGATTGTGAAGTCATGCTTGATATGGATTGTATCTTCTTTGCTCTTGAAGATCTTTGACTGAGTCAGGATATGCTTGGACTCTTTTATTTCTTTCATTTATAGCACCTGAGTTCAATTTGATTTCGGGAGGAATTGTGGATTTATCCGTCTTTATGACTCAGCCTTGGATCAGTTGCATTGATCCAAGAGATGTTTTAAGTTTATTCAGGATGAACAAAAAAATTATTGACCTTACGAAAGTTGCAAGGTCTGAATGAGTTGAATGAGCAATTCCGAGTTTAACTCAGGATGATCATGTAAAATGAATTTGGTTCCCGATATCATAATATCAGGAAGGCCTAGACCTTAAGCCAGGTAAGAAATTCTGGTGTATACTGCAAGCTTATTAGCTATACCGGATAGAATCCATTACGGGAATGTTATACCCTGCTTGGTTCTAATACTGATCGGTCCTACTTGTGAGACCTGGACTGGATTCGTTAAGGTTAATAACCTTAACCTAAACTATAACCTATTGGTTGAATTATTGCTAATCTAACCTAGCCCTAACTATAATCTTAATGCTCCTAAGGTTAGCTACACCTAGCACTATGGAAGTAAGACTAATGTCTTACCTTATGATCTAACCTATGTTCTAACCTATCTTAACTAATGATAATGGATGGAGGGGGACCTATGAAGGGGCGCGAGTCATGGGCGGTGGTTTCCATGGCATTAAATGAGGTGGATAAGCATGAAGGACAAGGGATTTGGCGGAGGTTGCAAATGGCTATTGTGACCTGACGTGGCAGAGTCACCAAATTTGGAAATGGTTGTTTGTTTTCATTTGGCAATCACCAACTTAGGTGGTCGGTGGCAATGGAGAATAGGCGGGAATCTTGGAGTTAATGCCATTGATGAACTTCGGTTCCCGAGCGCGGATTGCTTGGGAAGGCATGCAAATGGAAAATTGGTTGGTATTTTGGTTTTCCATGCATTCCATTTTTCTCTCTGCTTGATCACTGGTTCTTCGAACCAGTCTACTCTGTGTTGCATGGCAACTTTGAGAATATCTAGCTCTTTTCTCTATCGGGGAAAGTTTATAAGGCATGAAGGTAACAATTTATTGTTGTTTAAGCTATTGTGGAAGAAGAAGGGAAGGCGCGAGCACATTCAGAGGTCTTCTTCGGATTTTTACGCGACACTATCAGGCATGATAGGCCCTAACTTTTAAAAATCTTGCTTTCCTTCAAATGATTTCATTAAAACAACTCTGTTCAGGTGATTTTAGTACAGTTGGTTTGAAACAATGTATTGGTTCTTCTTTGTTGTGGTTTAGGAACCTCAGGTCATGCGAAGATTCTGTTGAAATGTTACTGTACTTAATTTTTCTTTTTGGATTCATTTCGTTTGAAGACCCAGCTGTGATATTATGTTGTGGAATCCTGTTAAATGTTGCTGGGTATACTTAAAATTTCTTCTGATTGGAATGCCTGCTGTGGGTAATTTACTTGAACGTGGCTTCTGTAAAGTCCTTTCTGTGTTTTCAATTTTGGTTAGACACCGATGAAGGTTTGCAAGGATTAGTTATGGTATGACTCTGTTGGAGTCCTTGAAACGTATCTTATGTTTTCGACTTCTGTAGAAGCTTTGTTGTGATTACATAATGGTATGACTCTGTTGGAGTCCTTGAAACGTATCTTATGTTTTCGACTTCTGTAGAAGCTTTGTTGTGATTACATAATGGTATGACTCTGTTGGAGTCCTTGAAACGTATCTTATGTTTTCGACTTCTGTAGAAGCTTTGTTGTGATTACATTTTGGTATTGACTCTGTTGGAGTACTTGAATTGTGGGCATATTGAATTCGACTTCAATCGAAACCCTGGTCGTGAGTACTAGTTGGATATGACTTTGTTGGAGTCCTTGCAGTATTCCCATTTGAACTCGACTCCTGATGAAGTCCTTGATGTGTTGCGTGTGACTCGATTTCTGATTTAAGTCCTCGCTGTGCATGCATATTGATTCGACTCTTTCTTAATGTTGTTGTGTTTATATTCAGTTTCGATTCTGTGGAAATGTGTGTTGGGTTTACATTACAAACTCGACTCTGTTTGAGTCCCTACTGTATTTTCGTATTAGCTCGACTTCGGATGAAACTTTGATGAAATTATGATATGGAGTCGACTTCTGATATAAGTCCTTGTTGTGGTTATTCCTTCTTGAATTCAGCTTCTGATATAAGTCCTTGTTGTATATTCATAGGGATTAGACTCAGTTGAATGTTGTTGTGTATGTATGTGTTTCGACTCAGTTGAATGTAGCTGAGTGTTTCGACTCAGTGGGAATGTCGTTGTGTTTGCATATGGTTACGTCTTCTATTTATAGTGTTATCTAGTCTCGTGTTTGACTGAGATAAAGAGTTCCTAGCTGTGCCGTGTCAGGCGATGGCATTGGGTATTTTCATGTTTGATGAATGATATGGAAAGATTTGTTGAGTCTATTATGGTTGGATTATTTACTACTGCTTTGTCGCAAGAACTCTTGTAAGGCTTAAATAGCTACCGGTGATTTTATATTGGATTTTGACGAAACTGTAGCTTCTTCTTGTAATCTCGACTGATTTAGTCGCATGCGTAAATGTAATTGCGTTATTCTAGAGGAGTCGGTACAGTCCAGAACATGATTGATATGGGAATCTGATTGTCTCTGTTCCTTCTCCTAAGTTGAAAAGTACATGTTGATATATATATAACTGTAGGAAAAGAAAATATTCTCTCCTTGTCTAAAAACCTTGAGTGCTTTCTTCTTTGAATCCTTACGTGAACTCTGCGGTAAGAGCATAACAAAAATAGACTATTAAATTGTATGGAGAGACTGGTAAAAATTGTGTTGCAGTATAAGTAGGTATACTTGTCAATACCATTGAAATAATGTATGATTGAAAAGGAATTACGTCAGTTGAGCTTGCTGAATGTTATAAACTGCCTTTGTGTATTTGTTAAAAACATTCTTGTTGGAGTATTGCTGTCTTTAGGATGGTTGTAATCATTTGTCTTTAGTCTCTTACATATAAGATGAATTTTCTGAAAGGTATTAAGGATTAATTGGTAACTATAATGTGGGTCATGCGTCAAAAGTCATGTTAGAATTACAGAATGATGATTAGTCTGATTTATGTTAAGAATTTGAAGAAATGATTTCATTTAAATAGGTTGTTTAATGAGAGCAATTGGTAGAATGCAATTGTTTTAAGAATTAGTGCTTATCATGCTCAGTTCACAGAACTGACCCGTGTTGGCAATTTTTGCAGATGGTTGTCGTAAGTGGTAAAGGCACGCAGATCTGATATGATGCTCAGATTATTTAATTTGGTTTTATGATGAATTCCAACTTGACTTCTCTAATTGTATTATATGAAGGAAGTTGTTCTTTTGCTGTTGAGTATTGTATCGAATATGCTGAATGCATAAATTGTAATTATTTGGCTTAGAAATAAATGAAATGAGGGAATTGTTACTATGTGGCTGTATTTGTATTGTGATGGATTGATCCTCTTTGGTTCGATTGTTTTTAAGTGCTTTTTTTTAGTATTGAATACCTTGGAGATATTTGGATTCTCTAAGTAGGCCTTGTAAAGATTATGTGACTGAACACTTGTGAATGATTAGTAGTTCTGCTATGTTCTATATAAGGCTAATTTGGAAATTAGTCCACTGTCTTCCAAGAAGCTAAGGTTTAAATAAATCTTAATAGGTAGCTGAACGGGAAGAGTAATCTATTACTCCCTAACTTCGATCTAAGCCAAGACAACGTACATAACAAATCTAAATCACTATATCTTAATACAAATAAGTAAGATATAATTCAGTTTGAAAACTGATTTAATCCTAAAAGGGTATATTTAGCATCCTTATGAGGAGACTTAGGCTACTGCCCATTTTCGTTGAATAAGATTATTGTTAATCATTGAACTCTATGACGAGATCTCAAATCTTATTAAATTTCTCTCTGAGGAATGGATCTTAAATAAGTAAGACAACTCAATGATGAGGAACCCAGGAGTTGGGAAAAGACTACCTAGAAAGGAGAGTCTTAAAGTGTAATTGCAACTCAACGTAAGTAACACCTTAAGTTTAATAGATCTTTCCGAGGTGGTTTTGTAGGATGTCGGCACATGACAACTGTAGGGTTGTACCTTCGAGAAGATTAGGATCTTCTCGAGGATACAACAATGCAGGTGACTTATGGCGACACCCTTTGCATTGATCGTTAAGATTTACACCTTAAACTCGAACAAGTTTTTACTCGGGATCTGGTTAGGAACATGGTCATGTTATGAGGCTGCCCTTGGAGATTTGGGGTACCTTGACACACAGGGTTAACTAGGGTTGACCCAGTATGTCAGCTTATCCCTAGTCCTCGAGAGCATCCTTATAACGTTGTCATGTTATTAATCCGTTCCTGAGTGAATGACTTGGGAGAGGGATGGCTGACAGAAGTCAGTATAAGACATTCTATATAACATCGGAGTGGGGTGGAGGACGTATTCCAGATTGATGAGTATGCCGTCAAGGAATATGAGACATGAACAGTATGTTTCAAAACTTTGGCCAAAGTATCGCAAGCTGCTGATTGCGTTGTCCTATGACACCTAGTCTAAGGGACGTGATGCCGATGAATAATGGTAACAATTATTTAGATAGGTTCCTTGGACAGAGCATTCTGAAATCCCAGATTAGGGAAGAGAACCGCAAGAGTGAAGAGTTAAAGTAAAAATGCCAACTCTGTGAAACTCATGAATAGATCGGTAGATCACCGAGTCATGGAATGAATAGATCGGTGGTGCACCGAGTCATTACAGCTGCATATGGTTATCTGTTATAAGAATGGTTGTTTGATTTGTGAGTTCTAAATTATATTCATGAGTTTCACTACTACAGATTTGGTCATGGGACCATATTGCTATCAGTGCCTCATGGGAACTCTATATGTTCAAGATCTAGAGGAGCCATCCTATATGGCGTGGGTTTTAGTAGGTGGCGACGTACGAGGTCACCTAGGTAGCTTATACAGTATCGCCAGAGTTCGATGAGATTATTGATAAGGATATCATATGGAGAGCCTACAAGCATATACAGTGGCCAGAGGATGTCATAGAGCTCGGTGTTTGCACAGTGGAGCATTACTTTATTGGAAGTCACGGTTATATTATTGAGCTATACAAGGTAGATAGATCTAATGCGACTAGGCATGGTGCATGGGGTCCCGTGGCCCAACATATGGTATGCCCATTGAGATTTTGAGAGGCCGACCATGGGGCCACACATACAAGTGACCCAAGCTAGGGCCAATTTTCTAGATGTGGTTCCACAGGTATGGGATCGACACAAAATATTAGATATCTAGGAACTACATGTGGATAACTGGACTTGCTATGTTACCATTTTACCCCGATTCTTGACTATCCCAAAGGAGGCTCGAGAATTAGGTGCTAGACCACCGTGAGAGCTTTTCCATGGTGGTGACCGAGAGAGGGTGCAGCATTCCGTGACCTAGAGGATCCATTTGATGGGCTACCCCATGATGAGTAGGGTAGCACATAGGTATATGGATTGAGGCCATAGGGACCGGACATGCACCTGCATAGTTTCCCCAGCTTAGATTATGAGAGCAGGGATAGTCATCCAAATCGATGTAGATACAAGCCCCACCGGCATAACCATTGAGTACGAGACATGCCACCCTACAACAACGATTACAAAAGGCTCTGCGCGAGAGAGAGACCAGCCCTAGCCCCGAGTGTGACAAAGGATAAATGTGAGTGAGATCGAGCTTAGACTCGACTTTGGCAAAGATACTAGCAGAGTGAGATCAAGCTCGTGCCTAGGTGGCTAGGGAGGTGATAGTGTTGTGCACTTTCAGTAGATACAATAGATGGTTGTGCGGATAGCTCGGTGATGGGTCTATATCGGTAGACACGGACCTATCTCAGTAGCCCATGATACTAGAGAGAGATAGGATGAGAGAGGAGTGCATAGTGGGCCAAACCAATCTTGCTCGAGCTTCGAAAAAAATAGCATCTTTCCAAAACATAGATGGTACAGCAGTGACGGCCCAAACACATAGAGATCTGGTTACAATAGAGTGAAGGGTCTCTTATTACAAATATTTATACTATGAGGTAGTTCCTTAGGTTGAGTAGCAGCCACCTTCCTATAGCCATCCGTCTATCGGAGGGACCATATTATAGAGGCCGTAGGCCTCAATGGAGCAGCCATGAGGACAGTCAGGGAGACCGAGTGATGTTCTCGCTATGCCACCACCACGAGACAGATCAACCACCCCATATGAGGGCTCAAGTCAACCTTGACTGATTGTATTGACATGTATGCCTCTTGATGAAGGATTTTTTGATGTCCTGTAGTTTTGATACATGTCTCTAATGAAGGCTATTATTCTTTGATATATGTATCATCTTTTTGTATGCCTCAGATGAAGGCATTTTTGATGTATCGCAGTTACGTATATCCATTTTTGACACAGATATACCACACATATGTATTATATGGACATTTTTGACATGACATATGTGTTTATGAGATGTTGGACATTTGTTTGTTATTCCTAATGGAGTACATGGATAGATAGATGTGTTTTTGATGTTAGATGATTTGATTTCACATGTATACGTATCATAATTTGCTGATGTATCACATGTGTTTTGATTTCTAGATGATAGATCTTGTAGTGTATATCAAATGTATTTTCTCATGTGATGTGCTAGATTTAGTGGATGGGATGATATGATGATATGGGTGCGGGGGGGATAGATTTTGATATTTTTGATCCCTCTTGCCCCCATTTGATGATACGATATGTGATGATTAGATTAGCATTCATGTATGATGTATACTTATCTTTTTCTTGATATATGATGTATAGATGATGTTAGATGTGATGATATTGATGGAAATATGATGATGTGATAACAAAACAATGCACATGCAACAAACAAACACAATCAAATACTAACAAAGAACACAATGAATCAACATAACAATACACCATGATTCACTAGCATGCAAAAACACCCTTCAATATGCACAAGTAAGAATAAATCTAATCTAATCAAGAAAAGATGGATCCTAACAAAGTATTTCCAAGAAAGGAACAACATAAACGCACCAACATGAAGCAACCATACAAGCAAACAAGCAAAGCAAGAAACAAGACAATGCAAGTAAACTAAAGTAAATGTTTTTGCAAGATTTGTTTTGTGAAACAATTTTTATTGTTTAGGGTGTTTGTGAAACAATTTTCTATTGTTTTTTTGTTTTGAGAAACAATTTTCTATTGTTTTTGGTTTTGAAGAAACAATTTTCTATTGTTTTTCATTTTTTTGATATTTTTGAATGTTTTTGTTTTTTTCTAACAGCTTTTCCTAGGGGTGATGCACAGTAACCAAGAAGTGTGGATGTCCCCAAAGAATAGATGGGGAACATACAAGGGTAGATGCCACGTGCTTATAAACAGGAAGGTGAAGTCATCAAATGACCCCAACCTAAGATGGGGAATAGACAAAGACCATGCCCTCACAGATGAATAAAAGGAGACAAAGCCGGATCAAGGCTTAACAAGATTGGGCTCACAGGGAATCTTAGAGGTAGACATGGAACTAGCCCTAGGCTAAGTAGAAATACCCTTTAGATGCAAGATGCTTGTGAACAACGAATCCTCCCAAGGCGCTGGAAATTGGTTTTCACCCAAGGACTTATCCAAAGTGCCACAATTGCGTGGTTTTCACTTATGGATGACCTATTTTCTCTTTTTCTTTTTCTCTTTTTTGATTTTTTTGTATTTTGATTATTTTACCATGTTTTTGATTTTTTTGCTTTTCTGATTTTACACCATGTTTAAGCATAGAACCACTTAAGGTGCATGGAATTCATGGGCTCACGAGATCTCATCACCATTGGGGTGAGTGAGTTTATATGCTCTTGTGCCATACTTGGCCACAATAAATAGGGTCCTAGCCAATGCGGTTCGAACTTTCCTTTCTTTTCTCATTCTACCCTTGTGTTGAATTGATTCTCTTTCATGACCAAATCACCAACCTCAAATTAACAAGGTATGATTCTCTTGTTGTAATTTCTGGAGACTTTGTTACGATACGGTTTGAGGTGATTAAGAGCACGATGTGCTTCTCGTCAGAGCTCTAACTCGGCCGGTCTAGCCACCCGATAATCTTCGTCTTTATCCGATAATCCCTAAGAGATATTCTTAAGGAAGGAAGTTCAATTTCTAGTGGGATGATAGATCCCATCCCAAATACTAGAGAATATGGCATCACACCCATAGGAGTGCAAATGGAGGTCCTGTAAGCCTAAAGAGCTAGGTGGATTTGCGAGATGCCAATTTCGACTGCTTTACTTACCATTTTCTCCATTATTCACACCAAAGTCTTATTTGTGGCCTTGGCCTGTCCATTACCTTTGGGATAATATGGTGTAGACCATTTTAAATTGATTTGGAACCCGATGATGAGATACCCTTTACCATTTTATTCTTGAATTAATTTCCATTATCAGTAATAATGGATGTGGGAATGCCATACCGGAAAATGATATGATTCATGATAAATTTGGAAATTTGAGCTCCTGTTACATAGGTTAAAGGGATGGTTTCCACCCACTTGGTAAAGTATTCAGTAGCCATGATGATGTGGGTATGTCCATAAGATGAAGTAGGGGTAAGCTTCCCTATCAAATCAAGTCCCCATTTAGAAAATGGCCATGGGGTGGTGATGGGTTGTAACGCAGATTGTGATGGAGTATGGATGAAATTTCCATACTTCTGACAAAGTATGCACTTTCTGACATAGTTCCAACAATCAATTTCCATGGTGGGCCAATAGTAGCCTACTCTCAATAGTTTCTTAGCCAAAACCATTCCATTAGTATGTGCTCCACACACCCCTTCATGTACTTATTTGATCGCTTGGATCGACTCCGTCATATCAAGACAATGTAACAAATTCCCATCATAGCCATGATGATAAAGCATACCTCCTAAAAGGGTATAACGGGCTATTTGGAAAATTAGGCTTTGTTTCTCGGAATGGGAGATGTCGGGAGGGAACGTGTTGTCCTTGAGATAGGTAAAGATGGGCTCATACCATGGGGAATTAGGACCAACAACATCACATGCCGATAAAAATTTTGACATGTTATACGCAAGTAGCGTAAATTTTCCACAAAGAATGGCATGTCATTGTTTCTGGTGGAATATAGAGCATAGAACCCAATTTTTCCATAGCATTTACAAACTTGTTTTGAAATTGTAGAATTTGTTCAAATGTGATGTGCACAAAATACTCTTTTAGAGTTTCTACCAGCTTCTTGTAAGGTATGAGATTTTCATCCTTAACCTTATATTCATCATTAACTTGCTTGATAATTAACTAAGAATCACCCATAACCTTGACATGATGAATGTTCCACTTGATGGCAAGCTTCATCCCTATGATAAGTGCCTCATACTATATGATGTTGTTTGTGTAAGGAAAACCCAGATGAAAATTTTATGGTATAGGGTCGCCAAAAGGAGTAATGAGGACCACACCTGCGCTTGAACCATGAAAAGTAAAGGACCCATCAAATTGTATCTACCACATGATAGATTCTTAAATGTATAGTAATGAGGCATCTGGAAAATCCAAATTCAAAGGTTCAGTGCCTTGTAAAGGTGCTTCTGCTAATTGGTTAGTGAGTACTTGTCCTTTAACCGGCTTCTGATGCACAAACTCTATGTCAAATTCACTTAGTAGAATGATCTAGTTATCCATTCTACCTATGAGGGTGGGTTTAGACAGCAAGTACTTGAGTGGGTCAACTTTGGATATCAGCTTGGTTTAGGTATTCAATAGATAATGGTGAAGTTTTTGAATATTAAAAACAATAACCAAGAAATATTTATCAATTTGGGGATAGTTGAGCTCATAAGCGATGAGAGTGTGACTGAGGTAGTACACCACTTTTTCTTTGTGACCAAGGTCATATTGGGTGAGCAGCGCACCAATAGCAAATTGCATAGCAGAGATATAAAGTAGGAGCGGCTCACCAGGAGTTGGAGGCATGAGGATAGGTGGATTGACCAAGTATTGTTTAAGCAAAGCAAAGGCCTATTATTGCTCTGGTCCCCAGATGAAGGTGACATCCTTTTTAAGTAGGTGGGTGAATGAATGACACTTATTGGCAAGCTGGGAGATGAAGCGGTGAATAGCCTATATTTTCCTGCAAGTTGCGTAGTTTCTTAATGTTCTTAGGAAGAGGCATCTCAGTAATAACAAACACTCTAGTAGGGTCTACCTCAATTCCCCTTCTTGATACAATATAACCAAACAATTTTCCTTATATCATGTCGAATACGCATTTCTTTGAGTTCACCCGACCTTGTACTCTTGTAGGCACTCAAAGATACGCCGTAAAATAATAGGGTGATCCTCTCTTGTCTTAGATTTTCTGAGGATTTCATCCACATAGTCTTCCATGATATCATGGATCATATCATGGAAAATTACCATCATTTCCCTTTGATAAGTAGCTCCTACGTTTTAAAGCCCAAATGGCATTACCTGATAGTAAAAGGTACCCCAGGAGTTGTGAAATTCATCTTGTGCTAATCTTCATCGAGTTATCATGATTTGGTTATACCACGAAAATCCATCCATAAGAGATAACATCTCATATTCTGTTGTTGAATCCACAATCATATCAATATTTGGCAGTGGAAAATCATCCTTAGGGAAAGCCTTATTAATGTCTCTAAAATCCGTGTAGATTTTGATCCCGATAGGATTTTTCTAGGACAGGGACGATGTTGGATATCCATTCAGAATAATCAATAGGCTGAATGAATCCTACCACAAGCAATCTTTCTAATTCTTCTTTAACTAGTAAGGCCACCCTTGGGTGCATCTTTCTGAGCTTTTGTTTAATAGGCTTTGCATCTACATGCACAACTAAGTTGTGCATGACCAAATTTGGATCTAAGCCTGGCATATCCTTATAGGACCATGCAAATACATCTATAAAATCCTGTAGCAGCATGGTGAATGTCTTATGTTCCCGTGCTTGAGAGTGATGATCCCAATTTGACTATTTTTGGATCCTCTTATGTACTAATGTTTACATCAAATTTTTCCTCCACTAGCAACTTTGAAAAGTCATCCATACGCGCAAGATCGGGAGGAAGGTTGAAATATTCATCCAAGGATGTCTCCACAAGATTTTCATCCTTGGCATGGTTAGTTTTATTATACTTTAATTTTTGTACCTTTTTGTCGGTCAAGACCTCAAAGAGGTTTTCACTATGTGACTTGGACTCGATTTTTACGAGGCTTTACGTTGGAAATTTTTCCTCTCTTTTTCTTAAGTTTTTCGCCATGAAGCTCACCTCCTCACCAAAGTAGGCATAGGCATTCAAGTCAATATAGAAGCCCCTTTTGTGGTCTCCAATGGGAATTGTATCTCAAATGCCCATGAATTCTACAATATATTCATCATTCTCAAATAGATCTAGTGACATATGACGTTATTGGTCCCATTCAACAAGGAAGGGTAAACAAGGTCAAGGTTTGGTTCCATAGGGGTTATGGTTAGGAAAGGGGTATTCATGAATAGGTTCATGGAGGCAAGATCCTTATATTGGCTATAATGGGAATTTGCATCGATGTCTAGATAGTCGAGTTATCCTCACATTCGAGCAAGTAGCATCTTGATCATTGGGGTGTGCCCCATACGGGTGAATTCCAATGCCATACCTTTCTAATTTAAAATTCAAGAGAGGTACTAGTTCTCTTTGTCCTTTCTCATTTCTTCCACATCCTAGGCCCTTATAGCCCATGGAGTACATCATTTTATTGGATTTCTTGTATTCAGGGGTTTGATAGCAGGTTGGATGAGTATCCTCTAGGACCCAAGTTGTAGGTGGATCCAACAATTTTTCTTTAGCCAACAAGCCTCTAGGTAAGAATGACCCAATAGTGTGTTCATTTCTAGGTCTTCTAAAGTGATAGTTGGGTCGACCTCTAGTCTTGGGTGATAATGAGAGGTCTAAAACCAAGAGGGATTTTTGCACATTATATTCTCCACAGCCGTATTCTATAACCTTCATCTCCCATGAATCAAAAGGAGAGGTTGATGTAGAGGCACCATGGGTGCAAGAACTGAGAGAATCTAAATCTACCCGAGATTCCATAGCTTCATATTCGAGAGGGAAAACTATATCGGTGGAGGGAAACGCATATGTACCCTTACGTGCAAAACTATTGAGAGCTCTGCAGTGAGCGAAGGGCTCTAAATCTCCTTGTATTATAATAGTGTGTCCCTCATGCTTCATTTTAATGCATTGATGAAATGTTGATGGCATGACTGCTGCATGGCATGAATCCATGGTCGACCTAGAAGCATATTATATGGAATTTCCAAGTCTAGGACATGGAACTTTGTTTGATGACAAGTGGGACCCACTTCCATGGGCAACATGATTGTTCCCGCTGACTCCCTTTCCGCGTTGTCGTAAGCAGTGATAGTGATGATGTTTGACTCAAGATCTACTTCAGTATGTCCCAGCTTACTTAACCAACTTTAGCGTGCAGATGTTCAACCTTGATTCGTTGTCCATAAGCACCCTTTTGATCTTCCTTTGGGTAAAAACTACCTCAATATACAAAGGAAGATTATGCATTGGATTTTTAGTAGGGATTTCCCTATGATTGAAGGCAATGTGTTCAGTTGGTACAATGTTTAGTACCATGGCTTGAAGATGTGTAGGATCTACCTCTAGTGGCACTCCTGACCCTTGAAGAGTTTGGTACATAATGTTTTAGTGCACATTTGAAATCTTAAGAAGATCTAAGATCAAAATCTTGGCAGAAATTTTCTCAAGTTTCTCTAAGAGTTTGTACCTACCATTTTGTGGGCTTGATGGAGAAGGTTCAAGAATCACAAGGCGGGCATGCCTTGTTACCACAACACAATCCTTTTCCTTGATTTGAATGGTGTTGACATGGTCATTAGGAGAGTGAATACATCCAATAAGTGAATCATAATGATTTTTTCTTTCTTGGTATATAATTAATTCATTGCTTTATAACTTTGGGATGACTCTCCCTGATCCGGATTTGACTTTTCTGATTTATCATGTTTGGGGAATGGCTCTTTATATATCCCCATATTTTTGTTGGGTGTCTGAGTTTTCTCTGGGTTGTCCACCTCTATCTCCCCATTATTGATGAGGTCTTGGATATAGTGACGAAGTTGTAGACATTTGTCTATTTTATGTCCCTTAACATGATGCATTTTGCAATAGTCATGCTCCTTGTACCATGACGGTTTTGGAGCATTATCATAAAATGGTTGTGTCGTACGATATGTCACCATGTGAGCTTCATCCAATTGTTTTAATATAAATGACAAAGGTTCATTAAGAGGGGTGAACATTCTTTGTTTTGGTGGTGGTTGAATAGGTCCTTTGGTCGGTTTAAAAGTTTTACCGTTTGGACCATTTGTACATGTTTGGAATATGTGATCCCATCTCCCACCACATTTTTATTTTTGTTAAATACTTTCAGCTTCTCCATAGGTTTAACATTTTGATTATCTTTAGATTTTGACTTAATATTTCCTTTAGTAATAAGGGCTTTCTCTATTTAAACACCCTTTTCAATGACCTCCTCAAAAGTGTGAACACAATGCATTTGGAGGTGGAAAGCGATGTCTAGATTCAAGTTGGGCACAAAGATACTTACTAGTTGTTTTTAGGAAAATAACAAGGGAAGTGACCGGTTATCCCTCTCCATCATTGTAAGAAGCTGGCAAAAGTCTCATTAGGGTTTTGTTTGGTGCCACATAAATCTGCCATGGTGATATCACTTTCTATGTTATATGAGAAGTGACGCACAAACATCTCTCGCCAATTCCCAAAGGTAAAAATAGACCCGCGAGGAAAATGAGTAAACCACTCCAAGGCTTGACCTCCTAAACTCTTGGGAAAGAGTCGTATGAGATAATTATCACTATAGGACACCTCTTGACATGCCATATAGAAATATTTGACATGATCTCGTGGATCTCCCTTTCCTCTATATTTGTCGAATTTTGGCATATCAAATTTATTTAGGAAAGGTTGAAGTGTCACAACTTTTTCAAAAGGATGGGGACATAGTTCTTCATATTGATACTTTCTAATGCTCCCCACATTGCTCTCTTGAAGGCTTGCAAGTGTTTCCTTCATGGATTGTACTTCTTGTGCGAGCAATTGTTCTTTAGTAGGAGAAGCTAGGATATATACACGATGATAATCTGTATTGTCTTCTCCTTGATTTTCTCTATGGATTTCACTTATTTTGACCTTAGGCCTTGGTTTTTGGACATTCTTTCTTACTTCCTTTTATACATGAGAGGTTAGCAAGGCTAATTATTGGCTTAGGCTACTAATTTGTTGTTGAATGGCGATCTCTTCTCTTAAAGGTTCATCTTCTTCCTCATATCATGGAGGTTCTTCAACATTCTTGTGTTTTGACCTAATTTTACGTGGAAATTTGATAAAGGGTATTCTATGTTCCACTACATTATCATTTCCTACATTGGAGGTAGAAGCATGTCCATGTGTTAAAATGTCCTCCATGTTGATAAGAGGTCATTCCTCCTCATTAGCATTATTTTTAGGTGGGATTGTTTCATTTGTAGTGGGAATTTTGGCCCCCAATTCTACAACCCATGTTAGCACCCTATCCTTATTTCTAAAAAGGATCTCATCTAATAATTTGGGGTCACAAATCAAATTTTGCATGCGAGGACTCCAATTCATCACCACTATGATCGACCATGTCTTCTATCTCTTTTTCTGTGGAAAATAGAGGCCCTAGATCATGTCCAATAAAAGGGTTTGACCCTTTTCTATTTGACTCTTCTTAATCTTGCACTTGTTATTCCTCATATGTTTGTTTCTTGAGTCCTAATCATGTTTTGGGAGCCATAATTTGTGATAGTTTCACTAAGGTAAGTTGTAAATGTGTTCAAGAATTAGTGATCACACCTAAGTGAAATGCAAAATAAATTTCAAGAATATGAGTGAGTAACAATGTGAGAATACCAATGTGATAAAGTGATAAATCAACAATGACACAATGTTTGGTACCTAAGCCTATCAAATGAAGTACTTCCTAGACTATGTTTCAAAATGTAGTTTAGTGTCACAAGTTAATTAACAAGATGTTCTCACTTATGCCAAGTTCAAGAGAATGAACAAGATGTAAGTAAATACAAGAAGTTAATGTGACCTCATAACAAGGTATACTAGAATAAATCTCAAATTTGATTAAGACCTATATCCCAAAAAGTGCGATTCTGATTTATGAGTGACACAATAATGTCACCAAGATATGTTAACCAAAATTTGTAAGAAAGTAAGGTATTGATATCAAGATGATATTAATATAACATGCACAAGTGGTAACATGTAGCACTCTTCAAAATCAAGGTAATAATCGATTCGAACTAAAAGCTTAAAGTATATCTAGGAATTGTTAAAATGTGTGTATTGTAACCTTACAATATAGATATTTAGGTCAAGTTTACAAGAAACAAGACGTAAATACCAAAATTGTAGTGATATGATACAAACAAGGTAACCTTTCTAAGGACTTCCAAGATGATGAACCACGCCTAACTACAATGATGATCTTGACGTGGGTATCAAGATCACAAAGGCCACCAATGATATGAATACGCCTCTGCACACTTTAGATGTTTAACTTACCTAGCCGCAAATATGGATGGGTGTAAATGGACAAAAAAGTGGCAGAAAAAATTGATTGGTAACACAAATGTAGTCACCCTTATTTTGATCAACAAAGTGTCAAAAGAATGTGAAGGAAGTAGATCAAAAATGGGGATGAAAATGTTGGCTCACATCGGCGAGAATTTCACCTCACCTTAAGACAAGTGAAAAACTAAGTGAAAGTAACTAACTCGTCACATTTTTGTGATGAAAAGATGGCTCACAACTCAACATTGTTTTAGAATGGTCAAAGTGGGCTTCGACCAAAGAATATCTTAATAGGTGGTTCTCTCATCCTAGGTGTTACAAATCTGTTTAAGCGGCGTGATTTACCCAAACAGGTCCCAACTATCTTGGGAGTATCTCACTTTACTTTACCCCCTTCAAGAATAGTAGACAACTAGTGCGTCTATGTGTACTATCACTAGGGTTGCCATACGAACAACTAGTAACACTATCTCACAAGGAATCACTAGTCAAGTAGGTAGTGCGGAGCACTTCTAGTTTTTCCACAAGGTTCCATCTTACGTGGACTACTTTGGGGTTCCTGGAACCACCCCCATTGTTGTAGCTTAAGGCATTATGCCAAAGGGGTTATGTTCTAGTTGAGTGGAGAGGGATGTACCCTTTTCCAAAACCTAAAATATAGTGTTTTGAATATGTTGTTCTTTTTATCTTGTTTAATTAGGTGTGGTTTTCTTGAACACCTTTTGGCAACCTGTATGACAACTGTATTAGTAGTTTTTGACTTTGTTTTGATTCCACCTTTCTTTGACAAGCATGTGTTTTGGTCCTGCACAATGAGTTTAGTAGTTTTCCATAAAAAGAGTAAACATCATTTCTGATTCTCAAGATCATCCAAGGATGCAAGAGAAGAGCATACGTGATGTTTCCAAAATCTAAGAAGATATCAAATGGAAAAACACTTTAATTCAAACACACCAAGTTAACCCATTCCAATTCAGATATTCCTAACAATTTCAAAGCATCAAAAAGACCTAAGAATCATTTTTGATTCCCAAGATCACCCCAAGGGATGCGAGGGAAGAGCATACGTGATCTTATTCTTATAAGCAAGCATGCAAAGTTTATCTAATCAAGTAAAAGCATGTAAAAACACCTGTAAAAATGAGTATTTAATTAGATAAAACCTGCAAGAAAGTTAGCACATTAACACCTTAAACTCAAGAAAACAAAAAGACGCATGTGCCCCCATTTTGGCATTTGCTCTCGGGTTAGGGTGGATGCGCTCCTCTGTGTTTTTTTGACTTACAATGCACCTGCACCACCGAAAAGGCGTGTGTACCCTAGAACGACAGCGTGTGCGCCAAAAAAGATTAAAATAATAGTATAAAGATTGTGACAGAGCGCTGAACTACCAAAGAGGTTCCTGCGCCACCAAAAAGGTGTGTGTGCCACCACAATTTAAAATAGTATCAGATTTTAATAGAGAACTTGCTCCACTAGAGGGACACCTACACCCGGGTTAGTGTGTATGTGTTGGTCTGACAGGTTTTACATTGTAGTGAAGGTACAATATGAAATGGCATCTACGCTGGATTAGTGTGTATGCGCCCATTGGTTAGGGTATGTGTGTCGGGGTTAGTGTATGTGTGCTAGGGTCGACAAATAGAAATTCAAGCCTCGACAGATGCCTATGCCACCCAAGAGCTACATGTGCTATGACAAGTCTATCTCGTGCCCCTATTAGTGTATCTGTGCCACTCCTGCAACCAAAGTATGGCGAAAAACACAAAAAATCTCACAATACTTCAAATTTTAACAAGTTAGCTTGAAATTAGGAACAACCCATTAAAATGATAGCTATAAGTGAGAACCTACACATATAATGATAGAAAAAATCCTAATAAATTAAACATTAATTACTATATGTACATATCAAAGGGTTAGCCAAAAATAATAGAATTCAAGCTAAAAATGCTAAGGGACAAAGGATCTGTCCCACTAGGCATGCCAAATGTGTGCATGGTTTTTTTAGCTAATTTAAGAAAAGATAACTAACACCTAAATAGTTCTATTACAAAAGCTAAATCAAAATCTAAAACACCATCAAGATAAGAGCTAAGCAAGGTTAGACAACAACATTATTGCATTAGAACTTTGAAGCATAAATCAAACTAACATGCTAATTATCAAGAACCTCTACTCTTTGATTACCAACAAAATCAAATGAACCTATGTAAATTCAATGGAAATAAAATAGTTTATTGTTTGATCCTCAAGAAATTAGGAATGGGAGCTCATCAAAGCATGGCTACAAGACCACTTTGATCATTCCCATATGACCTAAGAACTTGGATGAATGCAATGCAAGAAAGGAGGCTTAGCTCTTCAAATGGTGGATTCTTCAAGAATGACAAAGAAGCTTATAGTCTATTTGCTATGTGCTTTTCTTTGGTCTTCTCAAGGAATTTAGGTGTAAGTGTAAAGGTAGGAGGAGGGCTCTTTATATAGCCCAATGGATAAAGGAATCACTACATCCCTTTGTATGTGGGATAATAGAGATGTTGAGTTAGTTGTGGATAAGGGGGGTTTAGATAGGGTTGAGTCAACTTTAGGAGGGTTTAGCTTGTCCTTTAGTGACCCATGTGGATAAAGGGGGCTCATTAATTAATCAAGATGATTTAGTTAATATATTTGTAAGCTTATAGAAGCTTTTATAAGAATATTAGCATGATTTAGACTATAGAAGGGGATTAAATCAATTAAATATTGATTTTTTGGTTAAATGAAATGGGAAGCTAATTAATTAATAATAATTAATTAGTCTAGATAGAAGGGAGGATTTATTAATGGAAGATCGTTAATTAGGATATTTTTTGGATAGGTGACTTAATTAATTAGCATAGTGTAATTAATTAATGACGGTCTCGAGAGAAGATAAGCACTTTTGACGATATGTCTCCAATTTGCGGGAAAGGAGATAATTCATGTAATTTAAGTATTTAAATTGCTCAAACAACAAAACATCCGTAATTATGGTTGTCTACAACAATCTTAAAACATCCCATCTTAGCAATAAATCCCTCAACAAACTCTTTCACAACAGCAAAGCATCCTCTCTCAACAATACATTCTGCAACAAACTCTCCCTCAACAAAGAAACATTCCTTCCTAACAATATATTCCTCAAAAAAATATCTCACAAATGTAAACATACCCCAATTTAAACATCCCATCTCAATAATACATTCCTCAACAAAACATCCCATAGCAAGATATTTTTCAATACAATATTTCTCAACAAAACATCCCACAACAAAATATTCCACAACAAAACATCCTACAACAAAATATTCCACAAAAAATCCCACAAAAAAAAATTCACAATACAACATTCTACAACAAAACATCCCTTATCGGTAAAACATCCTTCAACAATAACAAATATACTCACAACCTAGTCAATTACATTTTAACTTTGGTTCATCTTCATAACAATCTACACTAGCTGAACCTCTTCAAGCCCTTATGAATCGGATATCAAGTCTATAAGTTGCCTCATCTACACCTAAAAATGTCTTCTCTTACGATCAAATATGTAAGGAACCCATCCACCCATCAGTCCCATACAAAGCGTACCCTCCTCACTTGGGGATTCCTAATTTATTTGGTTCTAGAAAAATTAATATCCCCAATAACATATTCATGTGTTTTTTCATGCTTGTTATTTAATAGCCCTTGATCAAGACCTTATGCTGCGAACCTTTCCAATGTCCCTTGCTATCCCTACTCTAGATTGGTACAATATAATTCCATAATATTCCCTTTTCTCTTTCACTCAACTCATACAATTGTTCTTAGAACACTTTTCTATAAACATAGCCCACAAATTCACCATCAATGACCTTTACGCTATCAAACAATTTGAGGATGAGTCCATTGCTGATTTTGTTGCCCGTTGGAGGGGTATAATCAATCAATTATCCTTTACATTACCAAAAACTGAGTTGATTGAAGTTTTTGTCAATCATGTACCAAACACATTTCATCAACATTACAAATTCAATCATTCCAGACCTTTGATGAATCCTTTACTATGGCCCAAAAATTAGAACTATGTGCTTTAGAAGATGGTTGTGTTAAGCTTCGACCTAAGAAACCATGAACCGAGTTTCCTTCTAAGTCATCCTATAGTCCTGAAAAATCTAAATCAAATGTTAATGTTGTAGTAGTCAAGTCAGATCCTAAATAAAATCCTACTGTTGAACGTTCTCATCCACAACGTAATTACACACCAATTGGAGAGACTTATAGCACATTCTTTGACAAAATGCTTGCCGCAAATATGATATCTCTCCCCCATCCAACCTATCGACACATATGTATCTAAACCCTCATGGTATCAAGATAATGACTATTGCAAATACCATAGGGTCAAAGGACATGACATAGAAAGGTGTCATATATTCTGCAAATGTTCTTTAGGATTTGATTGATAAGGGTGAACTTCATTTAGATAATCCCAATGCACCCCCAAACCAAAACCTTGACATATTTAAACAACCCTTTCCAAATCATCCTCCATCTACTTGATCAACCACAAACCAATGTTGTCCATACTTATCATACCATTAATGTCATTACTAAAGTAACACATGTTCTTGAATATGAAATAATACCTATATCTATTGAATCAACATCCACATCTATTGAACTGAAAAACACACCTATGGAAGAAATGTCTACACCCACACAATCAATGACGACAACGACAATGCTTATTCAACCTAAACTTGTATCTACCGAATCCTTGTCTGATTATCTTACCATTACCATCACAAGTAATTATCAATCTTATCTCCTTACCAATTCCACTCTCTAGTATAGATACCCCTATAACTCCACCCTCATTCATAAACATAACTATGATACCTCTTGAAACATTCTTAACACAACCATCTCCGCCTAAACCGACTTTGGGCCATACTCGCCCTCATCCTACAAAAACAAATAATCCAAGACCGATACAACCCTCAAACCATTTAGATTACATTAACTGCACAATTCAAACTCCTCTTCCTTCATTAGCATTAACTTCGATAAATACACCCAGCTCATCCAAAACCTTAAGGGAACCCAATAAACAAGGTGTGGTTCGGGTCTTTAAAAGTCCTTATTATGATCAAACATACCATTTTTGTGGCCCTCCACCTTTTCTTCCACCTCCTCCTAGAAAGACCATTTCCACTTTCAGTAATCCTCTTATCATGCCAAGGTCTATACCTTCTTATCAAACTCCCATGATATGAATTCATAAACAAGACATCATTCAAGGTTTAAACGGACCCTATTATATTCCTCCAGATCAAAATCCCCTACGTGGTCCTAGATCTCTTATACCTAGGAATCACCCCATCATTTGAGGTCCAAAACTTGTCTATCAAATTGCTATGAGTGGCTCTCGTCCTGTCATCCATCACAATGCCCAAGATCCCTTCAAAATAAACAAAACAAAAACCTCTGGTCAAACTCTTACTTCCATTGGAGGATAATATATATGAAGCTCCATCATACTTTATATATGGACAAAAAGGGTGTTTTGCATCTATTTTGTAAGACTTCCCTTCAAAAATCACTCATAACATTATCACCACTAAAATTACCTAACCCACAAGGATGGAAGCCCATTTTGTATTAATTCAATGCCTCGTATGAATATCATAGAACACAAGGTCATTCTATTGAGAATTGTAAATCCTTCCACATGATTGCATAGAAATTGGCACACCCGGCTTCCTTTCCAACATTGGCATCTTTTCTTCCTTCTCAAACCACATGTAACACTAACATCAGCATCAACACCATCCATATTAAAATCTAAGGAACCTATGTTTGATACTCCTTCCCATCAAGTTGATGTTGTTCATATTACTACTCGTTCACGGACCTATGAAACATATCCATCTAAGTCTACAAGGATAAAACCTACATAATGATACCTCCACCACCAAAAATAGTTGTCCCATCAAATAAACCCAAATTATCCATACCTATGGCTCCCAAAAAAAATTGTCCCGATAATGTAACCTAAAACCAAGGTGTTTATCCTCATTGCACCACCTTCAACATCCATTGCAATACAAAAGATTTTCATTAAACAATTACATCAAGCTCTTGTCAAAATGTCATTATATGAACTGATACAAACATCACCACTTCACAAACAAGAAATGATGGAATCCCTCTAATCAATAACAATACCTTCAGATGATCCATCATATTTTACAAACTTTTTAGGAGCTCTCAAAGCATCTACTTCCATATCATTCAAACCATCTGAAATAACTTCCTTAAACCAGAAGATCATGACTTACCACTCTTCATCACACTCAAATTAATGATGTTTATATCAAAAGAGTAGTGATTCATAGTGGTGTCACTATTAACATTATCTCCTCCCTTTCTTTTTATCAACTTAAATTACCTAATACCATTATCACCCAAATTCCAGTCTCATTACAGTCCTTCAATGATACTATCACACCCACACTAGGCACCATCATCTTACCACTAAAAGTTGGTGTCGAACTCTCCCAAAACTTTTCTACATTATAGAAGGAGAGTTTCAATATAATATGTTGTTAGGACACCCATGTATATGCACTATGCAATGTGTTCCATTGACTCTTCATCGTTGTCTCAAATATGAACATGAGGGTCAAACATTCATTGTTCCTGCAACTATGAATCCTTTCGCTGATTGTTACATGATGTATCATCTAAATGACGTACTTATTCCCAAATTTGCATTTGAATCATCTAATGAAGCTTCCTCTAGCACGTCTATTCCTTCTTCTAAATTACCAGATGATTCTTCTCTTAGTGATGTTGTACAACGCCTCACGTTGGATGGATATCGTCTCCTCATGCTTAATCACATTCCTTCACCAAAAATTATAGTCACCCCGACAAACAACCCACGTATGACCCTAATGTGGGAGATGTTATCTCTTATGGTCTAGCTTATCTCAAAATGAATTTTTTCTATGGGGGATTGATCATCCTTCATCTTGTACTATTGATCAACACCATGTCATGCCCTTCACATTAGATTTCAAATCTTTAGATAATCCAAATTTCACCTATATGTATCTTCATCATTGTGCATGGAAAGGTTTTGGCCTTGGATGTTATGAACAAGGAATACATGATGTGGTCATCCAATTTCCTTTAAAACTTATGAAAAATACGGTTTAGGTTATAAAAAATTCAGTTCAGAAATATCCGAGGCTACTACATCTAAACCGGATACATTTGTGCTCATCACTAGATTAGACTCATCATTGCCAACATCCTTTAAAGACCCTATGGACCTAGACGATGTTGTACCCATCCCACCTAACTTTTTTTTATTTAATACCATATCCTTAGGACCACTCACTTATCAATCTAACCACAATATTAAACAAATACCTCTTCTTTGGCCAGAAATGGTTGAGGAAGATTTGCCTATCATAAATATCCTTCAATGTCATGATGACTAGGATATCCTTTTGCATATGGGAGCTGAAGATCACTTCCTTCAGAAAACCTTACCATCTGAAACCTCAATTCTCCTAATGAATCCACCATCAACATTAACATAAAAACCTCTCAAGATCCTCGTATAGTTAAAGTTGGCCAATCATTGAGTCTACAAGAACTTGATGACTTCACTTCATTTTTATCCAAATATTATCAAGCCTTCACTTGGTCATATATTTATATGTCTGGAATTGATCCTAATATTGTGGTACACAATATTGTCACATATCCGATGTTAATATAGTCAAATAAAAACTCCATAAAATACATCCCAAAGATAGCTCTTCTTATTAAGGAAGAGTTGCAACGTCTTTTATCCACCAATTTTATCATACCTATTGATTATCCACAATGGGTTTCTAATATTGTTCTTATAACTAAAGCATCGGGAAAGTTATGTATCTACATAGATTTTAGGGATCTCAATCTCACTTTTCCAAAATATGATTTCCCCCTTCCAAACATAGATCAACTCGTTGACCTAATAGTTGGCCATGAAATGCTTTCCCTCATGGATGGTTTTTTAGGTTATAACAAAATTCTTATCACTTTGCAGATTTCAATATAAAACATATTTCATCACCCCTTGGGTAACCTTTTTATTACCATGTTATGTTGTCCAGTTTCAAAAATACAAGAGCTATCTATCGGTGAGCCATGACCTACATTTTTCATGACCTCATTCACAAAAATGTCAAATATTATGTTGATGACCTTATAAGAAATTCCAAAGAATTGTCTTTGAGTCAATATTTACTCATCTCATCCAATATTTTCTTCATCTCAATCCCACAAAATGTGTTTTTGGTGTCCTCACTAATAAAATTTTAGGGTTTATCATATGTATCTAAGGTATTAAATTTGACCCAGCTAAGGTTAAGTCCATCATTGAAAGTCCTCCACCATCTAATCTCACACAACTATGTAGCCTTCAGGGGAAGTCACAATCCATATGACGTTTCATATTATAACTCTTTGATCATTTTCAACCTTTTCATCACCTCATCCATAAGGAAATAAATTTTCATTTGGATTCTAATTGTTAGAAATCCTTTGATGAAATTAAATATTATCTCTTATCACTTCTTGTTCTTACTCTACTGAGTGAAGGAGAGCAATTTTACTTGTACATATCTACTTGAACATGTTCTTGGAGTCATGCTCGCACATTGTGATAATCAAGGTCGAGAACAAGTTGTATATTATATCAGCCATACACTTCATGAATATGAAACCCATTACACTAAAGTGGAGAAGCTATGTTGTACTTTATATTTTTCCACTTCCAAGTTGTGTCATTATCTTCTTAATCATAAAATGTATGTTGTCACTAGTTTCAATCCCCTTAAAGCTATACACTCTAAACCATATCATAGTGATCGTATCAATTGATGGCTTATGCTTATGACTGAGTTTGATTAGAATTCATGTCACAAAAATCCATTAAGGGCCAAGCTATTGCGAACCATTTCTACCGATGCCCCACTTCCCGACAACCAACTTCCTCATGAATATTTTCCTAATGAATCCATAAATGATGTCAACGAATACAAATTCATCCCTATCAAGATGACTCTCTTCTTTGATGGTTCTAAATTTCAGGAAGGGGGGATTTGGTGTCGTTATCATTCCTCCTTGGGGTATTCCTATTCCATTATCATTTAAACTCAATTTCAAGTGCACTAATAATATGATAGAATATGAAGCTTTAATCATGGGTCTCACCACTACGTTATTCTTCTAGGTGTTCATATCTTAGACATCTATGGAGATTCACAACTTGTTATCAGTCAAGTCAAAGGATAATATCAATGTAAAAATGAAATCTTACAAAAAAATAAGGCTAGCGTGGAATTTCTCCCCGGCACTTTTGATCATTACACCATCTAAGCTATCCCACCATATTCTAATAGGTTTGCCAATACAATGGCCTCTTTAGGAGCCCTCATCCCATTAGAAATAGAAGAGTCAAAATACAACACTAAATATTTATTGTTGTTTAATGATTAGATCATCCTTCACATCAATCTAAAATTCCTCCTACAAATATTGTTGATGATAATCCATCAAATTTATGGTATACTCGGATATACGAAAATCTCGTTGATTCTAAAATTTCATCTATTTTATTACATAAAACTAAATGGCCTTTTACTCAAATAAGTGCTACTCACTTTGTCATTATAGGTAGTATTCTTTACAAATATTGTTTTTACGTTATCTTACTAAGATGCCTTAAGTCAAATGAATCGATCAAAGCTATTGAAGAAGTCCATGATGTTATTTTTGGAGGTAATTTCAGTGGAAATTGCATCACTAAACATGGTATATGACTAGGGTATTACTTGATCACTATCACCGAGGATTGTTTTGATTACATTAATAAATGTGTGAAATGTCAAATTCATTCAGATATGATCCATTTCCCCGATCAAGCATTACAACCTTCTCAGACCTATGGCCTTTCTCTCAAAGGGGATTAGACCTCATTGGGGATATTAACCCCAAGTTCTCTTAAAAACATTATTCCATTATCATAGCTACTTGAATATTTCAGAAAATGGGTTGAAGAAATCCCATTAACATTCACTAAGTCAAGACCGATTATCAATTTCATATATCAACACATTATATATTGTTTCGGCATCCCACATAAGCTTATCACAGATAATGGAAAATATTTTTAAAATAAAGAAGTTAAAAACCTTTGTGGCACCTTCAATATTAAACTCAACTTTTCATCACCATACTATCCTCAAGCAAATGGATAGGTTGAAGCCTCTAATAAAAAACTAAACAAGATCCTTATGAAAACAATAAACGATGTAGGAAGAAATTGGCATCTACAAATCTCTTTTTCTCTTTAGTATTATCAAACTAGCATCTACACACCTATAGGAGCAACACCCTATTCACTTGTCTATGGCTCCAAAGCCATTATACCTCTTGAAATCCAAATCCCATCACTTTGTGTGTCCCTCAAGGAATTTATCCCTGATGAATAATATTGACAAGATCATTTAGCACAACTTGAATTGTTAGATGAAAAATGTCTGATGGCCCTTGAACATCATCAATTTTATCAAGAACGCATTAAAAGGGAATATAAAAAACATGTCAAATAACGTGACTTTAAATTCAATGATCTTGTGCTTAAATAAAATCAAAATGTCACTCAATTAGAATGGAGTAAACGTGGAAATTTTTCCCCAATTGGATCGGTCCATACATCATTACTCATAAATATGGGTCAGGAGTGTACCATCTCACTTATCTTGATGGTGAACCTGAAGAAGAACCTTGGAATGCCTTGCACTTACGACCTTTCTATTGTTAAATGTTTTATTGTCATGACAGTAGTTATATCTTATCATTCCATTAAAAATGTCCATCATACCACAATAGTGATTTGAAAGCATGTGGTTATCTGTCATTATCCTAAAACACCTTAAAGATGAGTACCATGGCTCTGTTCATCACATATTTCTCTATGGATAAGTTCTTCTTTAGTAAGAACCCTGCAATCACTACATCCATTACCCATGTACCAGTTAAAAGGGAACATAATAAGGGGTACGAATGTGTAGATCATATATACACCTTTTCCCCTCCTCAAAAATGATCTGTTAGGGATTTTCCCTCAGCAAAAAGAAAAAATATATATGTATCAAAATCATTTGGATGTATTTCTCAAAATACAAAATAAATAGGTAGACTGATCCCTTGCAAGATAGTTATCCACCTAAATGGTAGATAGATCCCTTGAAGGACGGTTCGATCTATGAAAAATTCAAAGAAAGAAAAAAAGTAGAATGATCCTTGAAGGATGGCTACTCATAAAAAAGGGCTTCCCACATTGTTCAACCTTTTAAATAAATACATCTAGGAAGGTTTCCCACATTGATCAACCTTCTCCTTATAAAAACTTCTCGCATTGATCAATTTTCTTCAAAATCAAAGTAAAGCTAGGGCATCTCTCTTTAGACCTGTGGAAAAGGAGAATTTGTTTCCCCTCATTGATTTATATGTGTTCAAACCCCCTTTTATGTCCTAATAAAGAAGCTCTCATTTAATCCCACATTTTATTAAGTATTGTGTAACTATCCATTGATGATCATATTTAACATTTGTTAAAGGTTGTAAGTGCAAGAGCATTCAAGCTTTCAAAACCCATCGTGTATGTACCAAATCCATAGTAGGGAAATTATTCCATCCAATTATACTAAGTCCCATTTTTATACGATCACATTTTCATATATCACATCTAATGCTAACACAATTAAACCTAAATCACATGTCATCATATATTTATCTAACATCAACACATTCAAATTAAAAAAAAACATATACCACCATAAATATTCAACACACGAAAGATAAAAAAATATAAACCAAAAACCTCATCATCATCATCATATATATATGTCATCAAATCCATATACATCAATATCAAAATTAAGCTTCTAAAATCCATGTCAACAAAATACATCATATAAAAATTGGCTTCCATGAGCCATACAAATACATATCAAGATTATATAAACTGAAACTCTCTAAGAGATAGGCGAGGAGGAGTTGTACTACCCTCTCCTCCCCTCGCACACCCGCACGTCTAGCTCATGCTCCCGTGTACCACCCATAACATCAATATCTCCTCTAAGCTCTCCTTTACTATCTCCCACTCGCACCACTAGAGTGGGGGCCTACCATCCCACTAGTCAAATATTTTCCTACCAAGGCAAAAAAAACTACATCTAGAAAATCATGAGTCACCATATCAATATAATACTGTAATTCGGCCCACATTGACTCATAGTGATCCCTAGAAACTATCCTAGACCCAGGTGGCCTATGTCCACTAGCCTATGGCATTTCTCCACTAATCCTAGGTCTCTTCCCAGCTTGTGCTGTCTTCTCGATCCATATTAGCTAACTCGCACTGAAATAGAAGGCCCAATAATCCCTAAGGCCTTCCTCATCCCATCTCTCTAACCCTTATATTGATCTCTATCTCGTAATTTCTTGGTCCAACCGAGCTCTGTAATCATCTCGCTCTACTATCACATTGTTCTCTCTCAGTGATCAAGTCATCTCGCTCAGTGATCAATGTATCTCGGATACCCATGAGGTTATCCCTCTCCCTCTTATCTGCATCTCTCTCACCCTCAACTATGGCCTTCTTGTCCGTCACTATTGTTATGGCTGCCACCAACTCATCATCACCATCCTCCTCACTATCACCCTTGGCACCATCCACTTCCTCATGTGTCATTACTCCTCTCGCTTCTAAGCATGTACTCATCTAAGTCTCTATGATTCTCTCTCGATACCCGAGCCTGTCAAATTTCCTAATACATGGGTCCACCATGTTGTATAATCAGGAGTCACCCTCGAATCATCAATAAGAACAATCGACCCTCGTTATTAGGACCCGTGGCCCTTGACTAATCCATGATATCCTTAGGATCTATCACAATAGCCCTCGAAGTCTCCATATCCCCATCCTCTTGTTTGTAAATTACATGCTCCACTTACTCCCATGTCAATCCAAAGTATCTCCTAACATGTTCAAATCAAGTAACTCGTGTTCACCCATTCGATGAGTCTCCACTCATATAGACTATTTGTAAACTAACCAACTCATCGAATACTCGGGCCAATAAAAAATCTAGGTATGGCGTCCATATGATATCATCAATATGTAGTCCAAACAATAGCTCTCTATAATATCTTGATATCCTCATCTTCAACCTTTAGTCGACATCCTCCCTCCATCTCATGAAACTAGGATTATCATCACCAATCACCCTAGGTAATCCCATCACATGCACAATAACGCAATTCTTGAAGGCCCTAGCCTCATAAGAGAAATTCAATGTCAATGACATATCTCTTGTGGACCTTCCAAGCCCACATATCTCTATATGTCTGAGAAATTAGGGTAGGTCCCCACTCAAAAATAGTTCTCTCCTCCATCATCTTAGTTACAACTCTCATCATCATCCAAGGAAACTAACCACCTCTTGAATCTAGCAATTCATAGCAAAGAATGGCCATCATCATCATGGTCATCCGAGTACGTCCCGCTCTCTCAGCTAAATATGATCTAGCATAAGAAAATCCCCCTGACTCCAGTATGATATCTCCTACATCACCCCCATATAATCTAGTCATATCATTGTCTCACTCCTCCTAAATGATGATATAAACACCCTCACCCTAGATATGTAATCTCAGGATGTGGTGAACATCCTTTAGAGTGATCATAATCTCTCCAATAGGTAGCCAAAAAGTGTTGGTGGAAGGATTCCACCGCTCTAGTAAAGCTAACATAAAACTCCTACATTTGTGTAACTCACCGATAATATCTCATACCACCAAAACCTATGGCCTCAACATGATCCCAATCATCCTCAGACATATCAGCTCTAACCTAATCCAAGATCAATGGTATACAATCCCGAATAGTCAATTTCGCATCCACCTACAAAATAGAAATAAACTAACATCAGTATCATCATTAAGAGTATATGATTGAAAAATTAAAACCATCCACAACATATCAAAAACAAAGCATCAACATCAACATCATCATCTAAAAACATTAATACCAACAACATCTAAAACATTAAATAATTAGATAATGCTTCTCTATTTAAAATTCAAATCCCATATTCGAAAACAAAATAATAGATTACACAAAATTTCTTACAATTTAATGTCATTGTAAAATAAAATTAGTATCAACATCAATTACATTCAACACCAATGTTAATATTGAAACCACACACATCACAAACAATTCAAAATATATATATTGTAAATAAAATTTAAACGATTTACATATCATAGTAATCACCAACAATTTAGTATAAACGCGCTGACTATATAAATCATTAGTGATTCCTCCATTTTTTTCCCTATGGCATTCGTGTGACCCACAAAAATGGAAAAAATTCCCTAAATTACAAAAAACAATTAAAAAAACAAGGATAGAGCACTCACCTCGACCATCGTGGGCTTCTGTTGCCTGCTCGAACTCGCCATTCCATCCAGAAATCATCTTTTTACCCTTGAAAAGACATTTTTCACCGCTTAGCTCACTCTAAAAATTGATTTTCACCATATTGTAAAATGAGCCCATGACTTGGTTTTTATAGCCCAAATTTTACATTGAGGGAATCTTCAGGGATTCCCCCAATTGTCATTGATTTTCCTCTAATCACTTACGAATCATACCTTATTGGAATGTGTGCCCATTTTTTCCCTAAATCATGGAAATTTCACTTTTTCACAAGTGTGTCACACTTTCAATGGACCCTAGTCCTCAAAATATTAAAATAAACAAACAAACTTTACATTGGATTATGTCATCTCATCTATGGGACATGCACCCTTTGGCCCCCATCATTTGGTTTTCCCATTCTTCTAGCCTACCATTACGGATCATATGTCCATAGGTGTCGAACCCCTTGGTTCCCCTATCACTTGGTCCCTTGGTAGCACATCTTGTTTCAACATTCCCTCGGAGGGGAAACTATAGAACACAAACATAAACATAGGTGTTCCCCTATATTGCATTATGGCGAGATCACCCATAAAATTTCCATCATTTTTGTCTAACCCCTTGCTAAGACGTTAGACAAAAAGGGGAAAATGTAGACACCAAAATTCTACACTCCCCCATCATTAATAATTTGTCCGTTCACACTTACAATTTATCATATTAATATCCATTAGTTTAAATATTATTATCATTTAGGTTATGTAATTAAATCTATTCAAACTCATTTATAAATCCCTTTACCCCGACATATCTACCATAGACCATTTTATATCCATAAAATCTAAATCTTATAATATCCTAACATAATCTATACATTATCCAAAGATATAAGTTAATATATCCAACTAAACCACCTAAAATATATCCTAAACAAACCTAGGCTAAAATAGAACGTAATCTAACTATTTTCTAAACAAACAAAACAACACATCACATTCAAAAACAAATTCATGATATTATCCCTTGAATACATAAATAATAAACTTGAATTAGGAAATTGTTTCAATTATTAACTAAATAAAATTGAATAACCCAAAATCTTCACATTTTGGTAAAATGTCGATGATTATATAAGCTTGTTTTGCGGTCTCAAATCAAGGACCATCTGCTTGCATTTTTGAGTTTCATGTTTGTCATCCTTTCACATCTTTGACTGAGAGTGTTTATCAAAGTTTGTCAGCATAGTGTGATATCACAATTATCTCAACATCCAGCATCTACATACACCATCATAAAGCACATTTAGAAGCTTGTTCAAGAATCAACAAATCTTCACCCAATTGCAAGTTTTTTCAAGTTTCAATCTTCATCAAATCAAGGTTAGTTATTTTTACATCTTCTATTCACAAATCTAAAACATAATTTATTAAAGACCTACAATTCATATCAAATCGAAATCAAACTGTTAATTTTTCATAAACACACTATATTTACATATTGTTAGTATTAACTTGAAACCCCACATTATATTTCATTTTACCTAAATGCTTGCGTTTTCAAAAAATGCCTACATTTCTGTCAAACCTACCTCTTATAATTTTTATCAAATTATTATTCATCCATAGAATATATTTCTCTATCCTTTCTAACATACTATCAAGAATGGATTTTGTAGATGGCTATAGGTGGCCAAGCTCATGAGATAACCAACATTAATTCCTTTCGATTATTTATCACCCTTTACATTGGGAGAAATATGATGTATTGCTTGATTTGGAACTTTTTGTTATACATTCAGCCCCTTTAGATCAGTTGTAAAGCATCTTCGAAACCACTCAGAGGATTCGTGAGGCCACAGACGAGTTTTGGGAGGCCTATTTCAAATTCTTTATATTCGATCTTATTTTTCCTTGTTTGAATACCACTATGAAGTAGGATTAGAAATTTGGTACTCGAATCTGAATCAACAAACCAAACTGAATTCATCGAACAACTTAAATATCAATATTTCAACTCTACATCTGATTATCAATATGACTCAGAGAATGAGGAACCTAAATACATCCCTGATTTCTTTAGAGACAAGCATACCGATGATTACGACTCGACCTCTTTGAATAATATGAGATAGATTATCTAGAGCTCACTTTTGAGAACCCATCATCATCTAAAGATTCTAACACTGAATTTGATTCATATTTCTAGGTTATAGTTTATATATCTAGGTTTTTCATTATATGCTATAAATTTGTAATAAAGTCTGAAACTATCAGAACAATCATTATTTTTATCCATCCTATATCATGATTTTCCTTATGTACTTCTTGATTGCATAAAATAGTGGGTTGACATTGTTTTGAGGAAGCGTCTTAGACTTCAAGGGATTGGCCTTCATTTACAAGATAGGAGCTCAAATATTTTGAACATGTGGCACAACATCAACACAATCCATACATACATGTGGGTACTGGTAAACCCCTCCATTTTGAGGTTTGGTAAGTTTTACTATCTTGTTTATTAGCTTAAATTGAAGAGGTAAAACTTTTCTAAACATGGAGGTAATGCAAATATCATTCAATGATATTTATCTCAAACACTTCCATTAATTGTTCCCATTGTATTGTAAATATTGTGTGTTTTGTGTATTGTGGGAGGTTTCCTCATTTTTGGTGTTTATTAATCACTTACTAAGTTTTTTTCCTCAATCCTTGTGGTGATATTTTTATTTATATTAATTTATGAAAACTCTCTACATGTTTCATTTAAAACATTTATGATCTTCCCGTTTATACAAAACTTATAGGAGCCCCTAAAGCAATTATACATGAATCATATCAAAGCTAGTTTTAAGGTGGAATTTGGATAGATGGAGTGGGTTTCAATGTGAATTATTTCATCTTGATAATATCATCTTCATTTCAATGTTAAGTTCTTTCAAATTTAGGAGACAAGTTTTTCAAGGTGAAATTATTTTTCGCCAAGATTATTCTTGACTCTATGCCTAGTGGATACTTCAAGGAAGATGGTATTCATCATATAGCAGGTAGATGTCCTTTGAAGGTCACCATGTTGTCAAAAATTACATCCCGTAATTTTTAAGAACTTATCAAAAAGGACTTAACTGTTTTATACTCTGGGAAACCCATAGGACACCGATGGTCTTTAGTAGAATTCAAGAACATAGTGTTCGATGTGTTCTCCTAACCCGCAGAATAAAGGAATAATCATTCAAGTACTTGAGAAAAGTTTAGTAAAATTAGTATTGCATAGCATCTTTCATCCTTCGCAACACTAAGGATATTAAGTCCCTCATGGGTTGAAGTTAGGCAGAGTACCAAGAAATTGTATACCCATAGGAGGTAGGAGAATCTACTAAGTTCAAAATCCATGGGACAAGGCAATAGTTTTTTGTGGGTCTCAAGCATGAAGGAAAATCCATAGAGGTCTTCACAAAGGTATATCCATAAAAGGTTTCAAATCCACACCATAATTCAAGCCGGAGGACCCACCATCCCAACCACCAAAATTTAAGGAAGCATGGCATCCCTCTCTATAGTCCGATGGCATGCAAAAGACTCAAAGAATCATGTTGTGGTTATTGAATCTCATTTCATGGTGCCCATTCATGTACTACAAGAAAAATCTATAATAATTCATGGCATTCATGCTTATTCAAAATGTCTTCATGGGATGGATTCCATCTTAGAAGTACCTTCTCCTTCCTCTCTCATGTATTTCTCATTTCCAAGAAATTTTATAAATGTAAGTTCTTGCACACTTTTTAGGGGTTCTTATCCCATTTTCCTTAGCATATTTTTAGGCTCTTCTTTGTGAAACTCAAAATTTCATGTATTCGACCTCTACAACTCGTGAACGGATATTTCCTTGCCTTGGCTCTGCATGTAAACTATAAAAATTGATAAATGTAATTTTAGTTTCTCCCTTTAATTCAAATACTCTATTTTTGGTGTGAAAACCCTTACCTCTTGTGTGTTGTGTGTTATTTTACTTGTTTTTTTGGAATCGTATGCATCTTCGTAATCCAAGTTTTATGAATTTTCATTTGTGTCATTTAGATTTGGGAAAGTTCTACATTCTTTTGGTGCTATAACCACCCCTATTGATTTAAATTTCCCATTTCTTACATCTCTTTCTCTCCATGGTCCCTTGGAAGGTGTTAATGTAGGATTATCTATAGAAGTAGTTTACTCTTATAAGTAGGTTGTGTTGTGTGGGTTTTCCCAAATCCACGTAACAAGGAAACCAACATTCTCTCGGAGTTCTATCTTAAGCCATAAGTCCCATACTTGGAGATAGTACCATGTTTCCTCAAAATTATGAATCTCATTATTCAGATCATGGTGTAATTTTGAGCTCCAATAGTGCAGTCATGACCCTATTATGCCTCTCAAGTAAAATTAAATAGTAATAGCAAGATTTCAAAGATCTTTGTAAAAAGGATCAAAATACAATAAAAGAGGTAAATAGAAAAATTTTAAGTTCATTCACGTAGAAAATTCAAATCAACAAAGGACTAATGCCACTAAGATCTTGTTTCATTGTTCAAAACTCATGTATATAACAAACTAACAAAAACATGATGTAATAATGATTCTTCCATATTTTTGTGCCTACACTCTAGTTTGGAAAATATGTGGTAATTGAATTTTCATGTTAGGGTCACTTATCCATATAATCATATTGATTTACACCCATGAAATTTCTCTCTAGTTTTAGTGACCATTTAGTATTATTTATCCGTGGCATAGCCATATATCCACATTAGTGGCGAGTCTTCACAATTTCAACCTTATCTCCACATTATCGATTTCACCATTTATGGCATACACACCCCATGAAACTCACTAACATATTCAACAATTATAGGATGGTTTACATGTCACTAGTTATATTAACTCCTTTACCTTTTCAAGTTAAAAATGATTTTAAAATTTACAAAATTGGTTTTAATGTTTTCACATAATCGAATAATTGATCTACTAGAATTACAACTTGATTGATAGATACTTGTTATCAAGTATTTTTTCATTAATGTAGATAGGTTCCATTGATGTCAAAAAGAGTAAGGAACATGAAGGTTGATTGGTATTGTCAGTCATTGATTTCATGTTGTGTTGTTTGGTCATGTTGAGTTGTTTGATGAGATGGCATGGTGTTTTAAGGTGTCTTGAGTAGCTGTGGTGGCTTGTAGGATTATTACGCTTTTGTTTTGATGTTTTAGTGATGTTGTGGTGATTTCATGAAGTGTGTTGAAGGCTCTTGTAGGTGGGAAAAAGTGATGAATTCATGAGGTGGTCAGCATTGATGGTACAAGCATGGTCAAGATGTTTGGTCAGGTGGCCTAGTCAACATACATGAAGGATTAGGTGTTATGGCAGGTATGTAGTAGCTGGTGAGAGCATGGAAATCATGAACATGACATGTGGTAACATTCATAAGTGACTCGAGTGCAGGTATAGGGTTTGGACATTTTTTCTAGGTCTACACTAGACATATTCTTAAGCCCTAAGTGGCCAAATGAGGTGAGCAGAGTAGTTTTCAGAATGGATATGGAAAGTTGATAATTGAGAACGTTTTAGAGGTTGTTCTAAATGTGTGAGTGAAGTTTCAAATGTTGGTTTGCAAGATTTAGCATGAAAAGTGATTTTTATCTCTACTTGATTTCCTAGAAAGTGAAAAACCCAAGAAGTAGTATGTTTGATGCTTGTTGGCACATGTGAAGTATGTGTGGGAGGATAATCTCTTCATGGTAGTTGGGAAGGGTCCTAGATCAATGTTCTAGGCATTATTTTTTGGATTAAGGGGCAGAGCTTTATGAACAATCATTAAGAAGGTAAGGTGGTCTAAAACCCTCCTTAAACCCTAGTTAAAAAGTGATGGAGAATATCTTTCTCATAACATCCCAAAATGTATTTGTTACCTATTCTAATTATTTTAGGTTGTAGAGGACTCCTTCATCTTTCTCTAGGTGGCATTTAGGTGTCTTGAAAGTGTGTGGACCCCATAGAAAAGTGCATGTTTTTTTAAGAAGTTGATGTTTCTCTCAAGTTTTGCATTGGACCAGTTGATAAAATGGATGGTAAAGGAATTTTTTAATGTATAATACATGTATATGGTGGTTTTAGATAATTTATATCCCTTTGGAGGTCTTTGGAATTCATTCTTACATTACTTTTTTTTTTAGGTAGTTTATGATAATTTTGGTGCTCCCGGTTACGGAGGTGTTCTTAGGAACTTACAATCCAAGTGATGGTGTCTAATGAATTTAGTGATGACCCTAAGGTCATGATATTTCCATCCATGTGTCATAATTTCATGTTTGAGGTTATTTGATGAGTTTTTAGCTTCACCTTTGAGGACTAGTTTTATAGGTCACGAGACCTTATGAGGATAGTTGTTCCAAATGGTGGTGTCATTGCATGAGATGATGGTGCAGAGGTGTAAAATCTTGTTAGAGGTTGCTATAAGACTTAAAAACGTGTCTAATTGGTCCTTGATGTTTGGTGAAGGTCATGTTAGCTCAAGAATACTTTGCTTTGGTGAAAGAGCAATGTTATCCATTTTTTTGTACCCCCTACAAAATGGACAACTTAGCAAGTTGGGACATCGTTGAGCTGATGGAAAAAGGAAATACTTTTGTAGTATATAGGATAGCTCTTGTTTTGACTTAGTCAATTTGGTCATAACTCATGGTGATCTGGCTCTCCATGGAGAATCTTGGAGTTGGCAACCGAGGTTATTAGAGAATTGGTTGAGTTTGAGGAAGAGTCAACCAAGTTGGTCGATCGGGTTGGTCGGCATAGTTATATGGGTGATAGGTTGTTTAGCTCGGTTGACAAGATGGGTTGGTTGGCATCCAACCTTGGTATGAAAGATCATTTGGATGGCCTCTTTGGATGGTCAACGGCATGGCATACGTGACAAGTTGGTTAGCATAGTTAGACAAAGCGACAGGTTAGTCATTGGGTTGGTCGGGTGATAGGTTGGTTGGCTCGGTTATTCGGCATGATTGGTCGGTGACAAGTGGTCGACTTAGTTTTATGGGTGATGGGTTAGTCGGCTAGGTTGATGTGTGACAGTTAGTCGAGACAGGTGTGTCGATGAATTTTGTGGTGGCTTAGGACGGTGAGGTTATGATTGGTTAGATGGATGGTGTACACAAAGTTTGGTTGACATATATAGAGGTCATCCAACCCCTTGGGTTTTGAATGCCAACACGAGATGGATGGCTTATAGTTGTATGACATGGTTGGTCGATTCACTAGGTTAGTCATCTCATTGGTTCATCGGTTGTAAGAATAGATGGGTAGAGATAGACGGCCTTCCAACCTCCTGGGTAGGATGGCCCACAATGTGAAGATGGAAACTCCCGGGTTGGTCGGTTACAAGAATTGTGTGTGGAAACAAAGTTAAAATACATTCAACCCAGATGAAGTTGGACAAAAATTAGGTTAGACGACCTACTCATAATTATACGAATCATGGTTAGATGACCTGTCTAACCCAAATATGGAAAGGAACTCATGGGCCAGGTAGGTTTCATAGAGAGGAGGGAAAAAGTCCAACCCAATGTGGTTGGATGACCCGCAGATGGACGAGTTATAAGCCAGATGAGGGTAGGTAAATGAATGACATCCCAATAACTATAATTAATGAGGCATGGTGCCCATGACCACCTATGCAAAAAGTACCAAAATGAATGGTTTCCCATACCTCTTTAATGCATCCTACTGGTTGGTGACCCAAATTTCCTATATATTGTAAAATTTACCTCATTTTGAGGGATATTTTTCAGAAAAGCAAAGGAACTCTGTCAAAATTGTTCCAAAGCTATTGTGAGCTAAAGGCCTCAAATTTGGGCTTATTGTAAAGGATTTTGTCTTGTGCTTATGATATGATGGATTGTGCATGTTTCTAAGCAATAAAATTCATGTTTTGTGGCCATTTTTACCCTAACTTGTATGAATTGCATCTTTTTCCTTCCATTATATTTATAAGTATATTGTGCATGTATCTATCTCTTTGCAGGGTCTATAGTTTTTTGTGCTTTATGAATATAGGGAATTGAATATTGTCTTGACTATGGTGCTTCTACCACCCTCTCTGTTATGAATATATTGTTTGTAACATTATTAATATTGTATTGTGTGTGAGTATTTAATATTATTATTTAAATGAGATGTCAAACTCATTTAATAATAATATAGTGTGAGTGAATGTGAAGTTGTAATAAACAACTCACGGGTAGTTTGATAGAGTTGAGTGAGAGAATAAAGGGATAAGGAGATAAACTAGAGAGATTTGTGGGATTTATAGTTGGAGAAAACTCCTTGTTAGTAGGAGCTATAATGCTCTATATATGTAATCACTTCTCTATGTAATATATCCTGGATGATTTCAATATACATCATTATTCAGGTGTTTTATGTAATTCTGTAGTGTTTAACATCTCCTTCACAATTTTCTCCCTATCTTTCACTCACTTGGATTGTCTCACCCTTTCTTGGTGCATCACCTTCACTTAGAGTATTTTTATTTCATGCATCTTTATATCCCTGTCTCCTTGGAAAGCATTAGGATAGGATTGGTTTAGCTTGCCATTCTTTGCACTTTAGAGAATTTGGCACTAGGTTAGAGGAAGAAGTCATCTTTCTCTAGAGGATTATCCTACTTGCAAGGTCCCACACTACAGGATAATCCCATGTTATACAGGTTGCATTGATTTCCTCGTACAAAAATCACAAGAAATTAGGGGTGCTATAATTTTGCATTAATGAGACGCTTTGAGTGTATTAGGCCTATTTGATTCCTAATGAATAAATGTGTCTTCTAGATGTTATTTCTGAACTAATGGTATTTTTGTGGTGGTATTATGATTTTTTCATGTTTTTATTATGATATATTCCCTACGATGGCTGACCTAGATTATTTCGATCTTAAGTCATGTATAAAAGTAAGTTGTTATGCCTATTTTTAGAGATTCGAGAGACAATGAGAACGTGTAAGTAAGAGGGAATATTATGGAGGTGTATAAATTATATTTGACCTTCGAAAAAGGTAGAGATGTTGGTATGAAGAGATAACATGTGGAAATCATATTGTGTTCAAGTGTAGATGACCTAATCAGATTTGTGAATAATTTATTGAGCAAGTTAGAAAAGAAGGTATATTTGGAAGAGACAAAAGAAAGAGAGCTTAATAGGTGCCATCATCAGTTGTTGTGGCAACATTCCAAAGGTGAGAAAAAACTTTAGGTGGCTGAGTTGATGTTAAGTCATCTTGGGGGTTGGTGCCTCCATGTAGGGTTAGTGATTTACTAAATCTAGGGGTTTGTGCTCCTTGTAGGGTTAGTGCTCCACTAAATATAGGGTCTGTGCTCCTTGTAGGGTTGGTGTTATACTATATCTATGGTTTTTTTCTCCTTTTGGGTTGTTTCCTCAGTAAAATTAGGGGTTGGTTTTCCTTGTTGGGTTGGTGCTCAACTAAATTCGAATTAGTGTTATAATAAAGATTTATTTCAGTGGGTTTTATTCTCTTCAAGGGTTACCCACTTAAATATTGTTCATGATTTCTTGTCTTCTTATGGTGCATGCTCATGTGTTTGGTTAATCATTATTTGATATATATGTGGATTAATGTCTAATGTATGGTTAAAATATAAGTAAATGAAAATTTTTAATGCCCAATGAATCACCCCTCTCTCGTGGTTGTGCTTCTAAGAATTGGTATTAGAGAAAGACCTTTGAAGTAATCCTAACAAGCTTGAGATGATCCTTCAATAAAAAAATGAAAAAAATGGAGAAATATCATGAGAATTCATCACAAGTTAGTGATAGTATTGTTAATGATGATGGTGGAAATGGAGAGGCTAAGGTAAACTTATAAGTAGAATTTTTGCTTCAAATAAGAAAGAATCTCAAACTGAAGTCAGTAATCAAATACTATGAGAAATAAGTCATTTGTATGGTTAATGAGCATGAAGATATCCTTAAAGGGATGGAATCTTAATTTGAGGCTATAACAACAAGATTAAAGGCTAAAGAGGATGAATTCACTGTATGAAACTAATTGAAGATCATGAAAGAAGAATTGGTGCAGTATCTAGGAAGGTAAACCTTTCAAAATATTGAGAATAGTTCAAAGGATCTATATGATCTCTTAGATAATCATAAGGTTTCTAGTGACAGGACAAATCTTTGATTCTTTAGAAAACATCAATAAGAGAAATGGAGATTTCAATGCTAGTCCTAGCATCCATGAATATCATAAGGAAATCATGAAGGATGATTTCAAGAGCAAAGATAATATTTAACCCTATCAAGTAGCATAATGTAATGAGGTATGAAAAATATTTCAATGGTTATTTTTATGCTTACAATGAATTTGGTCATAGGGAAAGGGAATGTGAAATAAGGTTCTCAAGGAATAAGTATTCATGGGATTATGAAAGTTCTTTCAAAGGTTATTTTTTATTCATGCAATGAATATGGACATAGGGATATGGATTGTAGAAGGAAACTTAACTCATATCATTCAAGAGGTAAGAGTAATGTTGTGTGTTATAACTGTCAAAATACTAGCCATATAGAAATATTTTGTCTTTATGAGTCATCCAAATCAAAGAAAGAAGTTTAAAGCACCTAGACAAGATAAGAGTGTTCAAGAAGGAAGACAAGACAAGAAGGTGTGCAAGATGTATGAACCTATGGATGAAGTGAATAATGAGCAAAATATACTCAAGAATCAAAATTTTGTTGATAAGGTCGAAGGAACCTATGATAGTCAAGAACATCATCATGAAGTATGAACTGTGAAGAAGGAGCCTAAGATAGTCATGCCTACTCACAATAAGTCTGCAAGTCAAGGAGGAATATTTTACATGGTTTCACAAAATCCAGATGTTGAATATAGTGTGTTTGACATAAATTCAGTAAAGGATAAGAAAGATAATATTGACATCATGCAAGAAGTTTCAATCAAGGCAAGAAGAATTCCAAAGACTAATTATCAGTCCCAAGAGAGCAAGTTAGCTGAGAAGGTGATGGATATTTGGGAATCTCTTGAGTTCATGGTGTTCTAAGTGTCCTAAGTGACATAGGGTGCCTCTATTTTTCTTCATGAAGACATTATTCATTCATGAGTATCAATGAAGGTTTTTTCTTAGATGGAGTCATTATGTGTCTTGAGGTGGTTGTGTAAAAGGATCAAGTGGAGAAATGTTTTGGATTACAAACTTGAGTATGATACTGCTATGAAAAGGTAATAGACGTTTTTTAAAGGCATGATTGTGTGTTTTCTTTAGTTTAAACTACAATCATGAAGTTGTGTTGCATCAAGAAGGTTTATTGAAGACCTAGAAGGTATGGAGATAGATTTGAAGTGTATGAGTCACGATAAGATAGTTGTGATAAGAACAAGAGATTGTAGTATTCACGTCAAGAGGTTGTAGTATTTTTAAATATATTTAATAAGACTTGAATATGCTTCAAGACTTAGAAGTTGTTTGAAAAATTTGTGTGAAGATCTAGAAGGTTTATGAAGGATTTATAGGGAGATATATAGTTTAAATAAGTTATTGAAGCATTATGGAGGTGTATTGCATGGATGTTAAAGATTTGGTAAGTTACTATCATTATGAATCAAGTTTATGGAGAGCTGAAATAACTTGGACATCTATAAGAGAAGCATCATGCAAATTTGAATTTGTGTTGAAGTCTTAAAATAACTATGAGAAGGTAGATTGACTATTTGGAGAGTGTGATGAGCACTTTTTGTTCCTAGATCTATGAGTGGTGACCTAATATATGTATGATATTCTTGTAAAGGAATTTTCATGAAGAAGTGAATGTACATTCATGCTTCAAGAAGGTTTGGAAGGAATATACACATAATTTGACAAGGTTGACTGATTCGGAAAGGAACATTGATACCATGAGAAACCTGATGTTCTAGAGCATAATAAAATCAATAAAATCGAGATCTCATGATAAGATTTGAGTTTTGGTGACCATTATTTGATGATGATGATCTGTATTAGGTACATAGTAAAGTGTAAAAATATTCCTTTTCTAGCATGATTTGGTTGTTTGAAGTAAGTAATATCTCACATGGAAAACTATTTTTAGCTTATTTGGATTCTTGATGGAGATGGTTATAATTTGTGTGACTCATTAAGGTGTCTAGGTATGATGGGAGATGATAAAATCTCCATGAGATGGTATGTTATGCTAAGAAGATATGATGGTCATGAGAAAAAGTTGAGGATGTTGAGTGAGTTGTGTTGCATTTAAGGTAAGCAAAGTTGTTTGTTAATATTGGTGGCATTTTTAGTTGTTAAGATGATCTTTTGGTATCAAGTATATGATTATGAGTTTATCATGAGTTGAATAAGTGGTAGTTATCTATTAGTATTAGTCATGATTTTTGATCAAAGATGAAGCTCAAATTAGTCATGTCAAAAATAAAGGTAAGTAGTTTTGTGGTTAATTTGAAGAAATGTTTCTTGGTCTTAAGGGGAGATGGGTGGATCTATATCAATGAATTAGATGGAGTCAATTAGGTATATTCTCAACTCAAAAAGTAGGTAAGTAGGTTCTTTAAAGGTATGCATTTTTATTTTTATTTTGTGTGGGGGTGGGCGGGGGGCAAGATTGGTAAATGTAAACACAAGTATTGTAGATTATTGCTATTTAGTTTTCTCAAAGGAAAACATCAATTTAGATTGGAGAATGTATGATGCCAATAGGTCAAGGATTCAGGGGATTCAATCATGTGTTCTCATCCCATTGATGGGTAAGTAGCTTACTTAAAGCATGCATGATTCAAAGCAAAGATGAAGAGGTCAAATCAACATTGTCTAATGTGGTTGCTTTTTCCAACCAAAAGGAGAACCCAATGTTGTGTCATAAGAAGAGGAGTAATTTGTTGTAGGTATGATACTTTTTTATTAATGTCAAAAGGGGGAGAATGAGCTGATGGCTTGAGAAAATGAACTATGTGTGTTTGTTATTAATGGGTTTTCCATCAATGATAAAGGGGGATATTGTTGAAAAGTAGTGTTTTCATTGATTTCAATAGTTTTCATTGATGTTAAAATGTGTAAGGAACATAAAGGTTGATGGTAGTTTTAGTCATCAATGTTATGTTGTATTTCCTTGTCATGTTGAGATGATTAGTGAGGTGGCATGGTGTTTTGAGGTGTCTTAAGTAGGTATGGTGGCTTGTAGAATTATTGTAGTGTTGTGGTGATGTTTTGATGATGTCATGAAGTGTGTTGAAGGATCTTATAGGTGGGAAAGAGTGATGAAGTCATGAGGTGGTCAACATTGATGGTGCAAGCATGGTCAAGATGCTTGGTCAAGTGGCCTAGTTAGCATACATGAAGGAATAGGTAGTATATCAAGTATGTAGCATATGGTGAGAGCATGCAAAGCATGAAGATGTTGTGTGGATACACTCATAAGTGTCTCATAGTGCAGGTATAAGGTTTGCACATGTTTTCTAGGTCTGCACTAGACCTATTCTTAAGCCCTAGTTGGAAAAATGAGGTGAGAAGATAATTTTTAGCATATATATGGAAATGTGAGCATTGGTAAAGGTTTAGTACATTGTTTTGGAGGTTTTAGTGAAGTTTTAGGTGTTCATTTTAAATATTTAGCATGAAAAGTGAGTTTTAGCTCTACCAAATTCCTAGAAAGTGAAAAACCCAACTTGAAGTGGTATGTTTGATGCTCTTCATGATAGTTAGGGATGGGTCCTATCCCAATGTTCCAGAATTATTTTTTGGATTAAGGAATTTTTGGATTAAGGAGCAGAGTTTTATGAACAATTATTAAGAAGGTAAGGTGGTCTAAAACCCTTCTTAAACCCTAGCTAAAAAGTGATGGAGAATATATATCTCATAGTGGCCCATAATGGATTGGTTGACCTATTCTAATTATTTAATGTTGTAGATGAATCCTCCATGTTTCTCCAGGTGGCATTTAGGTGTCTTGATAGTGTGTGAACCCCACGAGAAAAGTGCATATTTTTTAAGAATTTAATGTTTCTCTCAAGATTTGACTAGTTAATAAAATGGATGGTAAAGGAATTTAGGAAGCTATAATACATGTCTACAAAGTGGTTTTACATAATGTTTTAACACTTTTTATATGTGTAAGCTATTCTTTCCTAACTATTTTTGGGCCATTTTATGACAATTTTGGTGGTCCTGGTTACAAATGTGTTCTTGGGATCTTACGGTCCAAGTGATGGTGTCTAATGAAGCTAGTGATTACCATTAGGTCATGATATTTCCATCCATGTGTTATAAGTACATGGTTGATGTGATTTGATGATTGTTACAGCTTCACCTTTTAGGACTAGTTTTGTAGGTCACTGACCTTATGAGGAGAGTTGTTCCAAATGGTGGTGTCATTGCATGAGATGATGGTGAAGAGGTGTATAAGATTTTTGAAGGTTTTTATAATAATTAAAAAATATTTCTAAGTGGTAATTTATGTTTGGTGAAGGTCATGTTAGCTCAAGAATACTTGGCTTTGACGAAAGTGCACTTTGAGTGTATTAGGCCTATTTGAGTCCTAATGGAGAAATGTGTCTTCTAGATGTTATTGTTGACCTATGTTTTATTTTGTAGGGTGTTATTATGATGTTTTCATGTTTTTATTATGATATATTTCCTATTATGTATGACCTATATTAGGTATGGTCTTGAGTCATTTATAAAAGCAAGTTGTTAGGCCTATTTTGTAGAGAGTTGAGAGAGGATTAGAAAGTGCGAGTAAGGGGGAAACTCGTGGAGGTGTATAAGGTCAATTTTACCATCAATAGAAATAAGAGATGTTTATATGAAGATATAATAAGTGGGGATCATATGTTTTTCAAGGCCAAATGACCTAATCAGCTTGGTGAATAATTTCTTGAGTGAGTTAGTAAAAAGGCAAATTTGGAGAAGATAGAAAAAGAGAGCTTAATATTTTTCATCATCCATTTTTGTGGCAACATTCCAGAGGTGAAAAAATAGGTGACTGAGTTAGTATTGAGTCATCTTCGGGTTGGTTCCTTCATGTAGGGTTGGTGCTCCTTGTAGGGTTGGTGCTCTACTAAATCTAGGGGTTGGTGTTCCTTGTAAGGTTGGTGTTCTACTAAATCTAGGGTTTGGTGTTCCCTATGGGGTTGGTGCCTCATTGAACTCAGGGATTGGTGCTCCTTATTTGGTTGGTTCTCAACTAATTTAGAATCCTTTCTATAAAAAAACCTTTATTTTTATGGGTTTTCTTCCCTTCAATGGTTTTCCACTTAAATCTTGTGTTCATGTGTTCTTGTGTTCTTATGGATCGTGCATATGTGTTTGGTTGATCATTGTTTGATATATATGTTGATGAATGGATAATTTATGGTTAAAATACAAGTAAATGAAAAGTTTTAATACCCACTTAATCATCCCCCTCTCAATGTTTGAGCTTCTAACAATACTCATGTTGTATAAGGATAGGATGATAGTTTTTATGATAATTCTCTCTATATGTCACACTCTCAATGGTGATAACATGTACAAAAATATTTATATTTATCCCTTAAATTTAATACACACACCACATCAAATTGGGAGGTGTACCATTATGTACTAACCTAGGTTTGGTATGACACATATGGAAACACCAATCTTAGCAATTTATAGAACATTTGGTCTTTTTGAACATATTTTAATCATTTATGCACCCCCTTCATACTACTACTATCTCACCTTGGTTACCCCTATTTACCTTGTCTAAACCTCATGATAATATCCAATTTTCTATAGGAATCCTAATGAACCTTTATAAACCCCTCGTTATTTTCCTCTCAATTTTCTTAATCCGTAGAAAATTTCAAAAATAATTTATATGTTCGGTGCTTAAATATGTCCCTCTCCATTGTATAAAATTATTTTCATTTTGAGAATTTTCCATAGGTCACTCTGTTATCTAAATAACTCTCCTATTTATTTGGACAACTTACATACATATTCTGCTCGAGAGATCTTCATTGCAGTCACATTCACCTCGCTTGTCTCCTTGGAACATTCTCTTAGTCACTATTTCCTCACACACATTGCACGTCCCCTTATCCCCTTTCCTTTTTCCTTTTCCTCTTTGTTCTACTCTTACCTTGCATGCATCTTTTGTGCATTCTCCTTCTTCCTAGCACCTATTCATCTTTCACACATGCCTTACACTTGCTTCAATCAGCTAAGTCCTTAGCCCCCTCACCCGCTCCTCACATTACCTTGACCATACATTCTCCGCTCATCATTTTTCCTCATTTACCCATGCGCGTTGCGCACATGCTTCCTTATTCTCATGCCTCATTCTTTCACACACATATCTTTGTACCCTCCTCTATGCCATTTTGTGCCACTTCATTCTCTGACACTCTTGAGTGTGCCACACACAACCACTCTAAGCGCACCAACATGGCACCGAATCCATGCAAAAATCAATGAGTGATACATGGCATAAAATGACAAGAACATTTTCATAGTTGGTCATCCTTTCATCCAATCCACATGTGCCACATGTCTTGCATGTGTAGATGACTCTAAAAACTTTTAACAGCCATATCTTTTTCTACAGAGATCTTATCAACATGTGCTTAGTCTCAATCAACATTTTTTACGTAGACTAGAGTGCTAGACATTAAAATTCAAATTCTTAGCAGATATGGTAGGTGAGAAATGGGAAAACATCTTTCTGGGCATTAATGAGTAGATCTGATTGCTCCAACCACCCTATTTGATTTGATCCACCCTCTTTCCTTCTCCAACATGCCAAATAGACTTGGGAAGCACATTTGACATATTTTCAGGTGGATTTGTAGGAATTGAATGCTTCTTGTTGGTGGTTACATTTCAAATTCAGATTTTCCCTCCTTCTTCTCTTCTTCTTCCATGAATTCATTTATAAATGTAAGAGTTGGGCTCATTGTTAATGTTGGACATTTTGGATCCTTATGTACTTTTCTAAGGACTTCATATTTTATGTATTTTGAGTCGCAAACCTCTAGATCTGGCTCGTGCATGTGGATATCAACCTCTTTCACAATTATAATAGATCTGTGCATTTTGGAATTAATAGGAGCATCATTTTGTTAGTATTCTTTGTCCTAACGTGTTTTTATTCCTTATTCTTTCCTTTTCTTTTTCATTGAATGCTTTTTGTGTCATTCTACGTTGCTTGCAATTCCCTTTTTAGTTGTGTTCCATGAAACTAATCTGGTAAATGCATCTTAGTTGTGTTACATGTGCCTAGCCTTCTTTCATGCCTTTCCCTTCATTTTCACTTAGAAAAATAGTGTTCATCCCTCTTAATTCTAGTGTTATCGCCTTCCTTAGATTAGTTTTCCTTTCTATTATCCTTCTTTCCTATCCTCTTAGCATTGTTATCTTAGATTTCCCTTTCAACACTAGGAGTAGTAGTAGTAGTAGAAATAGATAGAGGAACCACCTTCTCCAGAGATCCATCTCAAGCGCGTAAGGTCCCACAACTTGGAGACAGTTCCATTGTTGTCTCAAATGACTCGATCCTTCTAGATCCGAGACATGGGTGCAAGTTTGAACAACCAAAAGTTTTGGCATGCCCGATGGGACCAACAGTGAAATCTTAAATTTCATATTGCTAAGTTCTGGTGTGTGAACTTAGTATTTCCATCCTTTGGAGGCTTATTTCAACACATCTAGTGACTCCCAACATTTCCAGAGCTCCTGTTTTGCAGTCTGAGCACCTTTTATGAGAAGAGTGCATACCATATAGTGTTCTTTGGGATCCTTTGAATACCTCATGCAAACACACATCACATAGATCTTCCATGCACACATTCCCATCTCCATCGTGTCGTGTGCACTCTACTCCTCCCCAAAATAGACAAGCATTCCTTGCCATGGCACTTCAATCTCCTCATCCTCCAAGGAACTTCACTAGTTTCACTAGTGGAAGCCCGCTCAATCTCAATGCTCAACATGATATGCCAATGGACGCGCTCAAAATTATTCCATACTTCACAAGATAAAATCAAGTCACCCTTGTTGAACACATTCAAGATGTGACCAATGTATGCTCTGTCTATCTAATTACACATGATGATGTTGTTATCGTCAGGTTGATCAACCTCTTTTTCAAGGGTAAAGCACTCTAATGGTACTGTGGCCTAAGACCTGCATCTATTGCTACTTGGATGAACTTGGACAACTCTTTGCAATTACTTTGAAGATAAATCAGATCATTTATCACTGGTGGAGCAGCTGACTACAAAAAAATGCCCAATGAGCAGATGACTTGATTTCAACATCAGATTCCAAAGACTTGGGAAAAATTCCTCAAGTGGTAAGGCCTATAGCCCAACATGCTTTCTTGTACTATCTAAGGGATTTGAATAGTGACATTTCAGTCATGATTCAATCCATGGGAGGTAGAACCTTACTGTTGCATACAACATTACAATAAGGGCAGAAAAAAGTCTCATTCAAGCTAGTAAGTTGGTGCCTAGGCCTCATGCACCTTATTCCCGTAGAATGTCTCCCAACCTTATATTGCTCTAGTTCCAGTGCAGAGCATGCATATAGTTACATCTACATCCTACTCTCCTGCACAACAAAAATAAGATGATGAATTAAAGGCCCTAATTAGAAACTTATCCAACAAGGTCATATCATTAGAAAAGTAGCAAGTGCAAGCCTACGAGGTAGTTCCAATGAGGTAAGGCTAGAGCAATCAACCTTGACAAAATCAATATGGGAATCAAGGTAAAAAAAAACCATAAATGGTAGATGACATACTAATGCGCACTTTCCTTTGCAAGTTATTCCTCCTACAACCTCTTCCAATGCCCCAACACAAGTCAGGCACTTGTCCCAGTCCAAAACAACATGGCGTAGGAGTCTGAATGGTGCTTTCCTTGCAATATTCCTCATATCTAGTATTATTGCGCTAATGATGCACACGCGCAAAGCCTACATGATTTAGAATGCTTCTAGTTGTGAGCCTTCAATGAGTGCACTAGAAGTAGATAACCAAGAAAGGACAGAAGCTCCTCTAGAGGAAAATTTGATGTTATTTAGTGCTTTGAGGAATTTTGTGCAATCAACCAAGCCATAGAGGATACAAGCAAGACTACATGCCCAAGTTGTGGACAACACAAGATATAAGAAGAGAATGCTCGAGTCTAGCGCGTAGGTCACAATTCTAGTAACACAACCAAACCCTCAAAAGCAAAAGGAAGTAGCTAAGACATCCATTAGTAAAATCTCTCAATTTCTCACACTCGAGGCTCTATGTGCAAAGATCCTCCATAAGTTGCACATGCCCTCCTTTTGTAGGTCAAGCCTCTATGCTAGCTAAGGTTCCTTTTACCCAGTAACTAGAAAGGATGTTTTTGTTCCTCAAATGCACAAGTCAATTGGTTTTCCATTTAGCATTGTGGACCAGATGAAAAATACAAACATAAATGTTACAATGTGGGATGCCCTAACCATTCCATCCCAACATGACTTGTTGCATGAACTTTGGCATAACTCCCACGCACTAATCTAGCTATGAATAAATTACATGCTCTTATCAACATCTACCAAGAAGAGGAGAAGCAAGTAAGTAAATTTGTTAAAACCCCACCTTTTATATGTCTTTGATCATAGGTAAACATCTTTTCATAACTGTATGATTCACTCAGGTGTTAGTACTTTTGTCATGCCTAAGAAGATTGTTGGTGTCTTAGGACTTAAGTATAGCCCCCCTCAAAAAAGGGAGTCCTGCAACTCAATGGTTCAATTGTCACTACCCTAGGAATCATCAAGGATATTGAGCTAACCCTCCATGCATGTCCAAGTCTAATAATAACTCAAGATGTGTCAATCATTGATCTGCCCCCTCTGTTTTTGCCTTATGTTTGTTAAGAGATTTTACTACTAAAGTGGGTGGTTACTTGTCTTCTGATTGGTCTCATATGTTACTCAAGACAAGGTATGGTACCCAGTTTACCATACAATATGAGCCAATATTTTCCTATCATGTAGAGTCATATGTCCCATCCTCTCTCCAAGCCAATTGTTTGATCCAAGAAGAACAAGCTTCAGTTCTGAAGAGAAGCCTCTTCCACCTTCTATTCTTGATCTAGTACTTGATGAGTGGGTAAAGAGGCACCATAAATTTGACCCATATGTTGAAGAATTGGAATCTTATGAAATTGGGCTTGTACTTACTACATTCTTGAAGAATAAGCTATGTTGCCATGCGTGCTCAAGCAAAGTGAAGAGAACCTTGGTCTATGGAAGTTATAATTTGATGGATCCAAAAGTAGAAACGATGTGGGAGTAGGAGTGGTTCTCATTTCCCTAGAGATGAGAAATTATTCTTTGCTCACAGGTTGCATTTTACATGTTCTAACAATGTGGCAGAGTATGAGGTGTTGGTGCATGGTCTAGCTTATTTTGAAAAGAAGAAGATTAAGGTGTTGCAGATCTTTGGGGATATAGAATTGGTTATCCACCAAGTCACCAACAAGAAGATTTAGGAAAAGAATAAGCTTCTCAAATCTTATAAGCACAAATTTTGGGACCTCCTTGAGAGCTTTGATGCTCTAAATTTGTAGGTGGTGCCACAAAAAAGGAATAGGAAGCTAATTAAATGGCCACATTTGGTTTGTAGTTCTCTCCTGCTGAGGACTTTGTCAAAGGAAATACTCAACACATTAAGATGGTGATTAGACCATCCATTCCAAATAACAACACCAGTTGGTAAAGTTTTTCATAGTGATGCATAGATCATCCAGTTCATCTAGAATGAAATTGAGTTCTCATCAAGCATGCAAGCTGACTTGCATGACAACTATGGTGACTAAGTGATTCAACTGAAGTCAAATAATCTTCCTAAAGGGCTAGTCACCTTAGAGAAAATGTTTAGCCTTGATGATGATTTCAAGGGTGAAGAAAAGTATATGTGCGCACATGCAAGAAGATTTCTCTCTAGTCACTATTACATGTGGAAAGGAATTTCTACTCAGTAAAACTTGCACACACAATGAAAAATAGGCCTTCATCTCTCTCTGATCAAAAATATAGTGATATCTTCTCATGGGAGTATGAATACCTCAAAGGTTTTGATCCAAGTATTTCTCAACACTCCATTGACCTTGATCCTGGTATCAAACCCATCAGACAAAAAAGCAATGACTAGTCAATCCAAAGATAGAGCCCCTCATGAGAAAGGAATTATCCAAACTCATTGAGGCAAAGATTATTTTTCCCATCAAGTATTCTACTTGGGTTGTGAATCTAGTTCCGGTGCACAAGTAAGAAGAATGGTGAAATCAGACTCTATGTTGATTTCAGAGATTTGAACAAGGCATCTCTAAAGGATCATTATCATTTGCCTTCATGGAGCAGATTTTTGAGATCGTGATCAGGGTGCATGTAAATATTCTCAATGTTAGATGGATACTCTAGATTCAATTAAATCCTGGTTAAGGAAGAGGATCAATTCAAAATGGAGTTTACAACCAAGTGGGAACATATGAATATCATAAGATTCCCTGTCATTTTTTCAAATGCAGGAGCAACATTTCAACACACCATGGACATTTCCTTCAAAGGTTACATCAATGAGTTCATCTTGGTTTACCTTGATGATATTACAATATTCTCAAAGTAGAGCATAGATCATATGGCGCACCTGGAGAAAGTATTTGAGAGGTGCAGAAAGTTTGGGGTATCTCTTAACCCCAAGAAGTGAATTTTTTTGGCACAGGGTAAGATTTTTGGCCATGTGGTTTTAAATAATGGCATCGCAATTGATCCTGAGTGTGTTTCAACCATCCTAGCTCTTTCCCTATCAAAAAAAGGCCTTGCACCTTCCTTAAAATTCCTTTTGTTAGGTCCTTCCTTCCTACTTTTATATAGAAAATAGAAGGAAAGAAGGAATAGCTTTTAACAAAATCAAGGAAAGAAAGCTTCAACAAAATCAAGTAAGATATTTCTTGCACATCAGCACTCATCAACCCAAATTACTCAAAGGATTTTATCCTTTATGCTTATGGCACTGATGCGAGTGTTGTTTTTGTCCTAACACAATAAAATGAACAAGGGATAGAACAACTAATGGATTTCTTCAGCTAGATGCTGAAGGATTATGAATTAAAATATAGATACACAAATAAGAAGTTCTTCACCATCATGTGCACACTCTAGAAATTAAAAGTATGCTTGCCACAAATCATATTAAGATGTTATTCTCCCACTCATATGTCAGATACTTCATCATGGGAGAAGATATTTATAAAAAGAGAGTATGATGGGTGACCAAAATCATGGAATATTATGTGACTATCAAAACCACAAATCTGGTAAGAGGTAGCACACTTTGCAAGCATCTTGCTGAGGATGCACACAATGAATCTGAGAATTCATTATTTCTTTATGAATCTCTCCAACGTGTAGAACTTGAGTAGAATATACATCCTAGCACACGCGACTAGATGAAGGACATGATCACATTCCTTTCCAAGGGCGCATACCCTCCTAGATTAAACAAGGCAAAGAGAAGACATCTGAGGTTACAATCTATCCCTTATGTTTTGATTGATGGACTTATCTTCAAGAAGAATATTGATGGCATGTTGTTAAGGTGTATCAATAGCACACAGACTGAAAAGTGTTAGTAGAATTTCACGATGGATTCTCTGGTGGACACTTCTCTGCCAAGACTACAACAATGAAGATCATAATGGTAGGTATCTTTTGTCCTACTCTATTTTCAGATGCACACAAGTGGGTCACAAAATGTAAGGAATGTTCCTTCTTTGCAGGAAAGAAGAGATTGGCAGCGCTTCCCCTCTGACCAATCTAAGCGGATCATCCTTTTGCACAATGGGGTATTGACTTCATAGGCATGATCAATCCACCTTCAAGCGTTGGACACAAATGGGTGTTGAAAGCTACAGAATACTTCACCATATGGGTAGAATTTGTCATGCTCAAGGAATCAACCGATTCATTCATCCTTGGCTTTCTCGAAGGTATAGTCACAAGGTTTGGCATTCCTCAAATTGTTATCTTTGATAATGCAAAATCCTTCCTTGGCACTAAAATCACTGATTGGGCTCTAAATTTGGGCATCTATCTGAAGACTTCTTCCAACTATTACCCTAAGGTAATGGTTTGGAAGAGTCAATAAACAAGAACCTGATCAAGGATCATAAAGCGCACAATGAACATCACCAAAGACAATGGCATACAAAGTTCTCATGTGTGCTCTGGGCAGATAGAATCATAATTAAAAAGGCAATAGGAACTTCACCTTATAAGCTTGTCTATGAAAAAGAGGATACCCTTCCTTTGACGCTAGAGTTGAAATCATTGGCACTTGCCTAGTAGCTGGAGCTTGAAGGCGCAGACCAAAGAAAAATTAGAATGGCAGAGTTGGTTAATCTTGAAGAGTCAAGGAACTCTGCCATGATCAAGCTAGAACAAGATCAATAAGCAAAAAGAAATGGTTTGACATAAGGGCCAATCCTCAAACTTTCAAATTCGGGGACTTGGTCTTGAAATGGAATGTTGAAAGAGCTAAACTAGGACACCATTCAAAGTTTGATGTACTTTGGAGTGGCCCATATACCATCAATTCATGTAAGGAGGCTAACTCCTTCGAGTTAACTTATCTTGATGGAGGTGTGCTACAAATATCAGTAAATGGGGTCTATCTCAAACCCTTCCATTAAGTTCATTACATTTTTTTGTATATATTAGAGTAATTTTAATTCCTCCAAGTGCACTACAAACACATTGTTTGTTTGTACATAGTTATTTCTTCTCACATGCTTCATGCACACGATTTTCTTTTTTTCTTCTTGGGTGTCGATCTTCTTCCAACGAATTTTTAGAAGTTTGCAAAATTTGGAATAGAGTCAAGAAATGATCCTTCAAGTGACTTTAGGGCAGTTCTTCAAAGCTGAAAATCAGAATTTCATAATTACATAACAAACTCCATACCCAATGGATGCTCCAGGCTACTGATCTCCTTCATCTAGCAGGAAGATGACCCCGAAATTCACCAAAACTATTATCTAAATAACTCTCCTAGTTATTTGGACAACTTACATACATATTCCAACTCAGAGATATTCTTTACAATAGCATGCACCTCAGTTGTCTCCTTGGCACATTCACTTGGTCAATATTTCCTCGCATGCCCTTGTGTGCTTCCTCATATCCCCTTTCCTTTTTCCTTTTCCTCTTTATTCCACTCTTACCTTACGTGCATCTTCTATGCATTCTCCTTCTTCCTAGCACCTATTCATCCTACACATGTGCCTTGTACTTGCTTCAATCAACTAATTCACTAGCCCTCTTGTGTACTCCACACATTACCTTGTTATAGTTGTGCCTTGATCATATGTTCTCTACTCATTATTTTTCCTCATTTCCCCCATACGCATTGTACACAACTTCCTTCCTTCTTATTCCCATGCCTCATTATTCCACATGTATATCTTTGCACCCTTCTCTACACCATTATTTTCCATGTCATTCTCTGACACGCTTGAGTGTGCCACATGCAACTAGTCCAAGCACGCCAACAAGGTGTCAAATCCTTGCAACAAATCAATGAGTGACACGTGGCAAAAACAACAAGAACATTTACACAGTTGGTCGTCCTTTCAGCCAATCTATGTGTGCCACATGTCTTGCGTACACGATGACTCGACAAACTTCATCAGCTATATCTTTTTCTACATATATGTGATTGGCACACACCTAGTCTCAATCAATAACTGCTAATGTAGGCTACAGTGCTTAGACATTCAAATTCAAATTCTTGGTGGATTTGGTAGGTGAGAAATGGGAAAACATCTTTTTGGGCATTAATGAGCAGATCTGATTGCTCTAACCACCCTATTTGATCTGATTCACCCTCTTTCCTTCTCTAACACGCCCGTAGACACCCATAATTACACCCAAGTAATTTATAAACTTAAATTCCACTAATTATCTCTCTTCGGAAAATTGACAACATATCATCAAAAGCGCTCATCTTCTCTCTTACTATCATTAATTAATTACACTATGCTAATTAATTAAGTCACTTATCCAATGAACACCCTAATTAACGACCTTCTGTTAATTAATCACCCCTTCTATTTGGACTAATTAATTAGCTTTCCCTTCATTTAACCAATAAATCTATATTTAATTGATTTATTCCCCTTCTAATGGCCTAAATCGTACTAATATTCATCTAATTAGCTTCTATAAGCTTAAATCTACCTATTAGTTAATCACCTTTGATTAATTAAAACACCCCCAACTCCCATGACTTGCTAAGTATAAATTAAACTCTTCTAAAGTAAGGTTACCTTTTATAAAGCAACCTTATCCATTCCTAATCTTGTTTTACCTTTATCCCACATGCAAATGGATGAAGTGTTTCCTTTATCCATTGGGCTATATAAGGAGCCCTCCTTCTACCTTTATACCTACACCTAAACTTCTTGAGAAGACAAATGCAAAGCATATAACAAAATAGACTAAAAGCTTTCCTTTGTTTTCTTGAGAGTTCACCATTTTGGAAGAGCTAAGCCTCCTATTCTTGCATTCTTTAAGGATCAAACAAGCAATTTTTGATTGCCATTGGAGCTACATAGGTCCATTCATTTTTTTGGTAATCTAGGAGAGTAGAGATTTTGAATAGCATGCTAGTTTTGATCTTATGTTTCAAAGTTATGATGTTTAGTATAGATCTTGTTTAGCTCTTTATCTTGATGGTGCTTAGGCTTTGTCTTAGCTAGGTTATAGAACTATTTAGGTGGTAGTTCTTATTTCATTTAATTTAGCTTAAGCAAAGTATACATGCACACATTTGGCACGCCCGGTGGGACCTAGTCCCTTGGCATTTTAGTTTAAATTTCATTGTTTTGGCTAACTTTTGATATGCACATGTAGTAATTAATGTCCATTTTCTTGGAATTTTTGCTAATTTTATATGTGTAAGTTCTTGTTCATAGCCATCATTTTAATGGGTTGTTTCCATTTTTAAACTAACTTGCCAAAATTTGAAGTATTGTGATTTTTCTTGTGTTTTTTACCGTATTTTGGTTGCAGGGGTGATGCAGGCACACTACTAGGAGCATAGGTACATTTTTGGTGGTGCAGGCACCTCTCGAGTGGCATAGGTGCACTATCAGAACCTGATTCTCTATTTATCGACCTTGGCACATACACACTAATCCCAGCACACATACCCTATCCAACGCGTGTGAGACGCACTAACCTAGGTGCAGATCTTATTTCGTACTATACCTTCACTGCAATTCAAAACTGTCACAAATCGAATATTACACCCTAACTCAAGCACACACGTTGTTTTAGTGGTGTAGACACATTTCTAGTGGTGTAAGCATTCTCGCAGCGAATCTGAGTCTGTTTTACAAAGCGGTGGCGCACACACTTTTCCTCAGTAACACACACACTTTTCCGGTAGCACAAGCATTCTCGTGTGAATTAAAGAATGTTTATCAAAGGTAGCACATACATTCTTCTCGGTGGCGCACAAGCCTCTCAAATGGTGTAGGTACACGGTAAGCTAGAAACACACAGAGTGGCACACATGTCTTTTTGGTGGCACACATGCCTCTTGGGTGGCGCAAGTGCACTGTAAATTGAAAAAACACAGTGGCATATTCTCCCTAACCCACACGCAGACGCCAAAATAGGGGCATAGGTGTTTCTTTGTTTTCTTGAAATGAATGTGTTGAGGTTCTAACATTCTTATAGGTTTTATATAATTGCATAATCATTTTTGCAAGATGCTTTTACATACTTTTACTTGATTAGATAAACTCGTATGTTTACTTATAGGAATAATATCATGTATGCTCTTCCCTCACGTCCCTTGGGGTGATCTTGGGAATCGAAATCGATTCTTAGGTCATTTTGATGCTTTGAGGTTGTTAGCAATATTTGAGTTAGAATTGGTTAACTTGGTGTAGTTGAATTAAAGTATTTTTCCATTTGATATCTTTTTTTGGATTTTGGAAACATCACATATGCTCTTCTCTTACATCCTTGGATGATCGGAGAATCGAAATGGTGTTTACTCTTTTGATGGAAAACTACTAAAATCGTCATACAGACCAAAAACACCCCGCTTTTCAAATAAAGGAGGAATCAAAATGAAGTCAAAGACTACTAATACGGTTGTTATATAGGTTGTCAAAAGGTGTTCAAGCAAACCACACCTAATTAAACAAGATAAAAGAACATATTCAAAACACTATATTGCGGGTTTTCGAAAAGGCTATGTCCCTCTCTGCTCAACTCGAAACATAACCCCTTTGGCATAACACCTTAAGCTACAATAATGGGGGTCGCTCCAGAACCCCAAAATAGTCCACGCAAGAGGGAACCTTGTGGATGAAATGGGAAGTGCTCCGCACTACCTACTTGACTAGTGATTCCTTTGTGAGATAGCGTTACAATTTGTCCCTATCGCAACCCTTTTAAGTACATGATGGATGCATTTACGCCCACTGTACTTAAAAGGGGAAAAACCAAGATACTCCTAAGATAGTCGATTATTTGGGTAAATCACCCCACTCGTGGATAGCTTTGTAACACCTAGGATGAGAGAACTGTTGTTGCGAGACTCACAAAGCCCCTCTGATGCGATTAAACTTCTAGGTTGATCACTCTAGCATCCAAAGCAGATTGCACAACATGGAAACCTCTCTCCAAGTGTGGGGACTTGTGAAACTAAGAGAGGAATCTCCAGATTAGAGGCTGGTTCCTCAAAATCCTCTGATTTAGATCTATATTTTGTGAAACTACAGAGGTTTGAAACCTAATCCTACCTTAAAATCCAAGGAGACAGAGATAGAAAGTGCAAAAATGAAACTAAACTAACAGGTGATACACCAAAGGAGGAGTGGTGAACACTTCTTGTTCTGCAGATAGACACAGATCATAAAATGCAACATAAAACATCATGCACAAGCTGATAAGATGTAATCAGAGGTCTGAAATGAAACAAGCAACACAAACAGAGGACTGAAAACTGATCACAGAGCCTGTATTGTCATTTCCACTGTCAAAACCCTTGTATTACAACATCAAAAAGGTAGAAAACCTGTTACAATTTTAGAAGAGGTCTGATACTTGCAAAAATCACTTGTTACAGGTGAAAGAAGAAGCTTGCTATCCAAAGAAAATGTTCCCCTTAGAAATGAGCCAAATCTAGCTTTTACATTGCATGGTCGAGCCTGTGGGACATGACGTCAAACATGGGAACCCATCCCTCCTTGACTGCAGATGCATTAAAATAGCATGGGGGACCTTACAAACCCATACCCTGTCATTTTGACTGATTACAGGAGAATGCGACCCATTCTGCATTAAATCTGGTCGCTGAAATGTCACTTCTGGCCATGAACACGCGTCAGAGCCATTTCTCAATTTTCTCTCTCTAGACTACACCAAAATTCAAGATTAACCCCGAAATCATGTAGAGAATTTCATGATCTTTTCGTTGATATAAAGAACGTGCAAATCTGAGCTCTGAATCGAAAGATATGTCGATCTGAAGATCTAGGGCACAAAACAGCGAAACAGATTTTTAAATTTCTTCCCGCGCTCTGCCACCTGGATGACACGTGGCATGCATTGATTGGTCGCGTGATTCTCTCTCCTTCCCTACTTCATTGGACACGTGTCCTCTTTTTATTGGCTTGGGTCAGTGCTTGAAACCTCACCCTCTGACCTTTTGGACTTTTCTCCTTGTGACACGTGTCATGATTTGGTTGGTCCGCGGGTCTGCCGGCTCTTCGCGCCCTTCGCATCTTTCTGTCCCGGATGTCCCAAACTGTTTGGGACAAAAACTCCTGAACCACCTGAAATGGGCTTCCTTGTCCCTCATCTGCCGGTGACATGTGTCATGATCTGATTGGCCCTCGGGTTTCTCGGCTATCCGCGTCCCACGCGTCCATTTGTCCCAACTGTCCCAGTGCTGAAGTTCCTCGTTTCTGAACCGCCGGTTCGTGTCCTTCGCGTACATTTGTTCCAACTGTCCCGAACTGTCTGGGACAAATTCTTCCAAACCGCCCGAAATGGGCTTCCTTTGCTCTTGGCCGCTTCACCTTTTCACGTCCTTCGCGTCCTTTGCGTCCTCGCGCCCAGATGTCCCGACTACTTAGTGCGAAAGTTCTCCTTTTCGGCCGAACCAGGCGGTTCACGTCCTCAAGGCCCAAATGTCCCGAGCAGTTAGTCAATTTTCTTCTCCTTCGCCGAACCGGCTTTCTGCGTCCCAGCGCATCCCGATGGCCCGATTGTCCCTGTGCTATAGTTCCTCGTTTCGGCCGAACCGGCCGGTTCGCGTCCTTCGCGTCCATTTGTCCCGGATGTCCCTTTGCTTCGCGTGCTGCCTAGAGGCTTTTCGGCCGATCCGCGCCTTGATGTCCCAACTGTCCCAAAGGCGGCCTGGAGTAGGACTTAGCCAATTTCATGATTTTTTCCTGAATCGACCTACTTGCTTGGAACTGAAAACTCTGATGCATGTTATCGAAATTTACCCTAGGGGGTGAACTTTGGATAACAATTTGGTGACTTTTCGGGGTCACCTGCCTGCTAGGTGAAAAGATCGGTAGCCAGAAGCAGTCCATTGGGCATGGAGTTATCAAATATTCTTTTTAGGACCCTAACTGACTCAGAATGTGCAAGGAGGAAGATGGAATGTTACCTGATGAAAGCAAGGATTGCTAAACATCTCCATGGACAGCAAGCTATGCCAAAGCACTTAGGGAAAACAAAACTAACCTACAGCAAAAAAATGTGCACAAGCACTTAGAGGAAAGAAAATCTAATCTAATATTTACAGAGGTAGTGAACTTCCCTCTAGAAGCAACGCTTGAGATAGATTCCATTGACTGGAATCTACAGTTCTTCACCCTCCAGCGAGGCCAATTGGAAAGCATTGTTGTTCTTGCACTTTATGACCATGTATGGGCCACTCCAAATGGCATCAAATTTTGAATTCCTTCCCGGTTTTTCTCTATCCACATCCCATTTCAACACTAGATCTCCAACTTGAAAAGATCTATCCTTGGCCTTTCTATCGAAGGTCTTCTTGATCAAAGCTTGATCCTTTTCCATTACTTGGGATGTCTGATTTCTGATCTCTTGCAGCTCCATCAACTCTGCATACCTCACCTCCATGGGCTCAAATTCAAGCTACTCCAGCTGCTTCATGAGTTCCAATGTTGGCAACTCAAGTGACATGGGCAAGATTGCCTCTCTTCCATAGACAAGCCTAAATTGAGAGTTACCTGTGGATCTTTTGGGAGTTATCCTATCAGCCCATAAGGCTGATTTCATTTTGGTATGCCAAGACCTCTGATTCTCATCAAGAGTCCTCCTAATGATCCTCAACAAGTTCTTATTTGTAGACTCGGCCTAGCCATTGCCCTGAGGGTAATAGTTCGATGAAGTGCTTAGGTAAATACCGTTCTTGACAGCCCACTCAGTCACCCTAGATCCAATGAATGCCAATGCATTATCAGAGATTATTGTGGTAGGTACACCAAATCTAGTCGTTATTCCCTCATAAAAGTCTAAGATGCTAGACTCATTCACCTCTTTGAGTGCTACTACTTCTGTCCATTTGGTGAAGTAGTCTGTGGCTATCAAAATCCATTTGTGCCCTTGGCTTGAATTGGGATTAATGACTCTAATGAAGTCCAAACCCCATTGCATGAATGGCTGGTCAACTGAGATTGGATGCAATGGAAGGGCAGCAAATTTCTCTTTTCCTATGAAGAATGCACAATTCTTACACCTCTTGATCCATGCATAACAATCACTGAATATTTTAGGCCAATAATAACCAGCCTTCATGATTTTTAGAGCTATCACTCTTGGTGCAAAATGGCCACCAGCTGGTCCATCATGAAACTCTTCTAATACCCTTTGAATCTGACCTGTGCTAATGCATCTCAGCAGCACTCCATTCACATCCTTCTTGAATAATACTCCATCAACAATGGCATACGGGACAGCCTGTAATCTGAAGTGTCTCCTTTGGGTCTTGTTCATCTCTAGAGGGCATAGGCCTATGCCTAGGAAGTGCATAATACCTTGGGTCTAGCAAGGAGTGGGGGCAGCATTGTCTTCTTCTTGATTTCCACTTGGCTCATGGCTGTCTTGGACTGTCAAAATAGCCTCTTCTTCGTTGCATACTTCCTCTTGCTTCCCCAAAACTAGCTGCTCACACAGTCCTTTCCCTCTTACCAGCTTGGTGATCTTGATCTCAATGTCATACTCCATGACATGGGTGATCCAACCTGCCCTTTTCTCATTCAAATCCTTGTTGAGGAGGAAGTCCTTAACCCCAGCATGTGAGACCAGCAGTTGAATCTTATTGTTTGAGACCAAATGTCTGAACTTCTTCAAGCTCCTGATGACAGCAAGGACATGCTTTTCGATGAAAGAATACTTTATTTCGTAATCTTCCAAGGTTTGGCTGAAGAATGCTATGGGCTGTTCTGAACCTTCTCTATTCAGCTGTGTTAAGATAGCTGAGATTGTGTCTGATCCTCCAAACGCATACAACATGAAGTCCTTTGAAAAGTCTGGGTTGATAAGAGTTGGAGCTTGTGATATTGCATGCTTGATGCTTTCAAAACTCTCTTTGCCTTCTGCTATCCATTTGAATGCCAGACTCTTCTTCAACATCATTGTTAGAGGCTTCACAAGAGTGGCAAAATTAGGCACAAATCTGCGGACAAATTTTATCCTTCCTAAGAAGCTTTGAAGAGATTTCTTGTGGTGTGGCAATGGGAGCGTTCGGATGGCTTCAACCCTTTCAGGATCAATTGTTAGCCCTTCCCTAGAGACAATGTGGCCCAACAATTTTCCCTCGTGTGCCAAGAATATACACTTCTTTGGATTCAATGACACTTGAACCTTCTACACCTCTGAAACACTTGTCTGAGGTGAAAGAGATGGTCTGCTGCATTCTTTGAGAAGACAGTGATATCATCTAGGTATACCAGCACTATATTGTTGATTAAGCCTTTGAATGCCATATCCATAGCTCACTGAAATGTTGCTCCGGCATTTGATAGGCCAAATGGCATCTTCTTGTAGGCATAGGTGCCCCATTTGGTGGTGAAAGCCGTCTTGAATTGATCTTCTTCCTTCACCATTATCTGATTATAGCCTGAGTATCCATCAAGTAGTGAGAACCTTTCTGAACCAGCTACAACTTGCAATATTTGCTCCATGGAAGGGAGTGGGTAATGGTCCTTGAGGGAGGCTCTGTTCAAGTCTCTGAAGTCAACACACAGTCTTTGATTTCTCCATTTATTTTTCTCACTGGCACCAAGTTTTCAACCCAACTTAAGTGTTTGATGGGGAAGATGATACTGGCCTCAATAAGCTTGTTTAATTCTTTTCTCATGAGAGGTTCAATATGGGGATTCACTGGCCTTTGCTTTTTCCTAACAGGCTTGGATTTCGATCCAGCTTTCAATAGTATGTTGTGCCAGCTTTGGGTTGAAACCTCTTAGATCTTTGTAAGTCCAAGCAAAGATATCTGGGAACTCTTGACAAAGCTGAACAAAATCAGATTTCTCTTGTGAGGTACTTACTTTGCCAATCTGCAATGTTTTGCCTTCTTCCACTAAAATAGGCTCTGAATCTTCACCCTTCACTTGAATGTTTGCTTTCTCCTTCCGGAACTGATCATTCGGGTTGAAGATTGACTCCAAGGTTATGAGGCCTTTTGGTAATTTGTTAGTTCTCAGCTGTACTACCTGATCACCATATTGCTGCTCCAGCTTGTCTTGATTTCTGGCGGAGAACTCAACTTCTTCTTGTAGGAAATTAACAATTTGCTGATCATTCTCGAAGACTTGCCAACTTGTGTTGTTATCTGGAACAGCTGGTCTCACAACCAATTTGATATGAGGCTGAGATTTCTCACTTTTGATACTCTCTGCAACATCAAACGCAGCCCCAATTGCTGCAAGTCTGTCAGCGGCTTCATTCTTTTTTCTTGGGATGGAATTGATGCTAAAAGCTTCAAAATCTTCAATAAGATCCCATACCCGATTTTTGTAGCACTTAAGCAGATCATTTTTGGCAGCATTTTTTCCTTTGACTTGGTTTACGACCAGCTCACTATCACCAAATACTTGTAAATTCCTGATGCCTTTCTTCATTGCCCAGTGCAGTCCATGAATTAAGGCTTCATACTCAGCCGTGTTGTTTGAACAGGAAAACTGAAACGGAAGGCTGAGTAATACCTTATACCTTGTGGTGAAATGAGCATAGCTCCTCCTCCTGCACCTTGTCTACTCCTTGACCCATCAAAGAACAATTGCCATACTTCATTCTTGTCCTTATGATCTAGCTTGGTGATGCTGGGGAGAGGTTGATCCTCTTCATGTAAACAATAAACCCCTAGCTCAGATTCTTCTATTTCTTGATAGGGATCAAAAGCATGCACCTTGCTTGCCCATTCATCAAGAGTCAAATCTGGGATGCTTCCAACCTTGGTGTCAGCTTCATCAATGCTTGGATAATCTTCTTGATCAAACGCTGAATAGTTGGTATTGATTTGGCTGGTAGCGTAAGGCTCAATGTGAAAGTTCGTAATAGGTTCAGACTTGATTGTGGCCTTGGTTCCATACCTTGTTCTGAACAATATATGTAACCAATCCACCGAAAGATAGCCTCTAATTTTAGCAGTGAAGTCTCTTGACAAGCACAATGCAAAGAGTGGTGGCAGGTCTATGACTGACACATCTTGTAACACTATTACGTTGGGACATGCGTGCAGTGTGAGGCTCAAACCTTTGATTACTCCAACCGTTGTCACTGTTGTCCCATCTAATTGCACTACACCCTTGGAGATGACTTCATATTGAAGCCCTAGCTGATCAGCTATTTGCTTGGGCATTACTGAACTACTTGCCCCAGAGTCAATCATGCAATTATGTACCAACTTGTCTCCTATGATCAATGAAACATAAAATGGAGGGGGCTTCGACATTTTACCTTGCTGTCCTCCATGACTTCCTTCAGGCTGGGCAGCATTTGTAAGCACTTTGTCTTGCATCTGAACCTCGTTGATTTGAAGTTGGCCAATCCTTCATGGCAGCTTGCAGCAGATCTCTTTGTCCTGGGATGGATAGGGATTCCCACATTGATATATTGACGTTAGTCTTCTTCATCTGTTCAATGATACTGAACGGGGATGAAGTATCCCTTTTTTGTCCCTTGGTTTGCACATTTACTCCTTGCATGTGGGCAGCAACAGCTGGCATCTGAGTTGGTTTAGGAGCCGGTTTGGGTGCTCCTTGCACGTTTGGAACTGCATTTTGTTTTCCAACACCTTGTGGAGTGACAGAAGGTCGTGAACTACTTGGGGCCAATGGTTGTTCTTCACCCAAATTCCTCCTTTTTGACCTTGTGTTGGCTGCAACACCTTGAGAGGGTATTTGATTCATACCACAGAAATCTTCAGCCTGCCAATTGACAAGAGTAGTTTCATTCGGAGATGTTCCTTGCTGAGGTGCTTCTTGCTGCTGATCTCCTTCATGGCTGGACTCTTGCGACCCACCAATGGTTTGCACCATCAGAGCTTGATTTAATGCACCGTTAAAGCACATTGATTGGTTATGTGGCTGACTACACAGGAAACACCAATCATATTCTTGGGCCATGTTATTTTGGACTGGCACTAATGCTTTAGAAGTAGATACAACATTGGGGTTATAGGGCTGAAATGGTCTATTAGCGGGAGGCCTTACTTGGCTTTGATTTTGATTTGCAGCCTGATTTGGTGACCTATTTTGTTGGTATGGGGCCTAGCTTTGGTATTGTGCTTGAGGTCGATATGGTCTAGCACTTTGAGCTTGTCTTGTCTTTTAATAGTAACCACTCATTTCCCAAATTTTGCAATTGCTTCATGACCTCTTGGAGTTCATTTGAAGTACTAGAGGATGAAGTAGAAGTTTCATTTGAACTTTGGTTTCTAGGGGTGGGAATAGGAGCCAAAGTGGGTGCTTGACTAGTGCTTGGATTTTCTAAGTTTGGATACAAGGGCATGGGAGGCTCAGGAGCCACCACTTTATTACCTTGAATAAGACAGCTTTCATCTCTAATGGCAATGCTATAAGTAGCAGTAAGGTTGTGCCTCCCATAGATTGAATTAACATAGAAATATCAATTCAAAGCTTTAAGGTAATATAGAAAAGCACCTTCGCTATTGGCTTTGATCGCCACCTGGAATCCTATCCCAAGACCTTTGAAATCTAAATTTGAAGTCACCACCGCTCGCTGGGGGATCTCTTAATAGTTTTCAGCTGCACCAAAAGAGACAAGTTGTCTCCCTTCTCTCCAAATTACTCGTGAAGTGTAATACACAAATGATTCCAGCCAGTGATGGAACCAGCTCCAAGGCTCCTAAACCATTGTAATGCTTTACCCTTGAAGGAAGATGCCAGTAACTTGACAGCCACTTGCATTTCATTGATTTCATGGATTGCACAAAGGTTAGCAATATCTTTAACATGATCACCTGGAGTAGTCTGATTTTCTCTAGTGAAGTAGGGAATGTTCTTCAAGGCTGCAATAGGAACTGGATGTTGTGCATTGAGAGCAAGTGGGCTGCTGCCTGTGAAGTTGATGTAGGGATTGTTCTGAGCCATTCTGATTGGTCTTAAAACCCTTGTTGACTGAATGAAAGGTCTACCAGGTGGAGGAGTTGAGAGAGTTCTGTTTGGTGGAGATGGAGACCTTTGAATCCTTCTTCCTCTTTGCCTTCTTCTCGAGAGATAGTTGCAGGTATTCAAACAGCACTTCTTCTTCTCTAACTCTTGACCTTGTGGTGATTCTTCTCATGAGTTTTTAGGCCTGCACTTGGAACCAATCGATTCTTCCCTTCGGAGTCGCCAGATATGCAAATAATAGCTCTTTTAAGCAAGAAAATTGCAGCAGATGCACATCAACTCTGCTACAATAAAAATGAGACCTCTATGTCCCACCGGGCGTGCCAAAACTGTTGTTGCAGACTCACAGCACCCCTGGATGTAGATCAGGCTTCTAGGTTGATCACTCTAGCATCCAGTGTGATTGCACAACATGGAAACCTCTCTCCAAGTGTGGGGACTTGTGAAACTGAGAGAGGAATCTCCATATTAGAGGTTGGTTCCTCAAACTCCTCCTTTGGTGTATCACCTGTTAGTTTAGTTTCATTTTTTACACTTTCTATCTCTGTCTCCTTGGATTTTAAGGTAGGATTAGGTTTCAAACCTCTGTAGTTTTGTAAAATATAGATCTAAATCAGAGGAGTTTGAGGAACCAGCCTCTAATCGGGAGATTCCTCTCTCAGTTTCACAAGTCCCCACACTTGGAGAGAGGTTTCCATGTTGTGCAATCACACTGGATGCTAGAGTGATCAACCTAGAAGCCTGATCTGCATCTAGGGGTGCTGTGAGTCTGCAACAACAAGAACCACCTAGGAAAATATACTTTGGCCAAGAGCCCACTTTGACCATTCTAAAATAGTGTTGAGTTGTGAGCCATCTTTTCATCACAAAACATGTGACGCATTACTTTCGCTTAGTTTTTACTTTCCTTAAGGCGAGGTGAAACTCTATGGAAGTGAATCTAGCATCTTTCATCCCCATTTTTGGTTTTCTTCCTTCACATTCTTTTGACACTTTGTTGATCAAAAGAGGGGTGACTACCTATGTGTTACCAATCGATTATTTCTACCACTTTTTTGTCCATTTACTCCCATCCATGTTTGCGGCTAGGTAAGTTAAATGTCTAAAGTGCATGGAGACATATTCATATCATTGGTGGCCATTGTGATCCTGATACCCATGTCAAGATCATCATTGTAGTTAGGCGTGGGTCATCATCTTGAACTTCCTTAGAAAGGTTATCTTGTTTGTATCGTATCACTACAATTTTGGTATTTACGTCTTGTTTCTTGTAAACTTGACCTAAATATCTATATTGTAAGGTTACGTTGCACACATTTTAACTATTCCTAGCTATACTTTGAGCTTTTAGTTTGATTCTATTATTACCTCAATTTTGAAGAGTGCTATGTGTTACCACTTGTGCGTGTTATATCAATACCATCTTGATATCAATACCTTACTTTCTCACAAATTTTGGTTAACATATCTTGGTGATATTATTGTGTCACTCACGAATTGTAACTGGAAATTTTTTGGGATATAGGTATTAATCAAATTTGAGCTCACTTCTAGTATATCTTATTAAAAGGTTAAATTAACTTTTTGTATTTACTTACGTCTTGTTCATTCTCTTAAACTTGGCATAAGTGAGAACATCTTGTTAATTATATTGCGACACTAAACTACTTTTTGAGACGTAGTCTAGGAAGTACTTCATTTGATAGGCTTAGATACCAAACATTTGCGTCACTTTGGTGATTTATCACTCTATCACATTACTATTCTCACATTGTTATTCATTCATATTCTTAACAATTTATCTTGCATTTTACTTAGGTGTGGTCACAACATTTTGAACACATTTACAACTTACCTTAGTGAAACTATCACAAATCATGGCTCCTAAAACACGATTAGGACTCAAGAAACAAACACACGAGGAACAATAAGTGCAACCTTGAGAAGCATCTAATGAAAAGGGTCAAACCCTTTCATTGGACATGATCTAGGGCCTCTGTTTTCTACGGAAAAAGAGATAGAAGATATGGTCAATCATAGTGGTGATGAATTGGAATCCCCACACGTAAAAATTGACTTTGACCCTACTTTATTAAATGAGTTTCTTTTCAGAAATAAGGATAGAGTGCTAGCACAGGTCATGGAATTAGGGGCCAAAATTCCCACTTTAAAATGAAACAATCTCACTACAAATAACGCTAATGAGGAAGAACGACCCCTTATCAACATGGAGGATATTCCAACGCATGGACATGCTTCTACCTATAATGTAGGAAATAATAAGATAGTGGGACATAGAATACCCATTAGCAAAGTGCCACATAAAATTCATGACGGGACATGAGAACGGTGAGGAACCTCCACAATACGAGGAAGAGGAGGAACCTTTAGAAAAAGAAACCACAATTCAACAATATATTAGTAACCTAAGTTGACAATTAGCTTTGCTAACCTCTCATGTATAGAAGGAAGCAAGCAAAAAGTTCAAAATTCAATGCCTAAGGTTAAGATCAATGAATTCCATAGAGAAAATCAAAGAGAAGATAATACGGGGTATCGTTGAGTATATATCCCCGATTCTCCCACTAGAGAACAATTTCTCACACAAGAGGTACAAATTATGAAAGTAACACTCATAAGCCTTTAAGAGAGAAATATAGGGAGCATTAGAAAGTATCAATATGAAGAATTGTGTCCCTATCCTTTTGACAAGACTATGACCCTTCAACCTTTTCCTAAGAAATTCGATATGCCAAAATTCGACAAATATAAAGGGAAGGGAGATCCATGGGATCATGTCAAATATTTCTATATGGCATGTCAAGAGGTGTCTTACAGTGACAATTATTTCATAAGAATTTTTCCCAAGAGTCTAGGAGGTCAATCCTTAGAGTGGTTTACACGTTTACCTCGGGGATCAATTTTCACTTGGCCAGAATTGGTAGAAAGGTTTGTGTGTCATTTCTCATACAACATAGAGAGTGATGTCACCATGGCAGATTTATGTGGCACCAAAAATGCCCTAATGAGACTTTTGCCAGCTTCTTACAATTGTGGAGAGGGATAGCTAGTCGCTTCCCTTGTGCTTTCCCTAAAAAAATTTGGTTAGTATATTTGTACCTAACCTAAATCCAGACATAGCCTTCCACCTCCAAATGCATTGTGTTTGCACTTTTGAGGAGGTCATTGAAAAAGGGGTTCAGATAGAGAAAGCTCTCATTTCCAAAGGAACTCTTAAGTCCCAATCTAGAGATAATCAAAATTTTAAACCCATGGAGAAGCCAAAAGTTTTTAACAAAAAAAAATGTGGTGGGAGACGGATCACCAATTCCAAATGTGTACAAATGGCCTAAACCGCTCAACCTTTTAAACTCGACCAAAGGACCAATTTAACCACCACCAAAATGAAGAACATTTACCTCTCTTAATGAACCTTTATCAGTTATACTAAAACAATTGGATGCAGCCCACATGGTGACATATCCTACGATGCAACCATTTGATGAAAATGCTCCAAAACCTTCATGGTACAAGGAGCATGAATATTACAAAATGCATCATGTCAAAGGACATAAGACCGACAAATGTTTGTGACTTCGTCATTATATCCAAGACCTCATCGACAATAGGGAGATAGAGGTGGACAACCCTGTAAAAACCCAAACACCCAACGAAAAAATGGGGATATATAAAGATCCATTCCTAATCATGATAAATCGTAAAAAGTCAAATTCAGATCGGGGGAGTCATCCCAAGGTTATAAAGCAAAGTTGAATTACTTATACACCAAAAAAGACAACAATCATTATGATTCACTTATTAGATGTATTCACTCTCCTACTAACCATGTCAACACCATCCGAATCAAGGGAAAGGATTGCACCACGGTAACAAGGCATGCCCACCTCGTGATTCTCGGAACCTTCTCCATCAACCCCACAAAATGGTAAATACAACCTCTTAGAGAAACTTGAGAAGACATCTACTAAGATTTTGATCTTAGATCTTCTTAAGATATCCAATGTACATAAAGACATTCTTTACCAAACTCTTCAGGGGTTGGGAGTGTCATTAGAGGTCGATCCTACACACCTTCAAGCCATAGTGGTAAACATTGTCATTCCTACCCTGAGGCTTGTTGGCTGAAGAAAAATTGTTAAATCCACCTACAACTTGGGTCCCAGAGGATACTCACCAACTCGTTATCAAACCCTTGAATATGAGAAATATATAAAAATGATGTACTTCATGGGCTACAAGAGCCTAAGATGTGGAATAAATGAACAATGATAGAGAGAACTAGTGCCTCTTCCACATTTTAAAACAGAAAGATATGGCATTGGCATTCTCCCTTATGGAGCACACCCTAATGATCAAGATGCTACTTGTTCTTAACGTGAGGATAGCTCCGACTGCCTGCAGACAGCGATATAGATTCCCATTATAGTCAATATGAGGATCTTTCCTCCACAAACCTATTCATGAACAATGTTTTCCTAACCATAACCCTTACAGAACCAACCCTTGACCTTGTTTACCCTTCCCTTTTTGAATGGGACCAACAACGTCACATGTCGCTAGATCTATTCGAAATTACGAAGCTATCATAGAGTGTATGGACATTTGGGATACAATTCCCATTGGAGACCACAAAAAGTGTTTCTATATTGACTTGGATACCTACGCTTACTTCGGAAAGGAGGCTAAGCTTCGTGGTCAGCAAAACTTAAGAAAAAGTGAGGGCAAAAGTTCCAACAAAAAGCCTCGGCAAAAATCAAAGTCCAAGTCACAGCAGTGAAAACCTCTTTCAGGCACTAGCCGACAAACATGTGCAAAAATCAAGGGACGATAAAAGTGACCATGCCAAGGATGAAAATCTCATGGAGACATCCTTGGACAAAGATCTCAACCTTCCTCCCGATCCTACGCATATGGAGGACTTGTCAAAATTACTAGTTGAGGAAACCATCGATGTCAACATTGGTACGGAAGAGGACCCAAAAATAGTCAAATTGGGAGCATCACTCTTAGCACGGGAACAAAAGACATTCACTATGTTGCTATGAGATTTTATAGATGTGTTCACATGGTCCTATAAAGACATGTCAGGCTTAGATCCAACTTTAGTCGTGCACAACCTAGTTGTGCATGCAGATGCTAAGCCTATTAAACAAAAGCTCAGAAATATGCACCCAAGGGTAACCCTATTGGTTAAAGAAGAATTAGAAAGATTTCTTGCGGCAAGATTCATCCAGCCTATTGATTATTCTGAATGGATATCTAACATCGTCCCTGTCTAGAAAAATCCTATCGGTATCCAAATTTGCATGGATTTTAGAGACATTAATAAAGCTTGCCCTAAGGATGATTTTCCACTGCTAAATATTGACATGATTGTGGAATCAACAAAGAAGATATGAGATGCTATCTCTCATGGATGGATTTTCAAGATACAACCAAATCAAGATTGCTAATGAAGATCAGCACAAAACGGCTTTCACAACTCCTTGGGGTACCTTCTACTACTAAGTAATGTCATTTGACCTTAAAAACATAGGAGCTACTTATCAGTGAGAAATGACAGTAATTTTTCATGCTATGATTCATAATATCATGGAATATTATGTGGATGACATCCTTGGAAATTCTAAGACAAGAGAAGATCACCCTATCATTTTGCGGTGTATCTTTGAATGCCTATAAGAGTATAAGATTAGGTTGAACCCAAAGAAGTGCGTATTCGTGTGCTATCAGGAAAATTGTTGGGCTTCATTGTATCAAGAAGAGGAATTGAGGTAGACCCTGCTAAAGTGTCTGCTATTACTGAAATGCCTCCACCTAAGAATATTAAGCAACTACACAGCTTACAAGGGAAAATCCAAGCTATTCACCACTTCATCTCCCAGACCTTATAGATAAGTTTCATTCGTTCACCCACCTATTTAAAAAGATGTCACCTTCGCTTGTAGAGACTAGAGCAACAACAGCCTTTGCTTTGCTTAAACAATACTTGGCCAATACACATGTCCTCATACCTCCAACTCACTTGGGGAGCCACTCTTGCTTTATATCTCTCGCTATGTAATTTTCTATTGTCACGTTGCTTTCGCCTAATACGACCTTGGTCATAAAGAAAAAGTGGTTTACTATCTCATTTGCACTCTCATTGTTTATGAGCTCAACTATCCCAAAATTGAAAAGGTTTTCTTGGTCATTGTTTTTCCTTTTCAAAACTTCACCATTATCTATTAAATACCAAAACCAAGCTAATATCCAAAGTTGACCCACTCAAGTACTTGTTGTCTAAACCCACCCTCACGGGTAGAATGGCTAATTGGATCATTCTACTAAGTGAGTTTGACATAGAATTTGTACATCATAATTTTGTTAAAGGACAAGTACTTGTTGACCAACTAGCATAAGCACCATTGCAAGGCACTAAACCTTTGAATCTGGATCTTCCAGATGCCTCATTACTATACATTGAAGAATCTGTCATGTGGCAGATACATTTTGATGGGTCCTTTACTTTTCACGATTCAAGTCCGGGGTGGTCCTCATTGCTCCTTCCGAAACCCTATACCATAAGCTTTTCACCTAGGTTTTCCTTACACAAACAACATCGCAGTAGTATGAGGCACTTATCGCAGGGATGAAACTCGATATCAAGTGGAACATTCATCATGTCAAGGTTGTCGGTGATTCTCGCTTAATTATCAAGCAAGTTAATGATGAATACAAGGTTAAGGATGACAAGCTCATACCTTAAAAAAGCTGGTAGAAACTCTAAAAGAGTACTTCATGCACATTACATTTGAAAAAGTTCTAAGAGCATAGAATGATCAGCAAATGCTATGGCGATAGTGGGTTTGATGTTTCGTATTCCGCCAAGGAATAATAACATGCCATTATGTGTGGAAAATTTATGTTAGCCTACGACAACATGCCGAATCTTATATGGATTGTGATGTTGTTGGTCCCAACTCCCCATGGTACGATCCCATCTTTACTTATTTCAAGGACAACACATTCCCTCTAGATATCTCTCATTCTAAGAAACAAATCCTAATTCACCACTTAGCCCGTTACACCCTTTTATGAGGTACGCTTTATCATCATGGCTACGATGGGAATCTATTACGTTGTCTTGATATAATGGAGTCGATCCAAGGAATCAAAGAATTACATGAAGGGGTGTGTGGAGCACATACAAATGGAATGGTTTTGGCCAAGAAATTGTTAAGAGTAGGTTATTATTGCATACCATGGAAACCGATTATTGTAATTATGTCGAAGTGTGTACTTTTCCAAAAGTATGGAAACTTCATCCATGCTCCTCCCAACCATTACAAGCTATCACTACCCCATGGCTATTTTCTAAATGGGGACTTGACTTGATAGGAAAACTTACCCCTACATCATCTAATGGTCATACCCACATCATCATGGCTACTGAATACTTTACAAAGTGGGTGGAGGTCATTCCGTTAACCTATGTAACAGAGCTCGATTTTGAAATTTATCATGAACCATATCATTTGTCAATATGGCATCTCTACACCATTATCACGTATAATGGAAATTAATTCAAGAATAAAATGGTGAAAGGTCTTTGTTAGCAATTCCAAATCAGGTTGAAATGGTCTACACCATATTATCCCCAAGGTAATGGATGCGACAAAGCCACAAACAAGACTTTGGTGAGAATAATGGAAAAGATGGTCAAGAAAACAGTCAGAATTGGCACTTGCAAATCCACCCACTCTTTAGGCTTACAAAACCTCCATTCACACTCCTATGGGTGCAACACCATACTCTCTAGTATTTGGGACATAATCCATCATCCCATTATAAATTGAACTTCCTTCCCTAAGAATCTCTCTTAGGGTTTATCTGGATAAAGATGAGGATTACCAGGTGGCAAGACTAGCTGAATTAGAGCTCCTAGATGAGAAACGCATTCACGCTCTTAATCATATCAAAGTTTATCGTAAAATATTCTCCATAAACTACAACAAAATAATCATACCTCGTTAGTTTGAGGTTGGTGATTTAGTCATGAAGGAGAATCAGTTCAACACAAGAGCGGAACGAGAGAAGAAAGGAAAGTTTGAACTACATTGGTTAGGACCTTATGTTATAGTAGCTAAGCACAAAGACAAAGGGCATAAAAACTTGTTCACCCCAATGGTTATGAGCTCCGTGAGCCCATGAATGCCATGCATCTTAATCAGTTCTATGCTTAAACATGGCGCAAAATCAAAAAAGCCAAAAAATCAAAAACATGGTAATATGATCCAAAATACAAAAAAAATCAAAAAGAGAAATAGAAAAAGAGAAAATGGGTTGTCCACAATTGAAAACCATGCAATTGTGGCACTTTGGATAGGTCCTTAGGTGAAAACTAATTTTCGCACCTTAGGAAGATTCATTTTTCACAAGCATCTTACATCCGGAGGGTACTACTTACTTTGCCTAAAGCACTAGTTCCGCCTTCAAGATTCCTTATGAGCCCAATCCCTCAAGCCTTGATCCGTGAATTTTCTTCTTTTATTCTGGCTCTGTGAAGGGCATGGTCTTTCACTATTCCCCATCTTACACTAGGGAAATTTAACGACTTCACCTTCTTGTTCATACGCACGTGGCTTTCGCCTTTGTATATTCCCCATCTATCTAACACTGGGGCATCCACACTTTCTTGGTTACCTATGCATAACTCTGGAAAACCGTTAGAAAACAACGCAAAAACAATAGAAAATTGTTTCAAAAACCCTAAACAATAGAAAATTGTTTCAAAAACACCAAAACAATAGAAAATTGTTTCAAAACCTAAACAATAGAAAATTGTTTCAAAAACCCTAAACAATAGAAAATTGTTTCACATAAATCAAAAACAATAGAAAATTGTTGCATGAAAACAAATCTTACAAAAACATTTACTTACATTTACTTGCATTGTCTTATTTCTTTCTTTGCTTGTTTTCTTGTATAGTTGCTTCATGTTTATGCTTTTGTGTTGTTTGTTGCTTGGGCATACTTTGTTAGAATTCATCTTTTCTTGCTTAGATTAGATTTATTCTTGCTTGTGCATATTGAGGTATGTTTTTGCATGCTAGTGAATCATGGTGCATTATTATGTTAATTCATTGTGTTATTTGTTAGCATTTGATTGTGTTTATTGCATGTGCATTGTTTTGTTATCACATCATCACATTACCATCATTATCATCACATCTAACATCATCTATACATCATATATCAAGAAAAGGCTAAGTATACATCATACATGAATGCTAAGCTAACCATCACATATTGTATCATCAAATGGGGGCAAGAGGGATTGCAAATATCAAAATCTATCCCCCATACCCTTATCATCATATCATCCTTTCCACTAAGTATGGCACATCATATAAGCAAACACATTTGATATATTCTACAAAGTCAATCATCTAGTAATCAAAACACATGTGATACATCCACAAGATCATGATACATATACATGTCAAATCAAATCAGAATGCATCATAAACATAGCTATCCATCCATGGGAAATAATAAACAAATGTCCATCTCATATACATATATGTCCTGTCAAAAATGTCCAAATCATACATATGTGGTATATCTGTATCAAAATGGGATATACATCATGGAAGTACATAAAAAATGCCTCCATCTAAGGTGTACAAAGGTAATACATCTATAATAGAATAAAATCCTTCATCAGAGGCATGTATCAAAAACTACTATACATCAAAAAAGCCTTCATCTAAGGCATACAAAAGAATGGTACATGTATCAAGGAAGAATATCCTTCATCCAAAGGCGTGTAAAAGTACAAAACATCATGGCTGACTCGAACCTTCTAAAGGAGTATCTCGGCCCGTCTCGTGGAGGTAGCATGACATGAGTATCGTTAGTTCTCTCTCGGTCGTGGCTGCTCCACTAGGCCCGAGGGCTCTCGATCTAGTGCCCCTACTTGACAATCCGACCGTAAGAAGGTGCTTTCCACTTAGCCTAAACCCCCTCAAAATATAAGGACCTGTAATAGGAGGCCCTACCCTCTGTTGTGGCGATCTCTATGAGTCCAGGCAGTCATCGTTGTACCCTTTGTGCATCGGTAGGATGTTATCTCTCCTAAAGCTCAGGCCAACTCGGCTTAGCCCACTACATGCTCTTCCCTGAGCCTGTCTCACTCTAATATCACAGTTGTAGTTGGACTCCGTGTCTATTGGTATAAACCTATCACCTGGGCCATCTGGGAGGCCATTTGTCGAATCTGCTAGAAGTGTACAACACTGTCACCTTCTCGAGCCACTGGGCCCGAGCTTGATCTCACTTTAATAATAAGGTCACAATCTGAGTTTGAGCCTAATCTCACTCGGTTATCACTATCAAACACCAGCCTCGGGCCTCGTCTCTCTCGGCTCTAGCCTGATCTCTCTCGCCAGAGCCTGTTGTAACTACTATTGTAAGGTGGCTATCTATGCCACTGGTTGTGCCACTGGGATTGGACCATGTGGCACCCTAGATGAATGGTCCTACTCTAGGACTCTAGCTCTTAGAATTTGTGCTAGTACTTTTCTTGGACCCTGTGGCCTTGGTCCCTGTACCTGAGTGGTACCCTACTCATCATGTGGTATCCCATCAAAGGAATCATCTAGGTCGTGACCTATTGCACCCTCTCTCCACTCAGAACCATGTCAAATCTCTATTGACAGTTGACTGCCTGCTACCCAGGCCTCCTCTGGGATAGTAAGGCACTGGGGTAAGACAATGGCGTACCAAGTCAAATAATCTATTGTAGTACTGATCCATAACCCGTCATGTTGGATCCACCCCGTGGAACCACCTATGAGAAACTTTCCTCACTCGGGCCACCGGTATGCGAGGCCCCATAGTATGCCTCTCTGAGTCTCGGTGGGCATACCATATATCGGGCTATGGAACCCCCTGTACTATGCCAAGTTGTCGCTGGCACCTATCAACTCTATACAGCTCTATGATGTAGCTACGACTCCCAAGGATAAAGTGCTCTATTAAGCACACACTGAGCTCTATGGCATCCTCTAGCCACTGGATATGTCTATAAGGTCTCCATATAATGTCTATCTCCGAAGCTCATCGAACTCTCACCGGTATCTATATAGGCTGCCTAGGTGGCCTCTAACATCACCACCTACTGATACCCACACCATGTAAGATGGCTCCTCTGGGTCTCGAACGTGTAAAGTTCCCACAGGTATCTAATAGTAATATGGTCCCATGACCAAATCTGTAACAATGAGGCTGGCCCCACTGTCTTCTAACCATGGTAAGTAATCAAGTGTAAATCCCAATATAAGTGCGACAGAAGCACTTCCCCAACAATATCGCTCACCGCTGAAAATGCCATGAACTAATGGTAGTAACCCTCTCGGGAAATATGTCCCCATCTTATCAGTGAGAAAAACCCACTGATAAGTGACATGATGTATAGGGGCCCCGATGCAGTGTCGGGTCAGAAATACACTCGTGCAACGCAATGGTCATACTGTCATGCGGTATGTCATCTATGTCAAAAAGGTTGCTATAAGCTGCTCTAATCTACCCTATATCAGAGTTGTACTCAATCAAAGTACTCATGCTTGGCACGGGAGAATCCACCATACATCCTCTAGAGTCACAATCATCTCCCCAGTGGGAATTCTAAAACACTGGCTCTCGCTATTCCATCACTCGGCTAATGCAGTAAGTAATCCATGGTCCAAAATGATGGATGGCATCTCGAGACACGGGGCCTAGATCCACCGCCTCGAGAAGTATGGCCATGGCACGTCGTTCTCACCGACACATGCTCCCCTCTAACTTAGCAATCTAGGAATGATGCTCCCGTGTCTACAACACTGGTAATCATCTTTGCAAAATATCAATCCACTCATCAGTCACTAACATTTCTTCTAAAAATCTATCTATCATTTTAGGGTTAACCCAAAAATCCTAATTTTTCTTCTAAGTGTCATATTTTTGGCATTTTTCTGTCTATCCTCCACTAGCCTAGGATTTTTGCGCACCCTTTTGGGTGTGTGCACCTCCCTTTTGGCACGTGCACGTGCGCGCAATGGTCTTTAGGTCTATGCACCATCATTCATGTTCCCCGGCACCCTTTTGGCGTGTGTGCCCTCTTTCAACACTTGTGCCTTCATTTGTGTGTCTCGCGCTTACACGTGCATCCCCCTCTGTGTGTGTGCTCCCCCTTTGATGTGTGCACTCCTTTCTCGGTACATGTGCATGTCTACACATGTGTAACGTGTGTGCATGTGCATGGGTGTGTGGAGTGTGTGCATGCACATGCGATGCAAAGCGATGCCTGCTCCCCAAAGAGACGCCCGCACCCCCAAAGAGACACATACACCCCGACTTGACACCTATGCCTACGCGCATGCACGCTGACACAACTCCTAACCCTAATTCCTCATTTTAGGGCATTAATGACAAAATTTGACAAGTAAGGTTTGAATACTCACAAAGGTGTTGTCACTTGGCATGCCGCTAGTACCTCGAATCGGCTGCGTCTGCTTGCCTTAATCAGTCTCATGTAATCACCATCGTCCTCGTCATTGTCGTGAGCCTTACGGTAAAATATCAATAGTGGTTGGTAAAAGTGAATTGGTCACGGTGATTTACCCCCCCCCAAGTGGGGTATATAAACTTGTTTTTCACCACCGTGAAGGCCTGGAGGCTCGTTTTGACTGCCGTTTTCTCCTCTGTTCACTGTGGAATAATTATTTTCATTAAATAATTATTTTCACTATATTGGGGCATTTTTGTTGTCCAATGCCCCTTTCTCCCCTAAGGAAATTTTATTGCTCCTAGGTTATTTTTCTTCTTATTCCCACTCTCGTAAATAATTATTTTTCAAAAATAATTATTTTATTAATTTTTCACAAATAAGAAAGACATTATTTGTCTCTTCTTTCTTCTTTCTTCCACCTAGGGAACTTTCTGTTGCACCTAGGCCCTTCATTCTATTTTTTTTATTTTCTTCTACTATCCACCACATTTTGGAAAACCAAAAACAAATCCATTATATATATCTCACATCAAAAATCCAAAAACAGGCAAAATTTTTCACAAAATCCTAAAAAGTAAAAACCTACAAAAATGGTAACTTGCTTATTACGGCTGAAAATTGTGTCTTGCACATGGTATTTTCTCCATATTCTACTAGTTTGTTTCACATCTTCCCCGATTAATACAACTCGTAGATCACCGGATTCATAACCATTCACAAAGCTAGTTGTTTGCTTCATCTGTACTCTAGGGCACGTTTGTTGCCTAGTGTTGTTTCGTTACGCACAACACTTTTTACTTAGACCCAATGTCCATTATCATTTCCTCGTGCATGTATCCTTGCTCGGGGCATCATTTTTAACCCTTTTCGTCAATCACAAACATGTGGATCTCTTCAACTTGATAAAAAAACATTTATACAATTATCTTGACAATTGTTGGGTTAGATATGTGTGTTCATAATTGTTTTCCCTGTTAAATGAGCTTGTTTCCTTCTCGTATTGCATTGCATTGTTGTATGTTGCATGGAGGTGGTATTTTTATAAATGGAAAATTTTTCGTAGTATGGATTTTTATGTCATTCTACCTTTGTCGTATGCTTATATTTTTCATAAGGACCGATGACGTAGCTCTTGTGGTAATATGATGACATCAAAATTGTTCCAATACACAATGGCTAGAGGCTAAGATCTTCTCTCCACTCCTCCATATTTCTTCTACTTCACTTTCCTCTCACCCCTAATCTTCTGTCTTACTAGGGCATCCTGCCCCTTCCCATTCTTATATCTATTTCTCACTTTTTTCGATCGTCGATCGTCTTCTTTCATCACCCCATCGACACTCAAGGGGGCATCTCTCCCTCCTACTAATTTTTCTTCTATCCTGTCAAAATTTCTTCCGTCTACTATCTTTGAAGTGGTTTCACTTATGCCACCCCAAAGAGGGGTAAATGTAGACACCCATAATTACGCCTGAGCAATTTAAATACTTAAATTGCACTAATTATCTCTTTTTCGATAAATTGACGACATATCGTCAAAAGTGCCCATCTTCTCTCTTACTATCGTTAATTAATTACACTATGCTAATTAATTAAGTCACCTATCCAATGAACACCCTAATTAATGACGTTTCGTTAATTAATCACCCCAACTCCCATGACTTGCTAAGTATAAATTAAACCCTTCTAAAGTAAGGTTACCTTTTATAAATCAACCTTATCCATTCCTAATCTTATTTTACCTTTATCCCACATGCAAAGGGATGAAGTGTTTCCTTTATCCATTGGGCTATATAAGGAGCCCTCATTTTCCCTTTATACCTACACCTAAACTTCTTAAGAAGGCAAATGCAAAACATATAGCAAAATAGACTAAAAGCTTTCCTTTGTTTTCTTGAGAGTTCACCATTTTGGAAGAGCTAAGCCTCCTATTCTTGCATTGGAGCTACATAGGTTCATTCATTTTTGTTGGTAATCTAGAGAGTAGAGATTTTGAATAGCATGCTAGTTTTGATCTTATGTTTCAAAGTTTTGATGTTTTACATAGATCTTGTTTAGCTCTTTATCTTGATGGTGCTTAGGCTTTGTCTTGGCTAGGTTATAGAACTATTTAGGTGGTAGTTCTTATTTCATTTAATTTAGCTTAAGCAAAGTATACATGCACACAATGCCAAACAGACTTGGGGAAGCACATTTGACATATTTTCAAGCAGATTTGTAGGAATTGAATGCTTCCATTTGGTGGTTATATTTCAAATTCAAATTTTCCTCCTCCTCTTCTTCTTCAATGAATTCATCTATAAATGTAAGATTTGGTCTCATCATTAATGTTGGACATTTTGGATCCTTGCGTACTTTTTAATGACTTCATATTTTCTATATTTTGATTCAGACCTTCTAGATCTCGGCTCGTGCATGTGGATTTCATCCTCTGTCACCATTGTAATAGCTATGTGCATTTCTAGAAGTAATGGTAGCATCATTTTGTGATGATTCTTTGTCCTAATGTGTTTGTATTCCTTTTTTTCCTTTTCTTTTGCATTAAGTGTGTGTTATGTCATTCTACATCCCTTGCATTTCCTTTTTGAGTTGTGTTCCATGAAACTCGATATGGTAAATGTATCTTAGTTGTGTTATAGATGCCTAGCCTTCTTTCACACCTCTCTTCATTTTCTCTCATAACAGATAGTGTTCATCCCTCTTTTTATTTTGGTATTTCCTTCCTTAGATTAGGTTTCCTTTCTATTATCCTTCTTTCCCCGTCCCTTGGAATGAAAGCAAACATGTTAAGATACGTCTTGATCTTAAGAGAATGTGTTGCTAATTTGGATTCTCTGCATACTTAAGAGAATGTGATTTATTGCATGGACAACAAATATTGTACTTGTGTGTTTGCTGATGTGACGACAGATTGTCGTATAATTGCTTGCTCTTGTGCTGATTGACAGCATACCCTGAATCAATTCCATTGATTCAAGTATGCTGAGGTCCTCTTGTGTTTTCTATGTTAATTCACACTTGAACTGGACTAGGATTATTATGAGCGTGCAGCGCTGATTACAGGTGTGAATAGCTAGCACGAAAATGCCAACGACAGGGGTTCGATTCTTGAACCCTGTACTGTCGAATTCGGGACCTCGTGGGGCGAGAAACGCCTGGACACGGGTGGCCTTGGCCTCGTAATCAAGGACTAACGTCCTGCTCTGCGTTAACGTGAATGTTAGTAAGGGGCTGGAAGGAAGTTGTTAGTGTTAGTGGTTAGTGTGAATTAAACCTAAACTAACCCTAAGACCTAACATACATCCTACACTACTATCCTAAGTGGATTTTTAAATTACAAAAAAAAAAGGGAAAAAAATAAATCTAAATTCTAAAACCTAAGGTTTAACTAAGACCTAGGTCGAATGAGTTATGTAACCTAAACTAATCCTAAACTAAGGGGTACGCAGACCCTTGGGAAGAAAGGGATAAGGATGGGAAGGAGGCATTCATTGGAATTAAATGAACTGTCCCTTCGTGGACGGCGCCAGTTTTGGCGGGGCAGGTAAGGAATTTAGAGGCATCTATTTTGAAATAGAGCCAAGTTCAGTTTGGCTTGGAAAATTTGAAACTTAGAACTCGCCAACCCAAGTGGCGGTGGCGCGGAAAGTGAGGAAAAAGGCAAAGCCTTTAATGCATTAATGGTTTTTGGTCCTCGCGACCAGTTCGCCTTGGAAACAGCATGAGGAAAAATTGATTTTCATTTTTGTTGGTTCGAGCCTTTTGTGAAGTTGCTCTGCATTTGGTTTTTCTGACCTGGTTCGGTCGAACCAGCTCTTGGCATTTGACATTTTGTGGAGATTTGGAGGCTGTTGTTAAGCCTGAAGAAGGAAGGAAGTGTTGGAGAGTTTGTGTTGTCGTTGTGGAAGGAAAAACACGGCAAACAACGTTTTCTTCGAGCTCTGGAAAAGAGGTTTCAGGCATGTTAAGCCCTTCTCTTTAAAATCTTTGCTTTGATTAAATGTTTCATTAAAACAACCCTGCTCTTGGGTTGGGATTGCTTGATTGTTGTTGAGTTGATTTGGAAATGGATTTTGTTGGTTCTTGCTCCTTTTCTTTGGAAAATGATAAAAAGATTTGCTTTTGGTTGCTCGGCCTTGATCTGTCCTTGCTCGAGTCATGTTGGAAATGATTTACAGTATTGGTTGTTGACTGTATAAATGGTTTGAAATGGATATTCCCTTGACTGTTCATGTTGCTCGAAATTGGAATAGGCTGTGCAATCGCTCCTTATAGTGAAATTGTTTCTTTAAGTATAATCTTTTCTTGCTGTCATATTAAGAACTGTCCTTGCATGTAAACAAAAGAGTGAAGTGGAGATACCGCCGTGTATATTTCTATGAATTGGGTTTGTCGACCCTTGCTGTCTTTTCTTTCGGAAAGGTTAAGAAAATTGTTTCTCCGTTGATGTGTTAAACTGTTTTGTTCTTCTCGAATGGATTTACCTCCATGAGGTGCTGGTTATGGGTATTTTATGGAAATTTTAATTGGTTATTCTTGTGGAATGGAAGGTAAACTGTACAGGTTACTTGAGTTGTTTTTGGCATTGAAACTATACGTCCTTTTGCTGATGGACTAAAATAAAAGAAGCATTAGTGTTTGAAATTGTTTCTTATTGAAAGTTTCAAGGATATAGATCCTTTCCCTTCTCCAGTTTTGGGATTTTGGATGGAAGTGGCATTCGGGTTTACTGTGAGTAATTGAACTCGAACCATAGGAAGTTTAAGCAATAATGTCATTGCTGTACCTTTTCTTGAGTAGAAACTAAGCGAATACGTATTGGGTATTCGCGAAATAGGGAAAAAGGATAACTGTTTTTCCTTCTTAAAGTTATCTCTGGATTTCATTTCTTCTGATTGAAAGAATAAGGTGGTTTCACTGTGTTATATAAATGCTGGTTGGTCTTCTTATGCGAACTGCTGACACAGTTTCCACTTGATTGAATTCTATGCAAAGAATGATTATATTTTTATATACAAAAAAAAAAAATTTGGGATCTAATTTGTTTTCTGAGTTTTCTCTGGCTGTACTGAGCTCGTGCAATTAACACCTGGTTCGGGTTTGCTCTTATAGAAGTATGGACAGTTGAATATGAGTTGTTTGGGGTATTGGAATGAACGGTACAGGCCTTGAGAGTTTGTTTTCAATAAGAACGACTGTTCTGTTATACTTATAATGAGCTGTCTTGTTTGAGATGAACACGGATTAGGTGTTTGATTTCGTCTTGAACAAATGGTGTTTCATAGTGGAATTTAAAGAGAATGAATTCTTTTCCTGCCTGCTGTTTTATCCTGATGAAATTCATCGTCATGAGAATAATGGATTGCTGTAGGTAACAGTGATGAATAAATGTTATTCTGAACGGGGAACGTTACTAGAATTAGATCATTATGTGAATAATTGACTGCATGATTGAAATACTATTTCTGTTTAAGTATGCAGCGAAAGAAATACGATTTTCTTTATTATGGCAATTATATGGTATGTAACCTTATATTGTTTGATCTCGGATGTACCTAATGTTGTACTAATATGTTTTGGATCCTTAAAGGAGTCTGATTCCAATGAAGTATGGATATGAATGGTGAATTCTTTCCTGTCTTCGTTTAAAGCTGATTATTTATGAAATTATTCATGCTCCCGGAAAGTGAATTCCGAGTGGATTTTGTAAGTTTCACTCTGAACTGTTATTTTGATTTGTCTTTCGTATGGATTTCACTGTTAGGACAGTCATGTGGAAAGAAATAGAGATATGAATGAATGTTTTAGAAAAATGATCTTTCTTCTTTCATTCAGTTAGAAATCTGGAATTCGTGAATGATGAATTTTATAGTGCTTAGATGGGAGCTACTATATGCATTGCTGTTCGCTTTCTTGTTTGTACTTGAATGCTTTAAATTTAACATGCTTCATGAACGGAAAGGAAAGTAATGGATTTATATTCAGTTAGTTTCATCCTTTGCATTGTTATTAATGAAAGGCGTGGAAAGGATAACTGTATGCTATATAGGCAGAAAGCTACTTGTATTCCTAACTTTACAAATATTGTAAATTGATACTTGCAATGATTATGTGGAAACGGGACAGCAGTCCCTTGGCTGATTGTGATGATATTTTTTTGATAGTTCAGTTGTTATGCTGATCTCTCCTTTGTGCCTATTTTGAGATTGATGTTTTGCTGTCGTTTCATAAAAGCAGGGTTCTTTTATTGAAACAGTTAGTTGAAGCATCTTATTTTAAGGATAAGTGCTTAATGTGCTCAGTTCATTGAACTGACCCGTGCAATTCATTTTGCAGATGGAATTTGATTAGAATGAAGACGTGGCTGTCTTCTGATGCCTCTTGATTAGATGTAAATTATATTGTAACTGTTGCTTTTATTCCTCTTTGAGGAATTGTGAAAGAAGAAAATATATTCTTCTGACCTTGAGTTGTATGGATGCTTTGTAAAAACTATACCCAATCAGCTGGATTGGCAAATGTACAAATTATGACTTACAATATTGAATACAGTTACAAGTGTGATATTTTCAATAATTATATCAGTTGATATTGTTGTTTAAATTGGAAATATGATGTTATTTCCTGAGTTGGAATTGTTTCATTATCCTTGGATGGATGTTGAATTGAAACTGATATCTATTCTTACTTAAATACAACTTTTAAGTTGAACAATGCAATTAGTTCATACTTGGGTAAAGATGAATTTTTAATTGACATTAAAAAGGATTAAGAAGAATATGATTTCATAATCAGAGGGTATTCAGGATTAGCTTAGGAGCTAAGGAATATCAATTTAAATTTGGAGTATTCGAACTTCGTTTTCGAACTCCATCATTGATCCCGTTTGATAAAATTCAGATTAAAGGATATAGGATACATATATCCATAACTAATGATCCTTAACTATATAATGTTAAGGGGAACAAATGAATTCATTTCTCGAAGATTAGACCTCGTTTGAATGACGTCTAATAAGTTAATATTCTGAAATTAGTTGCAGTTGGAAACATCTTGGCTAAGTTTAATAGGTTAAACTTATTACGTCCGTTGGTACGGGCTGCTTAATCCAATGATTAAGAAATGAACCAAGTAAGGAAATGTAGCCCTTCGATACGAAGGAGACGATACTTGGCAAACTAATGGACAGTTTAGTCCCTCTTAGTTATATACAACTGCAACGGAAACGAGGATCAAGGGATCAGCGTGGATGCTGAAAATTGCTTAAACTATTAACTCGTGGCTAAGTCACTTGGGCAGGATGTGTATTCTCGATGGGAGGATTCTGCAGGACATTGGCATACGCCAGCTACAACAAAGGTGTCTTCATGAAGACGGGGTCTTCATGACGACACAATGTTGCAGCTGACATATAGCAATGCCCTCCCGAATTAAAACATTTAGAATACATAGGCTGAATGTGTAGATCTTAGCTGGGGTGGAGATAGGGTATGATCTGGTATACGGAGTGACTCCGGAATACTAAAGATAATCGACACACACGGAGTCGTGGGGTAACGACACCGTATGTCTCACGTATCTTTAGTTACCAGTGAGTGCCTTCCTATACCCGTTCATATTACTAGCTGGAATTGAAAATTTAAAAACTGAACTTAAACGATGAGGACTGGTAGGAACCAGGAAAGACCATTCTAGATAACAGGTGAAGTGAAGTGAAGGACGTATTCCGTAGATGTGTATCACATCCAGGAATATGATCATGCAAAGCATGTGAAAATCTTTGGCCAAAGTATCGCAATTGCTGGTTGCGTTGTCCTTATCACTTAATTTAAGATGCAGATGTCGATGAATATCGAATGTATATTCGATAGGCTTCTTAAATGGATCACTTCGATAACCGGGGAAGGTTATGAGAACAAGTATATAAAATATACTATGCATAAACAAACATGAAGGATCGGTTGTTGCCGAGTCATGTACATGAAGGATCGGTTGTTGCCGAGTCATGAAATGAAGGATCGTTGAAACTCCGAGCCATGAAAATGGAAGGATCGGCAGTTCATCGAGTCATTTACAGCAGCATATAGAATCTGTTATAAGATTGAATGGCATTGAATGTGTGTTCCATATTGTAAATATGTGAACAGGGAACATTCGTTTTAAAAGAAATTGTATGATCCAAACTGTGTTGTTTGGGCAGAGAACAATTATTAAATCTTGAACGTGTGTTTGAATTTTATAATTCATAACAGAGAACGTTATATAAAAAAAAAAAAAAAAAAATTTCCCTTGTTCTGGTGTTTTAAATGGGGATGTTACATCTTGGTATCAGAGCTGAAGGTTGCAGCTCTTGGACCTAATGAGTCCACGTTATTAATAAAGTTTACATTTTCTTATTGAACAGAAAATGGTCAGGACAAGAGGGAATGCTGCGAATAACCCGTTGCAGGGTGGAGAAGCAGCAACTGCCCAAAAGCTGGATGAAATCCTTGCTGCCCTACTTGATACGAGGGATCGTTTGACTGTACTGGAACAACAGTCAATGGGCAATGAAGAGGAGGGGAATGAAGCTGAAATAAATGATCAGTCGCTCCCGTGGACAACATCAACGGAGGGAATCCGGTGTTGATGATAATAATGTAATTGCTCCTAATCCCCCGAAAATAAAAGGGCAAGATTAGCAACTTTAACTTACAAATGATATAAAGAGAATAAGTCCTCCAAAGTTTGATGGAACAACTCTTGGGGACGGAGCTGAGAACTGGCTCAGTGAAATGGAGAAATACTTTGCAATAAGAAACTTCTCCGAAGAGACTAAAGCGATATGGGGAGCATATCACTTTCTCATGAAGCATCATCTCGGTGGGACAACCGTAAGGTTGAGCTGAATATTGTCGAAATCGACATAACTTGGGATCAATTTAAGGGTTATTTTAGGCAAAGATGGCTGCCTCAACTCTATTTTGATAGGAAAATGACCGAATTTCAGAACTCGGTCGCAAGGAAGGTCGCTTTGCGGTGATGTATCGGGAAGGGTTTACTAAACTCCTTAAGTATGTGCCGCAGCACCAAGTCGACGAGAAGTTCGAGATACGGAAATTCATAATGGGATTGAATCCCATCATTGGTGGCGAAGTGGATGTCCACGGCCCAACCACCATGGATGGAGTTGTCGAAAAGGCAATCGACAGAATGTAAATCGAGAGCAATATCTCGCTCACAGGGAAGAGATAAGGAAGAAGATTCCCAATCTTTCTTCGTCTCTTGCACCAAAAAGGGGACCTTGGAAAAGGTTTGGTGTGAAAAATAAAATTGTTGTTGATAACAACAAGAAACCTGTGATGAACAGACCTTGTAATAGTGTGCGGAACAGCTTTCCAAAAGTTAATGGCATTGGACAGAAGTCCTATGGAAGTCAGAACGATAACTTTAAGGCTGGTAATAAATTTGAACCTAGAAAAGGGCCAGCTGGAGGATGCTTCAACTGTGGAAAGGACCACTATGCGAATCACTGTCCTCTGAAGAAGGATGATCGCGACAAAGAAAGATAGATACATGCTTTGCAGTTGTCTAATGCACAAGTCGAAAAGCAAGTGACGCCCATAGAAGTTACGGGTAAGTTATTCGGTAAACCTGTAGTTGTACTTTTTGATACTGGAGCTACAGAATGTTTTATTTCTACTGAACTAGCTATGAAATTAAAAAGAAAGGCTGCAAGAATGGATAAAACATGGACAGTGCATTATGGGAATAATGCTGTCCATACAGTTGAAATGTGCCTTTTTGGGGCAATTCTTGACCTGCCTGGTTTCTCCACCGAAGTTGACTTGTATGTCACTCCTCTAGGATCATATGATATCATTATTGGAGTTAACTGGTTGGCTGAACATAAAGCAAAGGTTGACTGTTATGAAAAACAAATCAGTTGCCTTGATGACCTGCAGAAAGCAGCAATCATTCAAGGTGTAAAACGGGAAGTTGCAGTTAGGAAACTGACGGCTATGCAACTAAAGAGGGCTAAAAACAGAGGCTGCACTTTGTATGCGGTAAAAATGACAGAAAATGAAGAGGAAGATAATGATTTCATGGAAAGATATCCATTGTTGAGGGATTTCCGTGATGTGTTTCCGGAGGAATTGCCGGGTCTTCCGCCCAAACGTGAGTTTGACTTCGCTATAGAGATCAAACCAGGAACGGAACCCATATCTAAGGCACCTTATAGAATGACTACCATTGAGCTGGTAGAACTGAAGGCTCAGTTACAAGAACTTCTGACTAAGGGGCTGATCAGACCGAGCGTCTCACCTTGGGGAGCGCCGGTAATCTTCGTAAAGAAAAAGGATGGCACTTTGAGGTTGTGCATTGATTACAGAATGCTGAACAAGGCAACCATTAAAAATCGATACCCACTTCCAAGAATCGATGATCTGTTTGATCAGATGCGAGGAGCATCAGTCTATTCAAAAATAGATCTGCGGTCAGGGTACCATCAGCTGAGAATAAAAGAGGAAGATATTCATAAAACAGCTTTTAGAACGAGGTATGGGCATTATGAGTTCACGGTGTTGCCTTTTGGGCTGACTAATGCACCTGCCGCCTTCATGAATCTAATGAATAACATTTTTCAAGAATACTTAGACAAGTTTGTGCTTGTATTCTTAGACGACATTCTTATATACTCTAAAAATGTCGAAGAGCACCAAGAACATCTCAGGATAGTGCTGGAAATCTTAAGAAAGAGGAAGTTGTATGGCAAACTGTCCAAATGTTCCTTTTATGATGCAGAGGTGCATTATTTGGGACACGTTATAAGCAAAGACGGGATAGCTGTTGACCCTTCAAAGATCACAAATTATAATCGAGTGGCTCGCGCTAAGAATGTGCACGAAGTGAGGAGCTTCATGGGCTTGGCTGGATATTATAGAAAGTTCGTTAAGGACTTTTCAAAAATTGCTGCCCCAATCACTTCGTTGCAAAAGAAAGAAAAGAAATTTGTCTGGACAGACAAATGTGAATCTGCCTTTAAAAAGTTAAAGGAGCAGTTAACTACAGCACCTATTTTGACTGTACCTGATCCAAATGGAGATTTTATGGTTGTAACGGACGCCTCAGGAGAAGGCCTTGGAGGTATTCTGTTACAGAATAACCATGTTATCGCTTATGAAAGCAGAAAGCTTAAGTTACATGAACAGAACTATGCTCCACACGATCTTGAGCTCGCTGCCATTGTACATGCGCTTCAAATATGGAGGCATTACCTCCTTGGCAAGCCCTTTGAATTAAAAATAGACCATCTGGGGCTGAAGTATATTTTTACTCAGCCAAATCAGAATGCAAGGCAACGAAGATGGTTAGAATTTCTGTCTCAGTATGATTTTGATATAAGCTACATTAAGGGCAAGGAAAATAGAGTAGCAGATGCTCTGAGTCGAAGGAAGCATATCTCTGCTCTTATAACGTTAAGAACTCAATTTAAGGATGAGGTAAAAGATGCCTTGGAATCGGATCCTTATTTCCAGCAAGTCAAATCAGCACTTGCTGCAGACCCGCAGGACAGCAGGTATAAGGGATTTCGTTTTGATAACGAAGGAGTTCTGAGGTTCGAAAACAGGGTATATGTACCTGTGGCAAATGACTTAAGAGGGAAATTGCTAACTGAATTCCATAATTCACCTTTTTCTCACCCTGGCATTACAAAAATGCTTGCTGATCTTAAGCAGCAATATTTTTGGAAGGGAATGAAAAAGGATGTGGTAGAGTTTGTAACACACTGCTTGGAATGTCAGCGTGTTAAAGCGGAACATATGCACCCTTCTCGGATTATCAGATCCCCACAAAGATTCCGCAAAGACAAGTGGCAAGTGATAACGATGGATTTCGTTCAAGGATTGCCTATGTCAAGAAATAAACATGACATTATCCTGGTTGTAGTCGACAAATTGACCAAAGTGGCACACTTCATTGCTGGTAATTTGAAGGACGATGCACCAGTTTTAGCAAGAAGATTCGTGCATGAAATCTTCAGGTTGCATGGAATACCGGAATTAATCATATCGACAGAGATCCGAGGATGACATCAAGGTTTTGGCAAACGCTTAATGCAGCCTTGGGAACTAAATTAAACTTCAGTTCTGCATATCATCCAGAAACGGATGGACAGACTGAGAGAGTTAATCAAGTTTTAGAGGACATGCTAAGGATGTATTGCATGGACCAGCAGTATAAATGGGAGGAATACCTTCCGCTGGTAGAATTTGCTTACAATAACACCTATCATGCCTCTTTAAAAATGGCGCCCTTTGAAGCATTGTATGGAAGAAAATGCAGAACCCCTGTCAGCTGGGACAACGTTGAGGACAGAGAGGTAATTGGGCCAGAAATCCTTATGGAAATGGAACAGCAAATCAAAATGATTCGGGAACATCTAAAGGAGGCTGCCAATAGGCAGAAGAGCTATGCAGACTTGAAGCGGGTTGACAGGCATTATAAACTTGGAGAGAAGGTCTTTCTTCGGGTGAAGCCGAAAAAGAGCTCCATAACTTTTGGCAAGGCTGCCAAGTTGTCGCCACGTTACGTGGGACCTTTTGAAATTATTGAAATAATCAACCCTGTAGCTTATCGTCTAGCATTACCTCCTGCTTTGTCTCAAATGCATGATGTTTTTCATATTTCTTTGCTTAAGAAATACGTGACAGATTTATCACATGTGCTAAATTGGAATTCCTTGCAGGTCCAAGACCCAGGAATAATCGTGGTTAAGCCCATTCGAGTGTTGGGAACTCGCCAGTTGTACTTGAGAAATCGCGAAGTGAACCAATGTAAGGTCCAGTGGGACCAGTTCAGCGAAGAAAGTGCAACTTGGGAGAATCTCGAAGAAATGAGATCTACTTTTCCACACCTGTTTAACTGAATTTGAAATTCAGAGAACTGAAAATTCTACCAAATTTAGACAATTATTAGTCTACTGTACAGTTGTCTTAAAACATTGTTTTTAAGAGAGAATCTGTTTTTGGTATGAACTTATGAAGGAAGGACAATAACTGAACTTTGTCCTAGGAACTCCTTGACTTGTTAATCTGATCATCGGGACGATGATTCTTTAAGGAGGGAAGAATGTAACACTCTGATTTTGTATGTTAACTTGGTAAATGTTTTACATACTGTTATAGCTCTTGGAATGAAAGCAAACATGTTAAGATACGTCTTGATCTTAAGAGAATGTGTTGCTAATTTGGATTCTTGCATACTGTGATTTATTGCATGGGACAGCAAATATTGTACTTGTGTGTTTGCTTGATGACGACGATGATTGTCGTATAATTGCTTGCTCTTGTGCTGATTGACAGCATACCCTGAATCAACTCCATTGATTCAAGTATGCTGAGGTCCTCTTGTGTTTTCTATGTTAATTCACACTTGAACTGGACTAGGATTATTATGAGCGTGCAGCGCCTGATTACAGGTGTGAATAGCTAGCACGAAAATGCCAACGACAGGGGTTCGATTCTTGAACCCTGTACTGTCGAATTCGGGACCTCGTGGGGCGAGAAACGCCTGGACACGGGTGGCCTTGGCCTGTAATCTGAAGGACGGAACGTCCTGCTCTGCGTTAACGTGAATGTTAGTAAGGGGCTGGAAGGAAGTTGTTAGTGTTAGTGGTTAGTGTGAATTAAACCTAAACTAACCCTAAGACCTAACATACATCCTACACTACTATCCTAAGTGGATTTTTAAATTACAAAAAAAAAAAAAAAAGGGAAAAAATAAATCTAAATTCTAAAACCTAAGGTTTAACTAAGACCTAGGTCGAATGAGTTATGTAACCTAAACTAATCCTAAACTAAGGGGTACGCAGACCCTTGGGAAGAAAGGGATAAGGATGGGAAGGAGGCATTCATTGGAATTAAATGAACTGTCCCTTCGTGGACGGCGCCAGTTTTGGCGGGGCAGGTAAGGAATTTAGAGGCATCTATTTTGAAATAGAGCCAAGTTCAGTTTGCTTGGAAAATTTGAAACTTAGAACTCGCCAACCCAAGTGGCGGTGGCGCGGAAAGTGAGGAAAAAGGCAAAGCCTTTAATGCATTAATGGTTTTTGATCCTCGCGACCAGTTCGCCTTGAAACAAAGATGAGGAAAAATTGATTTTCATTTTTGTTGGTTCGAGCCTTTTGTGAAGTTGCTCTGCATTTGGTTTCTTGGTCTGGTTTGGTCGAATCAGCTCTTGGCATTTGACATTTTTGTGGAGATTTGGAGGCTGTTGTTAAGCCTGAAGAAGGAAGGAAGTGTTGGAGAGTTTGTGCTGTCGCTGTGGAAGGAAAAACACGGCAAACAACGTTTTCTTCGAGCTCTGGAAAAGAGGTTTCAGGCATGTTAAGCCCTTCTCTTTAAAATCTTTGCTTTGATTAAATGTTTCATTAAAACAACCCTGCTCTTGGGTTGGGATTGCTTGATTGTTGTTGAGTTGATTTGGAAATGGATTTTGTTGGTTCTTGCTCCTTTTCTTTGGAAAATGATAAAAAGATTTGCTTTTGGTTGCTCGGCCTTGATCTTGTCCTTGCTCGAGTCATGTTGGAAATGATTTACAGTATTGGTTGTTGACTGTATAAATGGTTTGAAATGGATATTCCTTATTCGCTCATGTTGCTCGAAATTGGAATAGGTCAGGTGCAATCGCTCCTTATAGTGGAATTGTTTCTTTAAGTATAATCTTTTCTTGCTTTGTCATATTAAGAATCTCCTTGCATGTAAACAAAAGAGTGAAGTGGAGATACCGCCGTGTATATTTCTATGAATTGGGTTTGTCGACCCTTGCTGTCTTTTCTTTCGGAAAGGTTAAGAAAATTGTTTCTCCGTTGCTGTGTTAAACTGTTTTGTTCTTCTCGAATGGATTTACCTCCATGAGGTGCTGGTTATGGGTATTTTATGGAAATTTTAATTGGTTATTCTTGTGGAATGGAAGGTAAACTGTACAGGTTACTTGAGTTGTTTTTGGCATTGAAACTATACGTCCTTTTCTGATGGACTAAAATAAAAGAAGCATTAGTGTTTGAAATTGTTTCTTATTGAAAGTTTCAAGGATATAGATCCTTTCCCTTCTCCAGTTTTGGGATTTTGGATGGAAGTGGCATTCGGGTTTACTGTGAGTAATTGAACTCGAACCATAGGAAGTTTAAGCAATAATGTCATTGCTGTACCTTTTCTTGAGTAGAAACTAAGCGAATACGTATTGGGTATTCGCGAAATAGGGAAAAAGGATAAAATTTTTCCTTCTTAAAGTTATCTCTGGATTTCATTTCTTCTGATTGAAAGAATAAGGTGGTTTCACTGTGTTATATAAATGCTGGTTGGTCTTCTTATGCGAACTGCTGACACAGTTTCCACTTGATTGAATTCTATGCAAAGAATGATTATATTTTTATATACAAAAAAAAATTTGGGATCTAATTTGTTTTCTCGAGTTTGCTCTGGGTTTTATCATCTTGAGCTCGTCAATTAACAACACCGGTTCGGGTTTGCTCTTATAGAAGTATGGACAGTTGAATATGAGTTGTTTGTGGTATTGGATTGAACGGTACAGGCTTTGAGAGTTTGTTTTCATGATAAGAACGACTGTTCTGTTATCCTTATAATGAGCTGTCTTGTTTGAGATGAACACGGATTAGGTGTTTGATTTCGTTTTGAACAAATGGTGTTTCATAGTGAAATTTAAAGGGAATGAATTCTTTTCCTGCCTGCTGTTTTAACCTGATGAAATTCATCGTCATGAGAATAATGGATTCTGTAGGTAACAGTGATGAATAAATGTTATTCTAATGGGAACGTTACTAGAATTAGATCATTATGTGAGTAATTGACTCATGATTGAAATATCATTTTTTTTTAAGTATGCAAAAAAGAAATACGATTTTCTTTATTATGGCAATTATATGGTATGTAACCTTATATTGTTTGATCTCGGATGTACCTAATGTTGTACTAATATGTTTTGGATCCTTAAAGGAGTCTGATTCCAATGAAGTATGGATATGAATGGTGAATTCTTTCCTGTCTTCGTTTAAAGCTGATTATTTATGAAATTATTCATGCTCCCGGAAAGTGAATTCCGAGTGGATTTTGTAAGTTTCACTCTGAACTGTTATCTTGAATTGATTTTCCGTTGGATTTCACTGTTAGGACAGTCATGTGGAAAGAAATAGAGATATGAATGAATGTTTTAGAAAAATGATCTTTCTTCTTTCATTCAGTTAGAAATCTGGAATTCGTGAATGATGAATTTTATAGTGCTTAGATGGGAGCTACTATATGCATTGCTGTTCGCTTTCTTGTTTGTACTTGAATGCTTTAAATTTAACATGCTTCATGAACGGAAAGGAAAGTAATGGATTTATATTCAGTTAGTTTCATCCTTTGCATTTGTTATTAATGAAAGGCGTGGAAAGGATAACTGTATGCTATATAGGCAGCAAACTACTTGTATTCCTAACGTTACAAATATTGTAAATTGATACTTGCAATGATTATGTGGAAACGGGACAGCAGTCCCTTGGCTGATTGTGATGATATTTTTCTGATAGTTCAGTTGTTATGCTGATCTCTCCTTTGTGCCTATTTTGAGATTGATGTTTTGCTGTCGTTTCATAAAAGCAGGGTTCTTTTATTGAAACAGTTAGTTGAAGCATCTTATTTTAAGGATAAGTGCTTAATGTGCTCAGTTCATTGAACTGACCCGTGCAATTCATTTTGCAGATGGAATTTGATTAAATATGAAGACTTGGCTATTTTCTGATGCCTCTTGATTAGATGTAAAATAACTTGTAATTGTTGCTTTTATTCCTCTTGAGGAATTGTGAAAGAAGAAAATATATTCTTCTGTCCATGAGTTGTATGGATGCTTTGTATAAACTATACCCAATCAGCTGGATTGGCAAATGTACAAATTATGTCTTGAAATATTGAATACAATTACAGGTGTGATATTTTCAATAATTATATCAGTTGATATTGTTGTTTAAATTGGAAATATGATGTTATTTCCTGATTTGGAATTGTTTCATTATCCTTGGATGGATGTTGAATTGAAACTGATATCTATTCTTACTTAAATACAACTTTTAAGTTGAACAATGCAATTAGTTCATACTTGGGTAAAGATGAATTTTTAATTGACATTAAAAAGGATTAAGAAGAATATGATTTCATAATCAGAGGGTATTCAGGATTAGCTTAGGAGCTAAGGAATATCAATTTAAATTCGGAGTATTCGAACTTCGTTTTCGAACTCCATCATTGATCCCGCTTTGATAAAATTCGATTAAAGGATATAGGATACATATATCCATAACTAATGATCCTTAACTATATAATGTTAAGGGGAACAAATGAATTCATTTCTCAAGATTAGACCTCGTTTGAATGACGCTAATAAGTTAATATTCTGAAATTAGTTGCGAGCTGAAACATCTTGGCTAAGTTTAATAGGTTAAACTTATTATGTCCGTGGGTACGGCTGCTTAATCTAATGATTAAGAAATGGACCAAGTAAGGAAATGTAACCCTTCGGTACGAAGGAGACGATACATAACGAACTAAAGGACAGTTTAGTCCTTCTTAGTTATATACAACTGCAACGGAAACGAGGATCAAGGGATCAGCGTGGATGCTGAAAATTGCTTAAACTATTAACTCGTGGCTAAGTCACTTGGGCAGGATGTGTATTCTCGATGGGAGGATTCTGCAGGACATTGGCATACGCCAGCTACAACAAGGTGTCTTCATGAAGACGGGGTCTTCATGACGACACAATGTTGCAGCTGACATATAGCAATGCCCTCCCGAATTAAAACATTTAGAATACATAGGCTGAATGTGTAGATCTTAGCTGGGGTGGAGATAGGGTATGATCTGGTATACGGAGTGACTCCGGAATACTAAAGATAATCAGACACACGGAGTCGTGGGGTAACGACACCGTATGTCTGCGTATCTTTAGTTACCAGGAGTGCCTTCCTATACCCGTTCATATTACTAGCTGGAATTGAAAATTTAAAAACTGAACTTAAACGATGAGGACTGGTAGGAACCAGAAAGACCATTCTAGATAACAGTGAAGTGAAGTGAAGGACGTATTCCGTAGATGTGTATCACATCCAGAATATGATCATGCAAAGCATGTGAAAATATTTGGCCAAAGTATCGCAATTGCTGGTTGCGTTGTCCTTATCACTTAATTTAAGATGCAGATGTCGATGAATATCGAATGATATTCGAGATAGGCTTCTTAAATGGATCACTTCGATAACCGGGGAAGGTTATGAGAACAAGTATATAAAATATACTATGCATAAACAAACATGAAGGATCGGTTGTTGCGAGTCATGTACATGAAGGATCGGTTGTGCCGAGTCATGAAATGAAGGATCGTTGAAACTCCGAGCCATGAAAATGGAAGGATCGGCAGTTCATCGAGTCATTTACAGCAGCATATAGAATCTGTTATAAGATTGAATGGCATTGAATGTGTGTTCCATATTGTAAATATGTGAACAGGGAACATTCGTTTTTGAAAAAGAAATTGTATGATCCAAACTGTGTTGTTTGGGCAGAGAACAATTATTAAATCTTGAACGTGTGTTTGAATTTTATAATTTGTGATGTCCATCAAATCATAGAAATTATGAATTAGATTCCCAAATATCAAATACAAAAACACACACACACACATTAATTTCAAAGCTTAAATAATCAATATAGGTAAATTTAGGAATTACATGTGTTGGTGTCCATTTTGATCCTCTGTTATTTTCCCATCTTTCCCCTTTGTTCTACATGCTCAAAAAATGTTTTTCTTCAAACTTGGTGGTCTGCAAACTTTGTTCTCTAGATTGAATGCTTTCAAAGGCTCAAAAACTTATTATTTTGCCCCATTTTGAAAGAAAAATACATGTGTGCCTTACATTGTGCCCTAAATTTCCAAATCCATGGGCCTCTATCATTTTTTCCATTTTCCCGGCTTTGTGGAGCTTGTAGTTGCTCGTTTTTTTCTCTTTGCCCTCAAAATATCTATCCCCATGGTCGAAACTTGCATAAAATCAATTTCCCTTATTTTTGACCAAAAAATCCCTCACCCACGAAGAAAAAAATTATTTTAGAGATCGCGGGAAAATTCTATGTTTTTGAGCAGTTATACGGGTATCATTTGCCCGTCAAAATTAACCTCAAGTTGTCCCTCACACGTGGCCTCTTCTGGTTGGATGAGATTCGACGGGTTTTTTCTAAAAACTTAGTGTTTTTAATTTTTGGAAAAATTTACAAATATTCCCCGTAGCTCCGCAAGTCCTAGAGGAGGACACGTGTCTCATTTTCATGTGAAGGCGGAGTAAGAGGTTGGCGGGGTACTTAGGCAATTTTTTTCCTTTTTGGCGAAAGGAAAAAATGGTGTGGAAAGGCCCGAGGGTCTACCATGGAGTAGGGAGTGGACACGTGGCAAGCGCAGAGGAGAGTGCAGGCCGCCGGAGGCAAAGGGGAAATTTCTCCCTTTTGCAAAAAGACTTAGAAGAAAATTTTGAAGCTACGGGTCTACAATGGAGCAGGGGGTGGACACGTGGCGGCATGGCGGGCGTAGAAGGAAGTGTGGGCCGGTGGAGGCAAAAGGGAATTTTTCCCTTTTTGTAAAAATACTTAGAATGAAATATTGAGGCGTGGCTCCATGACAAATCAAAAGGAGACATGTGGCAGGGAGAAATCGAGGTGCGAGCCCACGAGAAGAAAAATGGAAAATTTTCCCTGAGTGAAAAAATGGGTTAAAACATGAAATAAGCTCGCAGATTTTTAGCGATAGAGAGGATGACACGTGTCAAGGACCAAGGTGGAGGTGCGGGCCCATAGGGAAAAAAGTGAAATTTTTCCAAACTCCAAAAAAGGGTCAAAATGCGTAGAATTGAAGTACGATTCTAGTGGGAACCACCATATACCACATGTCATCACCAAATTTCAAGGGCGGAGGGGTAGAGAAAAAAGTCAATTTTTTCCATTTTTCCAAAAATGTTAAAAAGTCAAAAAGTGAGCCCGAATTCATTCCCAATCGTATTTTGACATGTGGAGGGCCCAGATTGAAGGAGAAAGAGCAGATCAAGGGTAACTATACATTTTCATTTTTGGCCGCCATTTTTGCTCCAGGAAGTGTGGAAATGCGAATTTTGCATCATTTTTCATCGAATTTTTGGTGAATTTGTGTCCTTTGTGCCTACAAAGATCAATGCAAGTGGTTTTAGGGATTAATTTGCAGATTTGAGGTGTTTTTGAAATAAATTTTTACTCAGGCCCATGCAAAACGTGAAATATCAAATTATAAAGTTGCAGAATTAGATTTTGGAATGTAAGGATGAAATGATGAACTGAAAGGGGTCTCGCATGCTTGGAGAATGAAAAACGTGCCTCCACAATGGATAATAATGAATTATTTGTAATGATTCGCCATTTTTGAAACACTGCAACTTTTCTTGCAAATTTGTTAAATGTCCTGTTATCCAAAATGTGCCCCTGCTCATTTTTGTGGCTAACTCCTTGTGTTCCTACCTCTCTTGTGCCTCAGTCTTCATTTTTGATTTTTAGGCACTCAAATCTTTCTGGAGATGGCACCATCAGATAGAGCTCTCTCTCAGCTTTCCAGAAAGGTAAATTTTGCCTCCTAACTCCTCGTATTTTTCAAGTTATGGCTCGGTGGAGTTTTTGTGGGAAATTTTCCCATTGGAGGCCCGCAGCCAATAGGAAGCTGCCACGTGGCAAGGGAGTTCGGAGGTCGGAGGTGAACTTGGAAAATTTTCCAAGTTTGGGTCGAAGGTTCAAATGGAAAATTTTGCCCGCGGGGCCCGCGGACCAATCACAGTGTGACACGTGTCACAAGGGGAGGCATAGTGAAAAAATTGGCTAAGTGTTTGAGCAGGAAAATTTTTGAATTTTGGCCCGCGGCCAATAGGAACTCGCCACGTGGCCAAGGAGGGTCGCGGGCATCGGGGTTAAAATTGAAATTTTTGCTAAGTTTTGGTAAAATTTTCAAATGCAACATTTGTCCCGCGTAGCCCGCGCCCAATGAAAATGGGCCACGTGTCCAATGGAGCCCGAACCGGCGGAGGAGAAAATGAAAAATGCTAAGGGTTTTGCCGAGTTTTCAAAGGAAAATTTTGGAAGGATTTTCCCGTAGCCAATAGGGGCATGACAGGTGGCACAAGTGGTGGGGAGCTCATGGTGCGGCGGAGAAAGGAAAAAAGTTGCTAAGTGGTCGGTAAAAGTTTCAAAGGGGAAAATGGAACAGAGGGCCCGAGCCAATAGACACAGGACACGTGTCCTAAGGGGAAGGGGAGTTCGGAGCTCAGGGAGGACTTAGGGAAATTTGGAAAAAGTTTCGGTCAAAAATTCAAAGGCAAAGGATGAGCCCGCACCCTGTCGACCAACCAAATCATGCCACGTGTCCACAAGTGGCGGGGCGCGGGGAAAATTGGGAAATTTTCCCAAAGTATAAAAAGGTAAAATTTTCAAAGGAAAACCCACGGAGGAAGAAGGAGAGAGAATTCCAGTGGCGAATCAGAAGCTGACACGTGGCATCTGACCAGCGGAGTGCGGGATTTTTTGAAAAAATTTCCAAAGACAAAAAAAAGGTAAAATTCGAAAAAATTCCCGATCCGTTTTTGGCCCGTTTTTGCCCTAAATCTTCAAACGAGCATAACTTTCGATCCAGAGCTCGGATTTGCACGTTCTTTATATCAACAGAAAGCTTATGAAATTATCTACATGATTCCATGGTCAATTTTGAATTTTGGTTCAGTTTGGAGAGATAAAATTCAAAAATACTTCTGGTACGTGTCCATGGCCAGAAATGACATTTCAACAACCAAATTTAATACAAAATGGGTCGCATTCTTCTCCAGTATGGTCAAAAATGTCAGAGCATGGGTTTGTAAGGACCTCCATGTTGTTTTAATGCAGTTTCATTCAATGAGGGATGGCTCCCATGTGTTTTTCATGTTTTCTCTCTCCTGGGCTCGACCCATGTACTGTAAAAGCCAGATTTGGCTCATTTCTTCATGGTTGAACACTTTTTGGCATAGAAAACTTCTTCTTTCACCTCCAGCAAGTGATTGTTGCAAGAATCAGACCTTTTTCAAGTATTGTAGTAGGTTTATACCTCTTTGAGGGTGGAATGCAAGAGATTTTACATGGAAATGACAGTGCAAACTCTGTGAATGCTTTCAGTCCTCTGTTTGTATTGTTTTACTTCATTTTAAGACCCCTAATTGCATCTATCAGCTTGTGTATGTTTTCCCTTGTTGCATTTCATGAATTTGTGTCTATTTACATGGCAAAAAATGTTTCACCACTCCTTTGGTGCATCACCATCATTAGTTAGTTTCAATTTTTGCATTTCTATCCCTGTCCCCTTGCAATTTAGAGTAGGATTAGGATCTGAACCTCTGTAGTTGTGCAAAATATAGATCTAAATCAGAGGATTTTGAGGAACCAGCCTCTAATCTGGAGATTCCTCTCTCATTTTCACAAGTCCCACACTTGGAGAGAGGTTTCCATGTTGTGCAATCACACTGGATGCCTAAAACATCAATTCAGAACCTTGATTTGCATCCAGGGGTGCTGCTGATTTGCAACAATAGTCCCTATCTGCGAATCATGTTGGAATTTTCTAACAAATTTGATGTTGGGAATATTATTTTCTTGGGAAAGAAGGATCAAATGTAATTAAAATTTATATAATGTTTTGAGACGTGCAAAAGGTCGAAGAAACTTAGAAATTCACGGAAAATCAGGAAGAATCCCATTCTCTCGAGAAACTACCCGAGAACCATTTCTAATTCCTATTTGCATCGTATTTGTATCATGTTGAGTTTTTTTAGTTGTAAATCCATCAACAAGCTCTGAATTTTTCTTATAACATTCCCCGATAGATTTGATCATTCCCGAAATATTTTGTGTTGTCTCTTGGCAAATTTGCATGCACTTATGTTCCAAAATGTTTTCAATTTGTGTTTCTTACTCCCGTTGCAATCTTATGTTTAAAATCTCTCTGATCATACATGGTCTCATTCCTTGTTGATAGTTTTGTGGCATCTACAATATCACATTCGAAGAGCTTTCATCCGATAAATAGATAAACAGATTTAAAATCACTTTACCTTCCTTGAATTTTGAGATTGTTTGTAAACCTTTGGTCATGATAAAATAGAGATTTCTGGATGCTTTTTGGTTCATCTCGCTTCAAGATTTTGTTATAGGTTGTCAAAGATTGTGTGAAATAGTGCAGATTTGGGTCTCCATTTGGTGCATATATCCTAGTTGAAGGAGTACCTTAACCCCTTTGAAATATTTTTTTGTTTAGGTCTTACAAATTTCTTACAAAGGTCCTCAAAGAATTTGTCAAATTCTGGTTAGTCTTGTCTAAAAATCTCCCACCGAAAATTCATTCAAAATAACCAATCCTACCCCATACTACCCCCGCATTGCATTATGTGTCAACAAAAGAATACAATCCAGCTTACAAAATACACAAAGGAAATCAGATCATACCATGTCTCTAGCAGCCTCACTTTGTCTTGAAAGCATTTTCATCATTTAGTAGTGAAAACTCGTTGAGTTTTAATAATGGAAAATTGATCATGTTTTCCCAAGGCCATCTCCATAAAATATGCACAGTATAAGGATATCTCCACCTCCTTCACAAAACAGAGGCTATAATATAGGTTCTCTTACCTTGGTTGAAAGGCACAACCTAAAATAGTGAGGGTTAGATCAAACCCTTTCAAAGTGTTATCCATCTCTCCACAAATCTGAGTGCCAGTTAGATCACATCCCCGGCTACAAAACAACATACATCAAGATCTATCTACCTTCAAGCTTCATGTCATATTTTTGATGCTACTCAAACTAAAAAGGAGAACAAATGTGGGTACCAAGAACGTGATAGGATTAATGTTTAAACATGTGTCACAAAATGATTCAAGTGATCAAACTTTTAGATTTTTCCCGTGATTTCTTAATCTTCTTCTCATATTCTAACTCTTCAACATGTCACATTAGAATAAGTAGATCAGTCTTTCCTTACACTATTTTATTGCTAAAAGCACACTAATTACCATAATTCTTACCATTTATGTTCATTAATGATGCTTTGTTGATTAACTTGCCTCTATCACATTACGGATGCCAATTGACAACACATCATTAGTTATAATCCTCTTCCAAGCAAAAAATTAGTGATTATTAGCTAATTAAGCCTATTTACCCTTGTATTTGGTCAATAAACCCTATTATTGGCTAAAAATTCTCTTCAAACCATTCAAAATCACCCCTTTTCCCTCCAAGACATCTCAAAAGGCTTCAAAAGCTTATCATAGCCTCTTAATTGACCCTAATTGTTTAATTAAGGCTCCTCACATGTTAATCACTTGTTAATTCACTAATCATGATTAACAAGTCTTAATCTAATTTATCCTTTTTAGTCCCACATGCACCAAGATGCTAAATTTCTCCAAATAGAAATCTATAAAAAAGACTAAGCACCTACCTTCATACTTTACACCATGTTTTGAATAACATTAATCATATAAGACATATGATCAAGAGCCTTACTTCCTTCTTGGATTAGCTTTGCTCAATCTTTGCATCCAATCTTCATGTTGGTTAGTAGAGGGATATCTAATATGGCCTTGTAGCCATTGTTAGAGAGATCCTCTCACCATTTGTAGAGTAGAAACAACCATAATTTGATTTCCCTTAGATCTAATTAGGTCTATTTTAATTATTAATCATCTCACATAGTAAGGATGCTTGTAGATTGGATGTTTAATTTTATTTAGTTTTCATTAACGCATGTTTTTAAGATTTGATCATGATGTTTCATTATTAAACTTAAGCTTGGATCTAGGATACTATGGTGTTAGTCTTTATTAGTTATTCATATTGCAAAAGTTTGGGGTGTTATCATTTGGCACACCCGGTGGGAGACCTTCAATTGTCCTTTATATTCAATTTGAAGTTTTCTAGATTAGTTTCAAGATTTTTTAGAGTAAATTTCAAGTTTTGTAAATTAATTTCAAATTTTGATAGTTATTTAAACTAGATTAGTGGTATTTTCTTTGTTTTTATGTTCTTTGCAGGATCAAAGGAGGTAAAGTGTTATCAAAATTGCATCAGAATGTCAAAGATTTGAGCTTTATCAGATTTTTCTTGTCAAAACCCATGTTTTGACCTCCTACAGAAGGTGTGCACCCACATCGTCAAGTCCACGCTCACATTACAAGGTGCATGCTCACATCATCAAGGTCTCACTCATGTTCTCCAGTGCCATGCTCACACTTCTCTAGACGTGCTTGTGTTTTATTTAATTTTTATCCTTTGTGTTCGGGCCACGTTGGTGCTACAAAGTGCACATAAGTGTCTCTATAGATGTTTTTGGCATTCGAATGACTGTGTTTTTATCTCGAGGTGTTCCCCTTCATCAAGACCGCATTATTACTCTAAAGGATGCGTTGGTTCTATCATGGATGTGTTGTTGTTCAAAGGGGCACGTTGGCGTGACTGTTTGAATTTGGCACTATTTTCAAAGTTGTAAATTCTAATTTTTGGTGTTTTCTGTGTGTTGCAGGGTTTCTTAACTATTTTCTATAGGTTTTCAACATTTAAATTAGATTTCTAACACATTTACTTAAGTTTTTGGTGAATTCTTTGGTTTCCATGCTTTGTATGAGTTTGGGATAAAGTTGTGTATGTTCTTCTCTTGCACCTTGTGTGATCTTGAGAATCAAAAGTAACTTTAAACCTTATTTTGCTAACCTTAGAGTAAGTGGGAAATTTCATTATTCATTTTTATGCTTAAGGGAATGAAATTTTCATTTGGCATGTGTATGATCCTTTAGTTTAAGAGATTTTCATTTGATAAAAACTAAAGCTAAAGCTTGTGTATGCTCTTCTCTTGCACCTTGTGTGATCTTGAGAATAAAAAACAACTTTAGTTTTTCACTAAAAATCACTTGGATTAATTGGGAATGAACCTTGATTTACAAAGCATTATGGTGGTTATTTGATTTACAATTTTTTCATTGTTATCTAGTTGGGTTGCTTGTGTATGATCTTCTCTTGCATCCTTGGATGATCTTGAGAACCAAAAACAACATTTAATCCTCTTTTTATGATATTGTAGATCTTTTTGAAAAATACTAACTATTTTTGTGTAGGACCTAATGATTGCCAAAAAAAGGAGAATCTAAACAAAAACTCTAACTACACGTGTGTTACAAGTTGTCAATGGTGGTCTAAACTAAATTTTCTAATCCAAAAGATAAGAAAACACACCACACCTTTATTCATCACACTGTATTGTAGGTTTTGGTTAAGAGCTACGGTTTGTCTTCTTTGAACTAGGAGAAAATCCCTTTGGCATAAGCCTTAAGATAATAAGAGGGATGCTCCTAAGAACCCCAAAGTAGTTCACACAGGGAACCTTGTGAACGAAATGGGAAAGTGCTCCACTACCCAATTGATTAGTACACCTTGAGATATTAGAGTCAAAATTATCTTCATGTGACCCCAATGAAAATACAATTGAATGCATTTATTGCTCATTGTATTGAAGGGGGTAAATTAAATCTGGATACTTCAAGGTTTAGTTAGTGTGACTTCCTTGTAAAACTGCGCTCACCGAGATAGTTTGTGAAACCTAGAGAGAGAACCACTAGGAAATTTATGATTTGGAGCCAATTTGACTTAGACATCATGTTTATTAGAGCTCTCATAAAGTGACAACATTTTGGAGTCAAAACCTTGTTATTCAAACAAGGAGAGAGTCCATTTAAGTTGAAACTATGTTTTATTCATCACGGAACTTGCAACGTGTTACTTTGTCTTAGTTTTTCACTTATCTTAAGACAAGGAAAAACTCTGCCGAAGTTACACTTAGTTTGTTTCATCACCACTTGGTTTTACTCCTTTGTCTTCTTGTTTCCCATTTTGGGACAAAAGAAAACAACATGCATAGATACCACTAGAAATAATCATGTCCACCACTTTTTTAGTCTACTTACATGACTAGGTTGTAATGTCATAATGCAAGTGTTGAAAGTGTGAATGGTACGTCTTCATGTTCTAGTAGGCCCTTTGTCTCAAACCCATATTGAGACACATTATCATTGTAGTTAGGTTATCTCATCACTTTACTTCCTTTGATTTTTTATGTTGCCTGCATTATAGCCATATAATTGTGATACTTATGTCTTGTTTCCATTGTGAAACTTGGTCTAAGTCTCTAAATTGTATTGTTACGTTGCTTGCATGCATAGTAACTTCTTGATATACTTAGGCTTAGTTTTTAATCCTAACATTTCCTTGATTTTTTTTGAGTGTTGATGTTACATTGTTCACATCACGATAACACCATTTTGATACTAAAATCTTGCTTTCTTGAAAATCTTGATTAATGTGTCCAAATAGTGTTGTTATGTTGCTCACATTTGTAACTTCCATTTTCAAAGACTTGGACTTTGTTGGTGTCTAAAAACTAGTTTTAGTATACCTTGTTGGGAGATCGTGTCAACACTTTCTTAGTATTTAGGTCTTGTTTATTTTAAACTTGACCTAAGTGGTGATATTTTGTTTGTCATTATTTTCTTTAAACCTATCTTGAAAAGCGTAGGGAGTAAACTATTTTTGTGACTAGATTTTAGTCTTGTGCTTAATTATCTTGTCCTAGATACTTCTTGTCATATATTACGTTAGTAGTATATAATTATTTATTCTTTGGTATCCTTGGGTTCATATTGACCTTTGGATTCATGACCATTTGATATTCAACATTCTTTGTGATGACTTGATGTCATTACGCTACTGTAAATTTACCTAGGGTCCATTTTAGTAAACCTTAGTGGAATCTTTCACGTTATGCCCCCTATTACAAGAATGGGGTACCGAAAATTAGGAACAGTCCCTTTGGAAGTGACAACCCACTTTTTGATGACAACATCATGGTTGATCATAGTGGTGGTGAGGAGAATTCTCCTTGTGTGGACTTGGAGCTTCATCCCACCCACTTCGATGATTATTTGTTCCAAAACAAACATGAGGTTCTTATGTGTGTCGTAGAGCTAGGAGCTAAGTTACCCTCCATGGTTGACCCTTCTCTCTTTCTCAAGTATGGTTCATGGAGAAGAATAAGTAGACCGTCCTTCTTGCAATATTAATGAAATCTTAAACCCAGGTCATGCCTCTACTTCTAGACAATAGAATGATGAGGAGATACCTTTCGAAAATGATGGAGACTATCGTATACCTACTATTAGAGTTCATTTTGAGGACCATGAAGAACATGCTCATCATGAGAAACCTCCTCCTCATGAAAATCATAAAGAAGTACCCACTCAAGAGGTAACTTTAGAGAAACAAGTGCAAGCTCTCACTCACCAATTAAAAAGTTTGGCTTTGCATGTAAACAAGGAACAAGAAAACCTTTAAAATAAGCTATACCAAAAGCTTTGTACCATGAATTCCATACAAATACTCCTCATCAAGAGGCACGTAAAGAGTCTTATGAGGAATTTTATATAGAAAATAAAGGTGGGGATACAACTATATTTAACCATTTTTACAAGCCTACACCAAGATCTATATTTGCACAACTACAGAGGTTCAGATCCTAATCCTACTCTAAATTGCAAGGAGACAGGGATAGAAATGCAAAAATTGAAACTAACTAAAGATGGTGATGCACCAAAAGGAGTGGTGAATATTTTTGTCATGCAAATAGACACAAACCAAAGATTGCAACATAAAACATACACAGGCTGATAAGATATAATTTAGGATCTGAAATGAAGCAAATAATACAAACAAAGGACTGAAACCCATTCACAAAGCTTGCATTATCATTTCCAATGTCAAAACCACTGCATTACAACCTCAGAGAGGTAGAAAACTGTTACAATCTTTGAAGAGGTCTGATTCTTGCAACAATCACTTGCTGGAGGTGAAAGAAGAAGTTTTTGCTATGCCAAAAAGTGTTCCCCTTTTAGAAATGAGCCAAATCTGCTTTTACATTGCATGGGTCGAGCCTAGGAGAGAGAAAACATACAAAACGTGGGAGCCCATTCCTCATTGACTACAAATGCATTAAATCAGCATGGGGACCTTACAAACCCATACCCTATCATTTTTGACCAAATTGGAGGAGAATGCGACCCATCCTGCATTAAATTTGGTCGCTGAAATGTCATTTCTACCCATGGACACGTACTAGAGCCGTTTTTGAATTTTCTCTCTTGAAACTAAACCAAAATTCAAAATTGACCATGAAATCCTATAGAGAATTTCATAAGCTTTCCAATGATATAAAGAACGTGCAAATCCGAGCTCTGGATCAAAAGATATGAAGGTCTGAAGTTTTAGGGCAAAACGGCCCAAAAAACGGATGTCGGGCAAAAATATTTAAATTTTGACCTTTTTTTTGCATTTTGGAATTTTTTTTGAAAAATTTCCGCGCTCCGCGGCTTGATGCCACGTGTCGTGCTGGTTCACTGAGCAATTCTTCTCTCCTCCACCTTTCCGGGCTTTCCTTGAAATTTTGACCTTTTTAACTTTTTGGAAAATTTTCCATTTTTTCCCCGCCCCGCCACTGGGACACGTGGCACGCTTTTGTTTGTTGACAGGGGCGCGGGGATCTTTTACCTTTTAGTTTTTGGCCAAAACTTTTTCCAAATTCTCCAAGTCCTCCCCGAGCTCCGCACTCCCTTCTCCTTAGGACACGCGTCCTCTTTATATTGGCTCTGCCAACGCTCCAAACTTCACCTTTTAAAACTCTGAAAAACATTAAGTAAAAATTCTTTCCCTTTCCTCCACCGCTCCGATCCACGAAGACACGTGGCACATTCTGATTCATCCGATGGCTCTTTCGGCTCCCCGCGTCCCCACGTACTTTGGCCCTGTGATGTCCCAAACTGCTCTGGGACAAATTTCTCCGATCCACCCGATTCGGCTTCCTTCTGTCCCTCTTTGAGGCGAAGACACGTGGCACATTTCCATTGCTCTCGCTCTTTCCTTCTCTTTTCACGCCCTCGCATCCCTTTGTCCCAACTGTCCTGACTGTCTCGGGAAAATTCTTCCAACCACCCGAAATGGGCTCTTCTCTCTTGCCGCTTCACCTTTTCACCGCCCTTCGCGGCTCCTCCTCACCGATGTCCTGCAACCTTTATCTCGCACAAAAGCTTAGTCAATTTTTTTTTTCACCTTCGGCCGGTTCACCTTTTCGCGTCCCACGCGCCCTCCCCACGGCCCGATGTCCCAATCGCTGCGTGACCACCTCGGAGGCTTTTCGCCGATTCACGCCCGACGTCCCAACTCGTCCCAAGGGCCGCCTGGACTAGGACTTAGCCATTTTCATGATTTTTTCTACCCCAAGCTTGTTTTTTGCAACTTTTTCACCCTTTTTTAGAACTTGCTCTTTTCTTCTTGGACAAGAGAGTTAGAAAAATCCGAGGGGACCCTAGAAACATGATTTTTTGCCTTGAATCAATCTATCTTGCTCGGGACCGAAGAATTTAATGCATGTTATCAGAATTACCCTGGGGGTGAATTTTGATAACAATTTGGCGACTCAATGGGGTCATCTCGCCGCTAGATAGAAGATACCAGCTTGCTCAAGCACCCATTGGGCATGGAGTCATCAAATATTCTATTTAGAACCCCACGACTTAGAATGTGTAAGGAGGAAGATGGAATATCACCTCGATGGAAGCAAGGACTCGCAAAACATCTCCATGGACAAAGCAAGTTGTGCCAAAGCACTTAGGGAAAACAAAACTAACCTACAGCAAAACAATGTGCACAAGCACTTGGAGGAATGAAAATCTAATCTAATATTTACAAGGTAGTGAATTTCCCTCTAGAAGCAACGCTTGAGATAGATTCCATTTACTGGAATCTGCAGTTCTTCACCATCCAATGGGGCCAATTGGAAAGCATTGTTGTTCTTGCACTTCGTGACCATGTATGGGCCACTCCAAATGGCATCAAATTTTGAATGCCTTCCTGGTTTTGCTCTATCCACATCCCATTTCAACACTAGATCTCCAACCTGAAAAGATCTATCCTTGGCCTTCCTATCAAAGGTCTTTTTGATCAAAGCTTGATCCTTTTCCATTGCTTGGGATGCCTGATTTCTGATCTCTTGCAGCTCCATCAACCTTGCATACCTCACCTCCATGGGCTCAAACTCTAGCAACTCCAGCTGCTTCATGAGTTCCAATGTTGGCAACTCAAGTGACATGGGCAAGATTGCCTCTCTTCCATAGACAAGTTTGAATGGAGAGTTACCTGTGGATCTTTTGGGAGTTATCCTATCAGCCCATAAGGCTGATTTCAGGTTTGGTATGCCAAGACCTCTGATTCTCATCAAGAGTCCTCCTAATGATCCTCAACAAGTTCTTGCTTGTAGACTCGGCCTCGCCATTACCTCGAGGGTAATAGTTTGATGAAGTGCTTAGGTAGATACCGCTCTTGACAGCCCACTCACTACCTTAGATCCAATGAATGCCAATGCATTATCTCGAGATTATTGTAGCAGTACACCAAATCTGGTTGTTATCCCCTCATAAAGGTCTAAGATGCTAGACTCATTTGCCTCTTTGAGTGCTACGTTTCATGTCCATCCGGTGAAGTAGTCCGTGGTCACAAAATCCATTTGTGCCCTTGGCTTGAATTGGGATTAATGACTCCAATGAAGTCCAAACCCCATTGCATGAATGGCTGGTCAACCGAGATTGATGTAATGGAAGGGCAGCAAGTCTCTCTTTTCCCGTGAAGAATGCACAATTCTTACACCTCTTGATCCATGCATAGCAATCATCAAGATTTTAGGCCAATAATAACCAGCCTTCATGATTTTTAGAGCTGTCACTCTTGGTGCAAAATGACCACCACTGGTCCACCATGAACTCTTCCAACACCCTTTGAATCTGATTTGTGCTAATGCATCTCAAAGAAAGACTCCATTCACATCTTTCTTGAACAAAACTCCATCAACAATGGCATACGGGACAGCCTCGCAATCTGAAGTGTCTCCTTTGGGTCTTGTTCATCTCCGAGGGCATAGGCCTCGTGCCTAGAAGTGTATAATACCTTGGGTCCAGCAAGGAGTGGGGGCAGCATTGTCTTCTTCTTGATTGCCACTTGGCTCATGGCTGTCCCGACTCACAAACAGCCTCTTCTTCATTGCATACTTCTTTTTGCTCCCCAAAACCAGCTGCTCACACAATCCTTTCCTCTTACCAGCTTGGTGATCTTGATCTCAATGTCATACTCCATGACACGGGTGATCCAACCTGCCCTTTTCTCATTCAAATCCTTGTTGAGGAGGAAGTCCTTAACCCCAAAGATGTGAGACCAGCAACTGACCTTGTTGTTTGAGACTAAATGCTTGAATTTCTTCAAGCTTCGACACCGCAAAGTACATGCTTCTCAATAAAAGAGTACCTCACCTCATAGTCATCTAGGCTCCGCCAAGAAGGCAATTGGCTGCTCATCATTATCCTTGTTCTCGCTGTACCAAAATGGCAGTAAATAGTGTCATTACCTCCAAATGCATAGAGGATGAAATCCTTGAGAAGTCCGGGTTGATGAGAGTTGGTGCTTGAGAGATGGCTTCTTTGATTGCTTCAAAACTCTCCTTGCCTTCTCGCTGTCCACTGAAAGCCATGCTCTTCTTTAACATTTTGGTGATGGGCTTGACAAGGGCTGCAAAATCTGGGACAAACCTCCGAACAAAGTTTATCCTTCCCAAGAAACTCAAGGGCTTTCTTGTGGCTTGGCAATGGTAGTGCTCTTATGGCTTCAACCCTCTCTCGATCAATTGCTAATCCTTCTTTGAGACAATATGGCCAAGGAGCTTTCCTTCATGTGCAAGAAAGATACACTTCTTAGGATTCAAAGACACTCCAAATCTCCCGCACCTCGTGAAGACTTGCTCTCTCAAATGAGAGAGGTGGTCTCACGCATTTTTGAAAAAATAAGATATCATCAAGGTAAATCAGCACCACATTGTTAATCAAACCTTTGAATGCCATGTCCATTGCCCTTCGAAGGTAAAGACTAAGCGTTGACAGCCCAAATGGCATTTTCCTATATGCAAAAGTTCCCATTTGGTTGTGAAGGCTTGTCTTGAACGGTCCTCTTCCTTCACCATAATCTGATCAGTAGCCCGAGTAGCCATCAAGTAGTGAAAACCTCTCAGAGCCAGCCACAACTTGCAAGATTTGCTCCATGGAAGGGAGTGGGTAATGGTCCTTGAGAGAGGCTCTATTCAAGTCTCTGAAGTCAACACACAATCTGATCTCTCCACTCTTCTTTCTGACTGGAACTAAGTTGGCAACCCAACTAGAATGCTTGATTGGGAATATGATCCTTGACTCAATCAGCTTGTCCAATTCTTTCCTCATGAGAGGCTCCATGTGTGGATTGACTGGTCTTTGTTTCTACCTGACAGGCTTAGTATTTGGATCCAATTCGATGGTATGCTGAGCTAAGTTGGGATTGAAACCTTTCAAGTCTTCATAGCTCCAAGAAAACACGTCAGGAACTCTTGACACACCGTATGAACTCATACCTTTCTTTTTCAGTTGTCATCCTTCCAATTTGCAATGGTTTGTTCTCTTCTACCAAGATGGATACTGAATCCTCTCTCTTGACCTGAATGTTTGCTTTCTCCTTTCTAAACTGATCATTGGGGTTAAAAATGGACTCCAAAGTGATAAGTCCCTTGGGCAGCTTGTTAGTTCTCAGCTGTACCACTTGGTCACCATACTGCTGTTCCAATTTTTCTTGATTCTTGGCTGAGAACTCAGCTTCTTCTTGCAAGAAATGGATGATTTGCTGGTCATTTTCAAACACTTGCCAACTAACATTGTTATCCGGCACTGAAGGCCTCACAATCACGTGGATGTTTGGCTGTACCTTGTCTTGTTGAATGCTTTCCACAATGTCAAAGGCTGCCCCTACTGCTGCAAGCCTGTCAGCAGCTTGATTCTCTTCCTAGGAATGGATTTGATGCCAAAACCCTCAAAATCTTCCATGAGGTCCCACACCCTCGTCTCAGCACTTGAGTAGATCATTCTTGCAGCATGTTGTCCCTTGACCTGATTTACAATCAATTCACTGTCACCAAAGACTTGCAAGTTCTTTATTCCTCTCTTTTATTGCCCAATGCATCCTCGCACTAAGGCTTCATATTCAAGCAGTTGTTATTGAGCATGCAAACTGAAATCTAAAAGCTGAATAGTACTTTACTCCTTGAGGTGAAACAAGCATAGCTCCACCTCCCGCACCTTGTCTACTCCTTGATCCATCAAAAACAGCTGCCATACCTCATTGTCATCTTTGTGGTTTGGCTTGGTGATGCTAGAATAGGCTGATTTTCTTCGTGTATGCAATAGACCCCTAGCTCGATTCTTCCACTTCTTGATAAGGATCAAATGCATGTATCTTGTTTGCCCATTCATCAAGAGTTAGATCCGGATGCTTCCAACCTTAGTGTCAGCTTCATCAGTGCTTGGGTGATCTTCTTGATCAAATGCTGAGCAATTGGCATTAATCTGACTTGGAGTGTAAGGCTCAATATGGAAGTTTGCAATAGGTTCTGACCTGATTGTAGCCTTAGTTCCATACCTCGTTCTGAACAGCATGTGTGACCAATCAGCAGACAAATATCCCCAATCTTGGCTGAAGTCCCTTGACAAGCATAGGGCAAAGAGTGGTGGAAGGTCTATGACTGATACATCTTGTAAAACAACAACATTTGGACATGCATGCAAGGTAAGACTCAAGTTTCTAATCACTCCAACTATTGCTACTGCTGTCCCATCCAGCTGCACTACCCCTTTGGATATTGTTTCATACTGGAGCCCTAGCTGATCAGCTATTTGTTTAGGCATTACCGAGCTACTTGCCCCGGAGTCTATCATGCAATTGTGCACTAGCTGATTTCCAATGATCAATGAAACATAGAAAGGAGGGGGTTTCAACATTTTACCTTGTTGTCCTCCATGATTTCCTCAGCCGGGCAGCATTTGTAAGCACTTTGTCTTGCATTTGAACTTGCTTGATTCGAAGTTGGCCAGTCTTCATGGCAGCTTGCAGCAGATCTCTTTGGCCTGGGATAGATAGGGATTCCCACATTGATATATTAACATTTGTCTTCTTCATCTGATCAATGATACTGAATGGTGATGAAGGATCTCTTTGCTGTCCCTTTGCTTGCACATTCACTCCTTGCATGTGGGCAGCAACAACTGGTATTTGAGTTGGCCTAGGGGCTGTTCTTGGCTGCCCTTGTGCATTTGAAATTGGATTTTGCTTGCCAACCATTTGTGGAGCCATGGAAGGTCATGGATTGGTTGGGGCTAATGGCTGTTCTTCACCCAAATTCCTCCTTTTTGACCTTGTGTTGGCTGCAACACCTTGAGAAACTACTCTGTTCATGCCACAAAAATCCTCTGCTTGCCAATTTACCAATGTGGTGTCATTTGGGGCTGATTGCTGTTGGAATGTTTCTTGTTGTTGGCTGTTTCCTTGACTCGCCACCCTCCACACACAAAGTAGTTGTCACCATTAATGCTTGATTCAAAGCACCATCAAGCACATGGATTGGTTATGAGGCTCATTGCATGGAAAACACCAATCATACTCCCGGCAATGTTGTTTTGTGTTGGCACCAATGCCTTAGAGGCAGATATATGGCATTTGGATTATAGGGCTGAAATGGTCTATCGGGGAGGCCTTGTTTGATTCATATTTGCAGCTGGATTAGGTGGCCTTTGTGGTTGGTATGGCTGCCTCGTTAGGCTGAGCTTGGGGTTGATAAGAAGGTCTAAAACCTTGGGCCTCGCTTGCCTTTTTGAGAGTAACCAGCTCATTGCCTAGGTTTTGCAATTGCTTCATGACTTCTTCGAAGCTCATTTGGGGCACTTGGAGATGAAGTGGAAGCTTCATTTGAACTCTGATTTCTAGGAGTGGGAGAAGGAGCCAAATTAGGTGCTTGATTGGTGTTTGGGCTCTCTAAACTTGGAAACAATGGCATGGGAGGTCTAGGGGCAAGTTTGCCAGCTTGGATCAAACAATTTTCAGCCCTAATGGCAATGCTATAAGCCATAGGGATAGTTATGCCTCCCATGGACTGAATCAACATAGAAATATCAGAATTTAGAGCTTTGAGATAGTAGAGAAAAGCACCTTCTGCTGTTGGCCTGACTGCCACTGGAATTCTCTCCCAAGTCTTTTGAAATCTGAAGTTGAAATCGGTCACCGCTCATTGGGAGCTCTCTTGATGGTTGTCACCGCTCCAAAAGAGACAAGTTGTCTCCCTTTTCTCCAAATTGCTCATGAAGTGCTATACACAACTGATTCCAATTTGTGATAGAACCAGCTCCAAGGCTCCTAAACCATTGCAATGCTTTACCCTTGAATGAAGATGCCAATAACTTGACAACCACTTGCATCTCATTGATTTCATGGATTGCACAAAGGTTAGCAATATCTTTAACATGATCACCTGAGTAGTCTCGATTTTCCAGTGAAGTAGGGAATGTTCTTCAAGGCTGCAATAGGAATTGATGTTGTGCATTGAGGGCAAGTGGGCTCTTCCTGTGAAGTTGACATAGGGGTTGTTTTGTGCCATTCTAATTGGTCTTAAAACCCTTGTTGACCAAATGAAAGGCCTACTGTGGAGGAGTTGAGAGAGTTCTGCTTGGTGGAGATGGAGACCTTTGAATCCTTCTTCCTCTTTGCCTTCTTCTTGAGATAATTGCAGTATTCAAACAACACTTCTTCTTCTCCAACTCTTGACCTTGTGGTGACTCTTCTCATGAGTTTTCAGGCCTGCACTGCTGAAACCAGTTGATTCTTCCCCTTGGAGTCGCCAGATATGCAAATAATAGCTCTTTTCAAGCAAGAAAATTGCAGCAGATGCACATCAACTTTGCTGCAATAAAAATGAGACCTCTAGTGTCCCACCGGCGTGCCAAAACTGTTAGTGCAAAATCACAGCACCCCTGGATGCAAATCAAGGTTCTAAATGATGTCTTAGGCATCCAGTGTGATTGCACAACATGGAAACCTCTCTCCAAGTGTGGGACTTGTGAAACTGAGAGAGGAATCTCCAGATTAGAGGTTGGTTCCTCAAACTCCTCTGATTTAGATCTATATTTGCACAACTACAGAGGTTCAGATCCTAATCCTACTCTAAATTACAAGGAGACAGGGATAGAAATGCAAAAATTGAAACTAACTAAAGATGGTGATGCACCAAAAGGAGTGGTGAATATTTTTGTCATGCAAATAGACACAAACCAAAGATTGCAACATAAAACATACACAAGCTGATAAGATATAATTTAGGATCTGAAATGAAGCAAATAATACAAACAAAGGACTGAAACCCATTCACAAAGCTTGCATTATCATTTCCAATGTCAAAACCACTGCATTACAACCTCAGAGAGGTAGAAAACCTGTTACAATCTTTGAAGAGGTCTGATTCTTGCAACAATCACTTGCTGGAGGTGAAAGAAGAAGTTTTTTATGCCAAAAGTGTTCCCCCTTTAGAAATGAGCCAAATCTGCTTTTACATTGCATGGGTCGAGCCTAGGAGAGAGAAAACATACAAAACATGGGAGCCCATTCCTCATTGACTACAAATGCATTAAATCAGCATGGGGGACCTTACAAACCCATACCCTATCATTTTTGACCAAATTGGAGGAGAATGCGACCCATCCTGCATTAAATTTGGTCGCTGAATGTCATTTCTGGCCATGGACACGTACCAGAGCCATTTTTTTGAATTTTCTCTTAAACTAAACCAAAATTCAAAATTGACCATGAAATCCTATAGATAATTTCATAAGCTTTCCAATGATATAAAGAACGTGCAAATCCGAGCTCTGGATCAAAAGATATGAAGGTCTGAAGTTTTAGGGCAAAACGCCCAAAAAATGGATGTCGGGCAAAAAAATTTTAAATTTTGACCTTTTTTGCATTTTGGAAAAAAATTTTTTTGAAAAATTTCCACGCTCCACCGGATGCCACGTGTCAGGTGCTGGTTCACTGAGCAATTCTCTCTCCTCCACCTTTCCGCGGGCTTTCCCTTGAAATTTCGACCTTTTTAACTCTTTGGAAAATTTTCCATTTTTTCCCCGCGCCCCGCCACTTGGGACACGTGGCACGCTTTGGTTGGTTGACAGGGGTGCGGGGGCATCTTTTACCTTTTAGTTTTTGGCCAAAACTTTTGCCAAATTCTCCAAGTCCTCCCCGAGCTCCGCACTCCCTTCTCCTTAGGACACGCGTCCTCTTTTTATTCAAGCTCTCCTTCGCCAACGCTCCAAACTTCACCCCTTTAAACTCAAAAACACACTTAAGTAAAAATCTCACCCTTTCCTCCGCCCACTCGATCCACGAAGACACGTGGCAGACATTTCTCCGATTCGCGATTCATCCACTCTTTCAGCTCCCCGCATCCGCCTCGCTTTTTTCTCCCGATGTCCCAAACCGCTCTGGGACAAATTTCTCCGATCCGCCCGATTCGGCTTCCCCGTCCTCTTTTGAGGCGAAGACACGTGGCACATTTCCATTGGCTCTCGCTCCTTCGCTTTTCACGTCCCCACGCCCCTTTGTCCCAATTTGCCCCAATCGTCCTGGGACGAAAATCTTTTCCGAACCACCATGGGCTGCCTTTTGGTCAAGGCCCTTCGCCGCTTCGCCTTTTTCACGCCCTCATGGCCCATGTCCTGCACTGCTTCTCACAAGCAGTCAATTTTTTTCACCTTTTTCGCTTCGCCTTTCAATTTTTTCCCTTTTTCATTTCGCCCCGCGTCCCACGCCCCACGTCCCCGACCCCCTGCCCTTTCATGATTTCCCCCAATTTTTGCAACTTTTTCACGTGACCACTTTTCTCCTTGGATAGGAGGCTTTTCGCCGATTTTTGCCTTCGCGCCCGACGTCCCAACTGTCCCAAGGGCCGCCTGACTAGGACTTAGCCAATTTTCATGATTTTTTCTAACCAAGCTTGTTTTTTTTTGCAAACTTTTTCACCCTTTTTTAGAACTTTCTTTTTTCTTCGACAGAGAGTTAGAAAAAGCCGAGGGGACCCTAAAACATGATTTTTCAAACCAATCATGCTAATTATGTTTCAAAGACAGCCATTTTGACCATTTTGATGTCCTAATAGGTTGTGTCAATCCACCTATTGAGCATATCAACATGATCAATATTAAATCAAGGAGTGCATCATGGCAATGCGATGAGCTTTCCTTGTTATTTCAAAACTACCCCCCTACTCCTCAAGACAATCATTATGACGTGTTAGAAAAATTAGAGAAAACTACGGCTAAGATTTCAATCTTGACCTTCTTAAAATTTATAACATTCATAAAGACATCCTTTGTAAGAAATTACAAGGATCAGGAGTGTCATTGATATCGACCCAACATGCTTCCAAGAAATGGTAGTGCAGATTTCTCCTACAAAGCATATAACCTTTAGTCCAACAAAAATCCCAGAAGAAAATCCCTCTCATAATTTACCCTTACATATTGAATTCATAATCAAATGTAAGAAGGTAAAAAGAGTTCTTGTGGATGGCGGATCAGGTTTAAACATTTGTACTCTAAAGCTAGTTTGAAAACTAGGGTGTACTGAAGCTGATTTAGAAATAAAGGTCATCACCATAAAGGCGTATGACAACGAAGAGTGACAATCAACCGGTATGATCACTTTCTCACTGGAAGTAGGTCCTATCAATCATGATACAAAGTTCCATGTCTTGGACTTGGATCTCCCTTACAACATATTTCTCGGTCGCCCATGGATTCACATCATGTAAGTCATACCTTCAACGTATCATCAGCTTAAAGTTACACCATGAAGGGAAAACCCTCACTATTCAGGATATCTCCAACCCTTTTCTCATTGCAGAGCATTGTTGGGATATTTCCCCACCATTTACGAATGTCCTTCTATAGAGATAGTTATTCCAGTTCAATCAAAGGCCCTCGCTTCACAAGTGGATCTAGATACCTTGTCTCCCAATGAAAATGGTGCTTCTACATCAGAGTATCCTTTTTCTACATGGGAGATGAAGGTTAGAGAAAATGGCTGCAGAGAATATGATCTTTAGTAGGCCCTTCTAGTTCAAAACCTTCCCCTATCAGCCAAATCGTGTGGTAGGCCATGTTACAAGTTTCAAAGATCCGAGGATGATTTCTGCTTTAACGATTTCACTCTGGTGGATTACTAGAAGATGAAAATCTACTCAATGATATCATATATCATCCTTCGATGATGAAATGGATCTATGTTACCAATCACCTAAGTATGTTATCCCCAATAAAATGATGTACACTATGGGATACAAAGGATGTGGCTTCCACATCAAAGACTAAGGTACACTATTATTTATTCCAATGCCTCATCGTAGAGTGGGTAAGTATGGTATTGGCATTCAATTGTATGGGTCTCATCCCACAGAGGTCAAGGCTTCCTCTTATGAGTGCGAAGATATTTCATCCGAATGTAAAAGTGAAACATTCCCAAAGTGCGGTCTTTACGAAGACCTTTCTTCCACGAACTTGATTTCCAACATAACCATCTTAACTATAACCCCTACTATATCCCTTACCACTCCAAAACTAGACCTTATTTACCTATCACTCGTGAATTGGGACCAATAACAACATGTTCCAATTGACATATTTCAGAATGATGAATCTATTGGTGAGTTCCAGGCATTCATGACAATATTCCAATAAGTGACCACAAGAAAGGCTTCTCCATTCAGCTCAATGCATGTGTGTAATTTGGGAGGAGGAGGTTGAGTTGTACACCATTTAAGAAAAAAATAAGCAGGGAATAATTTCCATCAAAATCCTTGCAAAAAGAACAATTCCAAGTCCTATAGTGAAAACCTCTTTGAGGTGCTTGCGGACAAACAAAAATAACAATCAACAAAAAAATAGTTGACCAGCCTGAAGGTGAAAATATCTTTGAGCCACCTTTAGCAGAAGAAGATCT